>JAWDEX010000011.1:2285096-2301055 GCA_035221805.1 Trichilia hirta | reverse complement strand
CTTATTTATTGGAAATATGAACACCATATTTATTTTGTAAGAACTAAACAATTTGGAACCCTAATGTTATTAACCCTGCGCAAGACGCTCAATTAAAATATTCTTCTTCTCTGAGTCATGGCTTGTACCCGTGTGAAATAATCCTTGTTCTGATACCCATTTCAACGAACGAGAACCGAAGAAGCGAGACTCGAATGTTAACTTGCAGGGCTCTCTTCAGGTACTTCTTCTTTGAGTATTCTTAACGCTCAGTTCACTTCCTTCAAATTGTTTTATAAACCATATATATTTGTATTATATCTGAAAGCTTTCATCCTAATGTTTTTATTTTTGCTTCGTTCTATATTTTTCTATTCTGGGTATGCTTTGTTTATTGAATTTAAGTTTACTATTTGTGCAGAGTTAACAGGCGTGATTGTTTGCTGAAATTTACCAGTAGTTATGTGAAATCAAGGCCATTTGGCTGCGTTCAGGTTGCAAATATGCCTATTTTTGCTTAATTGTTACTGCAGAATGAATGTATTGCTCATGGAGTTTGATAAAACAAAAAACTTAATTCAGAGTATCTCAGTTTATTCTTTCTGTTCATACTTAAATTTGAGTATCCTTTTTGAGGTTTTTTCTGTTTAGCTATTTTTGCTTTTGATTTGTTGAAGAGAAGAGAAAATTTTTTGCACAGATAAAAAGAATAGACTGCCCCTCACTCTTTGGAATCTATTTAAAAGAAATAAAAATTGGTTTAATTTGTATTTGTCTTATGTCTTTAGATGTTTCTTCTGTGACTACAATGTCTCGGGGGCCTGGACTAATTCTTTTAATGCATTTGAATTTGTGATCTACAACTATTGCTTGCTGTTTTGCTCATGACAGGAACGCTGTTCTTATTATATTTTAATCAGTGATTGGAAGATGAGTGGGATGAAAGGCAAGATGGGAGCTGTAGACAGGAAGAAGAAGCAGAAAACATTTGATCCTGTGTGGAGACCAGAGTCTACTCAAGCTAGTAGCAATGAAGGTTTTTTATTTTTACTTTTACCTATTGTTTGTTATTGTGGATGACGTGCCTTCAATCATACAGTATTTTATTTGTTTGTTGTTCATCACTTTTTATTGGTAATAGCAATGCTGCACAACTACATAGTTTTGATGCAAGAACAGCAGCATCTTTCTCAAATCAGAGAGGGCTTGTTTTTCTTTCTTTTTTCATCCAATTTTCCTTTCCCTTCTCTTTCGGGAGTTGGAATTTGTCTTATGTTACTTAAGTTCAAAAGGAATGTCTCTCACCTTATTAAATCACGTTCACAGTGATTTCTGATGCAAGAATTAAACATATTTCTGATTTTTTGCATAATTAATGCTTCAATTGCAGTAAATATCCTGTCACTTTTATAGTTTTGCATGAAAACTTTGTTACTTCAGATGATGTTCTGTAGGTTGTCGATTTGCCTTTTTTAATACTGTAACTGGTCACTTTGCAGAGATTCTGTTAGTTTTGCAGACAGCTGACTTAATAGTGGGATTGTTTCTCTTTTAGTAATATTTGATGTTGATGATAGGTCTTGTGGTGTCAATTTTCAGAAATTTTAATAAAAGATGTCTCTGAAGATGGAAGTCAAATTCAAGAATTGCACTGCAGCATATCAAGCAATGTTTTAGATGCACAACTGGCCATGGAGGTTTCTGAAGCAGTGCACCAAGTACCTGATTTGACTCTTAATTCTAGTGACTTTCAGAAGAATATTAAAGACATAACTTCAGGAGGAGAGTCAGTGCCTTCAGGGGAAAAGCAATCAATTTCAGTTGAGGTATAATTATAATTGTTGAGTTAAAAACTAGCCTGTCAATAGTAATCCTCAAAAGAAGACCAATTTGCACAATGGCTTTCATTATTTATACCCCGAATGTAATTTCAGCTGGCTGTCTCCATGCTGTTATGCTGTTTTTGTTATCCTTAATGGATATGTATCAATTATTAAAGAACTGGATGCTTTCAGAGTTTTTGTAGGAAATGTTTTTCATGTATTTGTTGCTTTTCTATTTATTTATTTTTACCAACACATGCTTGCTTAGTTGAAATGACAACTGAACCTGCCACCAAAAGTAATTCTATCATTTGTAATAGTATATTTTATGCACATTGAGCTTCAATGACATTTTCATGACTTATATTGCATCTTTCACTGCATGTTAGCCTTTAATATTTGGTTATTACTTACTGTTACACATTTTCTTTGCTTAATTCTCCCCATCTTAAACAATTAGCATAATAGGAAAGGGTGTTGCAAATGCCATGTAGAGAGTAATGTTAAAAGCGAAAGTTGATAAGTTTGGTCTCACTTTCTATGCTTAACATGCAGGTTGGGGCTTCTGTAATTCGATTTATTAAAGGAAGAGAGTAAGGGATTCCACATCTAAACCTTGTTTGAGACTCAAATAGTATCTACATTTCTTATTCTTTCAATTTTCCTCCCTCAGAGGATCTACACAGAGAAAAATTGAAAAGGAGATGGGAGTTAAGATTATCTTGCCATCATCAAAAAAGGATGATTCTATCAGTGAGTTCTTGTGGTGTTTGATAATTTAAATCTGATTAATGTGTAGTTATTGTGACAAAAATTTTCACATTATTTTAAAAGTTTAATACTTTATGGTAATTTAATTTGAAAATTTTCCATCACTATCTAATTTGCAGTTATTGAAGGCATTTCACTGGATAGTATAACTAGGGCTTCGGAAAAGATAGAAGCTATAATTGATCGGGTTAGTCATACTTCTCTGTTGTTTATTAAAATTGCAATGGTGTATGCTATTCATCGCTCAGAAACTTCATATATAGTATAGCTGTCTACTTTTTCATTGCAATCTTGTCAGTATTGAACTGCATTAGCTATTAATTATAGTACAAGGAAATATATACTATAGTTATGGCTAGCCTCTTTTTTGCAGTAAGTAGCAGAATAATCCCCCGAAAGGTGTTACTTTAGTTTTTCAAACATTTGACATGAGCTTATTATGAGCTATTTTACAATATATGGAGAACACTATTATTTTAATTATTTTCATTTCTATGAAGTTGCTACTAATTACTGTTTTCTTCTTTCTTATGTCTTGCTCTTAAGAAAATCTTTAAGACTTCTCTTCAAATTGCAGGCAGTCCAAAGCCCAAGTCTTGACTACTCTCACTTTGTATCTCTTCCATTGGCCATACATCCGGAATTGATTGATAAGCTTTTTAATTTTCAAAACACCATACTGGGAATTGGTGATGCACGCCTAGATGAGAATGTGGATAGTGATTCAAATGAAGATATTTCTGACAATGAACATAAGGAGCAACAGGTTGATAAGGAACCTAATGTTACAGTTAAACTTAAAGTTGGTAACAACAATGAGCATGTTAAAGTGGATAGGACTAGCATTCCTCTTGTTAGTTATGCACCTAAAGCATCAAGGACGTCTACTTTTCCGGGTAAGAAATCCATTATATTATGCTATGCATTAATGCTTATAAATCTGCTCAATTGAAGGCACGTGTCAAAAAACGTGATCTGTGGGTGCAAAACTGCAAATGTTGTGCCTGCATAATGGGGTTTTGTCATATGGGTACACGGACGTACTTTTAGTAATATATGCGCACATATGGTCTTCCTTCAAATTCAGTTCCTATAGTTCTGCTATATGCCATCAGTTCTTTTCTCTTGCTCTTACTATGACAAAGTCTCCCTGATTTATGTTGGTATCAAACAGGCTTGAGAATTGACAAATTGGTATTCATTAAACCACAAACATTTCACTTAACTGTACTGATGCTGAAGTTGTGGAACAAGGACCGAGTTAATGCAGCCACTGAGGTTTTCAAGGTAAATTTCTGTTCATTAAGATATTTATTGTTTGAGAGCTGCATTCTTGGTAGTCTAATGTTCTGTGTTTTCCCAGAGTATTTCCTCGAAGGTAAAGGATGCCTTGGATAATCGCCCTGTCTTTATAAGACTAAAGGGATTGGTAAGACTGTACTCAAGTTCAAATGGATCTTATAGAAGTTGTTAGTGTTTATTGAGTTTGAGGTGATGAGATGTTATATCTGACCATAAGGGGACTTGATTTATAATGCTTCAAATCTCTAATCAACTTAGCATCATTAGCTTTGACCATTCTATTGATGCATAGTGTTGTATAATCTTCTCTATTCCAAGAGATCAGCAGTAGTTTGTGAAACTCATCTTTCAACCTACATTGTGAACCATAGCTTCCTTCCTCTGGTGGGTGTAGGCAGGAAGCTGCTTATGTTTATTGTAGTTTTTACTTATCTAGGATGGACCTTCACGTGTTTTCAGGATTGTATGAAAGGTTCTCCAGAAAAAGCTCGTGTACTCTATGCACCAGTGGAAGAAATTGGTGATGGTGATCGACTTGTCCGTGCAGCTCGTATCCTGTTTTTATATTGACTTTTATTAGTTCGTCTCCACTAACTGCTTCACTTAGATATATAAAAAAAAAAAAAAAAAAATTCCTCATTTCATTAAGTTTAAAATTATTGTTTGATGGAATGGAATCTTTTGAAATTTCTTGAGCTTTCTTAGAAGTCATTACTGATGCATTTTATGAAGCTGGACTTGTGCTCGACAGAGATTATAACAAAAAGTTAAAGGTACAATAACTGACCTTTAAAGAGCTCACTTCTTCCCATATGGTTATCTCTTGTCCTACTTGATTTTGATATGACAATATGCATTCTTAGTATTTGAATTTGTAGTATTTAATACCATTATCCTTTACTACCTTTTGTGTTTGTTCGTCTAGGTTGTGAAAACATTTTCTGAACAGCTGCATACTAGCTTATTGGAGTAAAACTATAATTTTACATTCAACCTTATCTAGGTAGTATGTTTGATTGTGTTTGAATTGCATAAATTCTTACTTCAACTTTGCCTGTATTGTATATGGGGAGCATTTCATTGTACACAAGATTTTCTAACAGTGCTTAATTCTTGTCCCAAAATTGCCTGGTTTAAAGAAGCATAAGCTGTAAGGGAATCATGTTGTAAATGCATTTCCTATGAAATTTTAGCCCGTCAATGCGGCTAGTCATAGCATTTGTGTGTGTGTGTGTGTGTGTGTTTTTAGATTTCTGTTCAGTCTGGAGAATATTATTATCTTAATGGCTATTTGTTTCCTCAAATTGCAGTTGCATGCCACACTGATGAATATGAGGCACCAGAAAAGGTTCCAATTTGATATCTCTTGCCTCTCTTTGTCCCATCTTGCCCTTCATGTTCCTGTGCTTATTAACCATGTGGTTTCTCATTGTCTCTGGTTCAGCTGATAAGTAAAACTAAATTGGAATATTGTACAGATACAAAGGTAAGAGAAGGGTTGATTACTTTGATGCCCGAGGCATTTTCAAGCAGTTTGGATCTGAAGAATGGGGAGAATATCTCATCCGGGAAGCTCATCTTTCACAAAGGTTCTCCTTTGATGAAAGTGGATATTATCATTGCTGTGCTTCAATACCTTTTCCAGAAAACATGCTAGTAGACTGAGTCATATGGGTTGAAGTTTTGTGACCTACTTTCACTTGGATTGCAAGCATTGACAGCAAAACATTAGACAGATTATACTATGGTGATGAATCCTATTTTCAATTTTCGTGCTTCAGGCTTTAGCGTCTGAATTTGTAATTTTCTTAGTACTTTGCACCATAGACACATCACTGAATGGGTAATGAACAGGTTAGTTAGTTGTTTGTAGACAGAAATATAAATCCCTTGGTACCCATCAAATCTTCTTATTCACTTTGCACATAATAACTTAGGACAGTTGTATTTATTCTTCTTCACAGCAAATGGCTGCAACATCAACCGGGTTCTTGAAGATTTGGTAACCCTTGGTTATAAGAAATGCTTTTTGTACAAAAGTTAGGCTATTAAGGGTGGGATGAAAGTTTTAGATATAAATATTAATAAAAAAATATATAAATTTTAATCCCAAGCAAAAAGCCTAAATCTTTGCTGCTATGTTTCCAAGTAAAATTTGAAATAACCGTGTAACCTTTGTACAATTTGTTTCTTGAAATATATAATTTACTTCATTTGAATGAAGGAAAAATGATGCAACCCCATACGACACCTAGCACTCTACTCAAAATTGTCGAAAAAATCAAAGTGTTCCCCATCATTTTCACTTAGTGATCCCACAATTAAGGAATAGTTATTATCAATCTCAACAACGGAATTGCCATGATTAAATTTGTTCCAACTTCATTAAAATATTGGCACCAACTGTACATCTTTTGCTTGTGTAGAGAATTTAGAACTATTTCAATGCTTTTAGCAGGCAACAGAACATGGATGGCAGCAAGCAAGGAGTGAGAATTATATGCAACATCTTAATCACATTACCAACATTTTCAAGGAAAATTATTGAATTAGCTTCACTCAAAATTTGCATTCAAATGGCAAATTCATAACTAATTTTATGATCTTATCACTTCAAAATCAAAGTGATGCGATAGAAGAATTTATTTCGTATTCACACATGAAATACACGAGTGGTGTTACTTCAATTCAAGAAGACTCAAAACCTTTCCATGAAAATGGCACAAATTTTGAAATAATTGAAGCTCATTAGTCCAAGATGGCGATTCTCATTTACCCCTAAACACAAGAAATAGGGAAATTCAGGAGTGAAAAATTTGGGTTATCGTCAAAAGTTTTCAACCAATTTGCAGTCTTTCTAGCCAATCACACCAACTTTTAAATTTTTTAGGGATATAAAATGTAATTGCAATAAAGAAATAAAATTAGAAACCCATATTTTAAAAATGATGAATGATGGCACAATTTAATCAAAAACCTATCTGTTTTAGAAAGTTTTGAATCGTAAACCGGCAGTCAAACCAAAGAGTACTCAAGGTTCCTTACTATTATCTCCATTGTAGCCGGTCACCTTCCCTGTAGTTCAACAAAATACACCAATTATGCATCTTAAACCTCACTAAATTAACACACAACTAATTCTATCCACTCATTTTTCAAAGCTCACAGACCAATTTTGCTTATGGTCGGTGCAAATTTGTGGCCCAAATTAGTTGGTCATTCGTGCCATCCTCATCTCGATTTTTATATCATTATTTCTTCCTCACATGACCCCACTGCTCTTGCACTACTCTCTCTTGCTCACGTGGAATTATCATTAATTTGAATCCAGATATTTCCATTAAAGCATGTTGGTGACAGCTGGGATTGTAGCAAGAAATTTGATTGGACTTGGACATGCATGTATGAATGTACTCGAACTTTTTCTTCCCATATTCCCCTTGTACTGATCCTTTGCCGTAGCATTTTACATACATACAGTTCTACAACAATAATGCAGTACAAAACTCATGAACACATTCAACATACCTCAGCTTAAAAATAATATTCTTTATAATATAAAGTTCATGTCATGTTTATAAACTTTGTGGTAGTATAGATTTGTGGGCTAGTAAAGGCTTTTCTTCTGTGATTGAAACAAGCTTTTCCAATATATCCTTATCTTCCTCTTCCTTGCATCCTTCTTTCATCAAGAGATTCTCAATGGCAATTGCTTTCGGCCGCTTTGACGATTCTTTCAGTTTAGGCTCTTTCAAGGCCTATCTGGCTGAGTTTATCTCAACTTTGCTCTTCGTTTTCGGTGGCGTTGGCTCTGCTATTGCTTACAGTACTTACTCATCTTCCTTCACTTCCAGCTTCATGAGCTAAATATAATTATTACCTGATTGGATTTTAGACCAAAATCTAGTCAACTATGATAATAACTTACTCCCATGCAAAGATTACTATGGTTTAATTTTGATTTTATTTTTCGACAGAAAAGTTGACATCAGAGGCAGCACTCGATCCAGCAGGGCTAGTAGCCGTTGCTGTTTGCCATGGTTTTGCTCTCTTTGTTGCAGTCGCAATTGGCGCTAACATCTCCGGCGGCCATGTAAATCCAGCTGTCACTTTCGGATTGGCTCTTGGAGGCCAATCACCATCCTCACTAGCATTTTCTACTGGATAGCCCAACTTCTTGGTTCCATTGTTGCTTGCTACCTACTCAAAGTTGTCACAGGAGGCTTGGTAAGTTTAATACCTACTTTCGGGCGAAAAGATAATTTATTTATTTTTTATTTATATATGACATTTAGTAATTTCATCTCGCAATAAACATAACTTTAAATAAAACTTTTATTTTTTTACAGGCCATTCTTATCCACAGTGTTGCTGCTGGAGTTGCAGCGATCGAAGGCGTTGTAATGGAGATTGTTATCACATTTGCTTTGGTTTATACAGTTCATGCTACAGCAGCTGACCCCAAGAAGGGATCATTGGGAACAATTGCACCCATTGCAATTCGTTTCATTGTTGGTGCCAACATCTTGGCCACCGGCCCATTCTCTGATGATTCCATGAACCCGGCCCGTTCCTTCGGGCCAGCTGTCGCAAATGGCAACTTCCACGACAACTGGATCTATTGGGTTGGGCCTCTTATTGGTGGTGGGCTTGCTGAGCTCATCTATGGCAATGTCTTCATGCTCTCTGAACATGTACCGTTATGCAATGACATTTAAGCTTGTGTTCAGTTGATCTGCTTTTGACTTTTTTTTTTCATTAAAAGAAGGAAAAGCAGCTTTGATTCTTCCTTCTTTTCTTCTTTAATTTCTTTGTTTTTATCATTTCGTTTTGTTGATTGTAAAGTCTTGTTGTGGCCCATTGTTGCTTTTATGAGAATGAATGAAATAAAATTGGAGAGATGCATTAATTCAACTCATTATCTTGTCCATATATGCTTTTGATTTTTTGTGTTTGTTTTTATTTTGGGTATAAATTGGTAAAAATATAACCTAAATTGCATGAGAGGCTTTACAATTAAGAATATGTATGAAATAAGTTTTAGACATTCTTGGTATACGAAAGTAGGAATTGATTACACCAATTAATTTGAAATTAATTTAATCTCATTTACCATTAATAATGAAATCAAAAAGTAAAGATAATATCTACATTCTTCTAGTTACCAAAGAGACCATGAAATTGACAAAAACACTAAAAATAATCGTAAGTTGGATGCTAAATTCATGTAACTATGGGCTCTTTTGAATGGGAATCAACTTTTAGGAAAAAACTAAGGTGGGTGTTTTATATTTTGTGTTGAGTGCATAAATATCATATGATCTGATCGATTTTATATGGGTAACGAAAAAATAGGAAAAACAAATAAATTTATAAATATACGTAGAAAGATGGTTAATAAATATCTTTAAATTTGAATTTGAGATCGAAGTAATCAATTAATTACCAAAAATTTTGAAAAATGAAAGATTGCATAAAGTAAATGCCCAACAAAGAAGGTAAGGAGTGTCTAGTAGGCCAAAGCCTAAAACTAATTGGACAAAACCAAACCAATGGGCTGGAAATAATCGAAGAAATACTGAAAGCATCTTCCTCAACTCGGATTACACCCATATTCGTAAAAATTGCACAAACCTTCGATGTCTTGGACTACGTGACGGCCATCTTTGTTTTATAGATTAAAACTGAGGGTTGGATTATTTTGAGTCCAATTCCAACTTCACTTAATTTGAGAGATGGACATAGCCGTTAAGCTCTTGAAATCGGGTCCTACTTGTACTAAACTCTGGGCACTGAGAATAAATCAGACTAGCTAATTCAAGTTCTTTGTTACATCTCAATGTCTTCTAAATCTAGTGAAGGGAATCGAAGGATTGCAGCATTGCTAGTCAATTATCCCAGTTGTTCTCTTGAGACATGCATAGATGGAAACGTATAAACTGTAAGTCCTGAATCCTCAACCGATTTCACCAAATTATCCTACTTCTTCCTTGTCGGTGTATGAGAATTCCTGAAAAGTTCATCGGTAATGAGAACTGTTTGGACTGCCATTCGTTCGTGGACAACCTCCACATGCTTCTGTCCATAACAAGCTCTAGTAGGATCCTTTGAAAGCATGTATGAAGAAGTCCTTGAAAGCTGGAACCTCTCGAGCTACTTGAGTGTCTTTGATCTTCACCATCGCATCTGGAGCTTCTAGTACCTCTCTTAAACTATGCCTGTATCCAGAACCTGTATGAACAAGAATGATTTTCTGCTTGTTCTCAATAATGAATCTCAATTGTCTTCTTTCTGCCTCTAGTGATAGGTAATGACGAAACCGATCCTTTGTGAAACCAGGACTTGCAATCAGAGCACCTGTAAAATCTCAGGAAAGCCTGGAGACCTTTCTTAGAGAACTTACTCAAAGCCGAATCATACCCAGCAATAGAAGCCCCATGTTTCCAAGGGATATACCAACCAGGAAGATCAGTGACAACACTTCTTGCATTCAAACAACAGCAACTTCAGAACTTATTGTAGGATCAGAAACCTGATGAAGTGTATCGAATACGGATGAGTCCCAACGGCTCGTTTTTGACACGAAGGGTCGATGAAGTTCTAGTTCCAGAGTATGGAATGCTTCATCCTCAAGCATATTCTTTCCACTTATACTCAAGGAAGACACTTCTTTGTCATAATCCAGAGACTCGACTTTGATTTCTAAGCTTTCCTTCGCACGTTCTGCAAATCTTCCGCCAGACGCCGTCTCTCTTAGAACTTTCCTGACCGTCGTGGCCGTGACAGAACTATTACAAAATTTCATATATTGGGAGTATTTGCCATAGCAAATTGCATTGTATAATAGGATGGATGGATGGGGACTCAATTGCTGGGTATAGACATTATGATGTCTCTGGAGCTACTCCTGAAGCAGCTGCAAGGTCAGAAGGTTACAACGAGGGAACGGAAGAAGACAAAAGGAACCCTGAATGATATTGCTTCGTTCATCCCAGTTACAATTCTAATGGTACTTCCTGTAAGTGCTTAATCTCTGCTTATTATAATTTTCAGTCAGTCACAATTTTCTCTCATTTTGCCTCAATTAACAACAAAGCTAACTAGTATCCTATAGTTCATGTAATTCTTTTTCCACAATCGAACTACTTTTGCTAGGAATGTATTCTGTTTTTCATGACTAGGTATCAGCCCTGGACCACACTGCTAGCAGCCATCTATGGTAAACTTTATTCTAGTCAAATTAAGGAGTTCTCTCTTTCTCTCTCCTGCTAATCCCGTGTTCATTTGTATTTCCTAGATCCCTTCTCCATATTCTTCTGAGCATCTGGATGTTGTGAAACAACTCAAAAGAACAGAGATGGAAGTTCATTCGCAGAGCTACCTTGAAGATACTCCAACAAAACCATTAATAATCATTCATACTACTCTTGTAGTTGAATAAATTTGTCAAATGGCTGCTTATTCTTTTGAATTTGCACAGAATAATTGTAAGTTCTCTATTTTGTTTCCAAAAATTGTAAACGGGGAAACATGCATGCATATATGCCAAAAACTGAATAGTAACTCTTTGTATATACGGTTTGTCAAATCCATTTCTTGTTTGTCTACACATTGATGCAAATGCCGCTAACTTGTTCACGTTTCTCTGGAATAACTGCCAACTCTCTTCAGTTACATTTTTCTTAATATAGGTCTAGTGGTTATTAGGGGCTCAGATTGAGAGTGTTGATGCCTGAAAATGCTCTGACTTCCTGACATCATACAGATTTCACGTGTAATTGATTTGTTGGTGTATATCTTGTAAAAAGAAATTATGGTTAAGGAAGCCAATATTCCGGCATAAACCCTTTGGCCCTCAAGTTAATGGAAAAGGTATTTTCTTTTTGGAGAGAAAAAAGGTGAGGATAAAATTGCAGCATGTATGCTTGGCGTGTTAAAGTTTCCCCTCAATTACTGGTCACCATGGCATTTTATACACTCAAAGCGAGTAAAGTGGTGTCATTTATCTCTTTCCGGTCACCCGCCACTCTTTTAGGTCATGTAAAGTAAAGCAATGATTATCGTTGAAATTTTGCAGGATCTTGGGTTTAAGATGTTATTACCTTGCAGATAGAGATGGTTATCGTGCAATACTGGTGTTTATCACATGTTTGACATGTAAGCACTCAATTTTTTCGTAAGATTTTCACAATTCTAAGTTCGTGGTCGGAATGCCATCGTTGATCTTAATAAGCTGATTGCATGGTCCGAAGACATTTGACTCCAGAGTCTCCAACCAAAGATTTTGGATCCCCATCGTGAGCTCAGTGTAAAATAATAAAATCTACCTTCTATTAATCGGTATTTTATTATTGGCTAAAACCAACCGACTCCGGATGGTTCCCATCCCGATATCGAGAATAATCTTTGCCTTCGCTTTCTTATGGGTGGCGACTACGCACAATCAACACTTGACAATGCTGTCCTCCACGTCGAGCTCTTGACCTTGGAAATAGTACGGTGACCTCATGATCAAGAAGGAGGTTATCTTCGATAGAGAGCATCTTGTATGTGCTTCTATATATGACATAATTTGAAAAAATTCAGTTTTTAAATAATATTATATGTTCATTTTTAATAATATTATTTGTCTTAATTTTTTATTTTAAAATAAAATTTAAATAATATAATAAATGAATTGACATATATTTATTATGATAAATAGATACATAGACATAATTTTAAGATTTTAGTTGCCTCTTCAAACTTGAAATTTAGTACCATATATAAAATTACTTTTTGAGGTATAAAAATTTAAGTTTATATATAAAGGCATAACAACATTACCTAAAAATTAATTTTAATAATTTTAATACTAAATATAAATGAAATATTAGAAATATGTGTAATAATTAAATATTATGAGTTAAATTTTTAAAGTAGTCTGTATTATTGGTTTTTGACTAATCATTTTTTATAAATAAAGCCAAAATTACAGCAAAATTATAAACGAAAGGAATGATATTATGCTGACATGCCAGGGGGACCGACCAAACTCATAACATAACCTAAAAATGACACGTCGGTAAGCCACCCACCGAGTCATCCGGCTACCTGTCTTTGATTCCCGAAACTGTCTGTGGTCTTCGTTCTTCTGCATCTAGCTTTCTCTTGCTCGTATTTCATTCAATTCACCGCAGAAAACCCATTCAATTATTAAATTGACCAAACTGTTATATCACCCATCAATCGATCTTAAAAAAACACATATCAATTTGATTAATACGCTGTCGTTTTTGGCTTTGGTTGAACCTTAAATTATTGAACCAAGGTGCATTTACCGCGTGATAATTTAGAAAAGATAGGGATTTCTTTTGATTGAGTTGGGTTTAATTGATTTGGAGTGATTGCTTTTGCTTGATGAGTTTCGCTTGATTTAATTCTTTGTGGATTTGATTAAATCGGAAAAAGCCAAGTTTCCGAAGTTAGGGCTTTGTCTTTTTGGTTGAATTGGATTTGATTGATTTGGTAGCCAAGAGGGTTCTCAAATTACGGTCAGTTGGCCTGTGCGTTTCAGAAATCGAGGCTTTTTCTTGGGTGAATTGAGAAGATGGATTCGAGTCGAAGAGCAGTGGAATCGTATTGGAGATCTAGGATGATCGATGGTGCCACGTCGGATGAAGACAAGGTGACACCTGTGTACAAACTGGAAGAAATTTGTGAGCTTTTAAGATCAGCTCATGGGAGTATTGTTAAGGAGGTCTCTGATTTTATCTTGAAGCGGCTCGAGCACAAAAGCCCCATTGTTAAGCAGAAGGTAGACGTTTTATTTTGCATCTCAATGTTTAATGTTGTCAGTTGCGTTGAATTCCATGAGATTTTAAAATTTATTATTTTGCATCTCAATGTTTAATGTTGTCAGTTGCGTTGAATTCCATGAGATTTTAAAATTTATTCATGAAGTTTTGTTGTGTCTCTTTTATTAAATACACTGATGCATTGAGTTTTCGTGAATTTAAGTTATAATTTATTCTCTGCTTGGTTGATGAATAAAAAATTGTAACAATTTACTGTTTATTGAACAGTGCACCAGATGTCATGATTACTTGAATTTGGTGTCGTATACTTCTTGCTAAAGTGAATTTATAGCGTGTTTACTTCCATTTCTATTGATGATTCCTTTTGAAGTGATAAACTGGTAGCTTCAAATTCTATGTTTATTTATTGTCATTTACTTGGATTGGAGTTTATATTTTTGTATATTGGGAAGATATTAGAATATACACCTATTATTCTTTTAAATATATGCAGGCATTGAGGTTGATAAAATATGCTGTGGCGAAGTCTGGTAATGAGTTCAGGAGAGAAATGCAAAGACATTCAGCTGCTGTTCGTCAATTATTTCATTACAAGGGGCAGTTGGATCCCTTAAAGGGGGATGCCCCAAATAAGGCTGTGCGAGATATGGCTCATGAAGCTATATCTGCTATTTTCTCTGAGGAAAATAAGCCCACACGTGCAGAAGATCTTAACAGACGGATACAAGGATTTGGGAATATGAACTTTGAAATGCCATCAGAAGATAAGAAATCATTTCTTAGTGAGGTAGTTGGTATGGGAAGTGCATCAATCAAGCAGGGACTGAGTAATTTTGCTCAAGGCCATTCCATGAGGAAAAATGACAATGGAAGTTATAAAAGTCCAAATCTTCGAAGGTCGCTGACAGCAGAGAATGACGACTCAGAGAAATATGAACCATTTGAATTACACAATATAACACAGGCTGGTTGTGGGATTTCAAAAGCTGGTGGATCTTGGAACGAGGATTCAAGAGTCATGAAAGAAGACAGGTTAAGTGGGGACTCTAGTGCAAGTTATACGGAGAGTAAGACACGTGAAGAGAAGTTGTTGGAGACCATTGTGACATCCGGTGGTGTACGACTCCAACCTACTCGAGATGCCATTCAGGTTTTCCTTGTGGAGGCTGCAAAGTTGGATGCAGTGGCTTTGAGTCGAGCTCTTGAAGCAAAGCTTCTGTCTCCATTGTGGCAGGCATGTGTTTTTCGTTTATTCCCAGAAATGAAGGCACCCACTAACAATTTGTTTTGTTTTATTTTTTTATGTTCTTTTACCTCGGGTTAATGTTGTCATCTCTCTAGGTTTTCTCAATGTTTTTAATCTAGAAGTTTTGTGATTTTTTTGGAACTCCTTTTTCAGGTTCGGATGAAAGCTGTCTGTGTCCTTGAGTCAATTTTGAGGAAAAAGGATGATGAAAAGTTTTCAATTATTGCATCTTACTTCATTGAGAATAATGATGTTGTCATTAGATGTTCAGAGTCTCCTCAAAGTTCTCTGAGGGAAAAGGCTAACAAGGTATGTGTTTCTTTACAAATGAATTGTGTGTTCTTTTATTTCAATGTCCTGATTTTGGTCAACGGAAAGGGAAATCATATTTGAGGAAAGTATTGAGAGAGAACATCATTTTATGGAAGCAGTTTTTTATTATCATTTTCATATGGTCCAACATCAATATCTAAGGGTGTTTTAGATTACACGTCCTTTTTTCTCCCTTGGTAAAATGTTTGGACATTTGTTAAAAGTTCCCCAATAATTTTAGTGTTGGAAGGTTGTGCATGTGATGGTAACAGTGCTTGTTAGTTATATCTAACATGAGCAGCTGGTTATGCCGTGTGGCAACATTGTTAACTATATATATATATATATATATATATAAGAAAAAGGTTAACTGAGGTTATATTTACTCATTGCTATATTGCTGATTATGATGTGGCAGTAGTATATTCCTTGTCGCGGAATTTTCTGTTACTGCATTTGTCATTTTTCATAATTATCAATTTTATTGGTCTATGATCTACAGGTGTTGAGCCTTCTTGGTGGAGAACAGGGAGGACCCATGTTAAGTGGTTCTGATCGGTCAGTGCAGGCTGAGACCAAAACTGTCATAACCCAATTTAAAAACTAAATTTTTAAAATTTTTCTTTACGTCAAATTTTGGACGACGTCAACACTATGTTATTTACTTTCTTGCAATTTACTTTTATGCACTTAAGTGGGGATATTATGTTCCCTATTTTATTTACTTTT
>JAWDEX010000011.1:2269067-2284996 GCA_035221805.1 Trichilia hirta | reverse complement strand
CGTACTTCAGTGAGAATAATGATGTTGTCATTAGATGTTCAGAGTCTCCTCAAACTTCTCTGAGGGAAAAGGCTAACAAGGTATTTGTTTCTTTGCAAATGAATTATGTGTTCTTTTATTTCAATGATTTTAGTCAATGGAAAGGGCATTGTAATTTAAGAAAGAATTAAGAAAGGACATCATTTAATTAAAGCAACTTTTTATCATCAATATCTAATGGTGTTTTAGATCACACCCTTTTATTTCTCGGTAAAATGTTCGGATACCCATTACAATTTCTCCAGTAATTTTACTGTTGAAGAGTCTTGCAGGTGATGGTAACAGTGCTTGGTAATGATATCTAACGTGAGCAGCTGGTTTGTGCGTTGCTGCAACATTTGTTAACTATATATATGCATTGTTAAAAGAAAAAAAAAATTAACTGAGGTTATATTTGCTTATTGCTACTGATAATGTGGCAGTAGTATATTCCTTGTCTTGGAATTTTTTGCTACTTCACATGTCATATTTCGTAATTATCAGTTTTATTGGTCAATGATCTACAGGTGTTGAGCCTTCTTGGTGGAGACCAGGGAGGACATATGATAAGTGGCTCTGATAGGTCAGTGAAGGCTGAGACCAAAACTACAGTTCACATACCTGATTTAATAGACACGGGTGATGCAGAAGATTACAGTGGAACAGATAATTCTACAAATAATCCAAGTGATCAAAACATAGCCAATCTAACAGCACCGTTGCCACCTCTAATTGATGATTTGTTTGGAGAGAGTTTGGGCCCTAGTGCCAGCATCAGTGAACAAAAAAGTGATGATGACCCCTTTGCAGATGTCTCATTCCACATCAATGAGGGTAGAGAACATGCAAATGATCTCTTTTCTGGTATGACTGTCAGTGATAGGCCTGGTGCTGGTGGAAATCTTGCACCAGAAGATAAAAGCGAACCTGAATCATTTGATATTTTTGGGTCTCACTCTGAAATTCTGCAAAAGCAAGAAAATCAGAAAAACAGTGTTAATGATTTAATGGCCGGTTTATCTCTTAGTGAAAACCAATTGAAGCATGAAGGGGCCTTTTTTGGGGTGCCATCTGAAGCTATCTCTTCATATTCAAGCAGCAATCCCAGCCAGGTTTCTAGTGATGCTTTGAGCAGCCTACTCAGTTCTCAAACAGCCGGACTGAATGCCAGTCCTGTGTTTCCTTTTGGTGCCATGCCATATAATATTCCTGCTGGCATGATGTTGACTCCATCTATTGCTTCTCAGCAGATAAATTACAGTGCCATGAGGAATTTCTTTGCCCAGCAACAATTCCTTGCTACAATGTCTAATTTTCAGCACCTCAGTAACCTGAATGCTCAAAATGCTGGTGTAAACCATCTAGTGGGAAATGGAGACACACCACTTCCTGATATATTCCAATCAAACTTCCCTAATCAAGCTCCTACTTCTACAATGAACAGTTCGAAGAAAGAGGACACAAGAGCATTCGATTTTATCTCAGTAAGTTTGAGTTCTGCTTGCTGATCTTTTATTTGTAGTTTTTAGTTTTATTTCATTTATCAGTATTATAGTTGTGAAGTTGAACATGAAGTTGTAGCCATAGTAATCATATGGTGATTGATTGAACAAGCATCCTTGTGACCAAAAAGTAAAAATTTGTCATTAATGTACCCTAAGTAATGAATTTGGTTTGTATCATACATATTATTGGCTGCGACTTAACATTTATTTATTTTTATTATGGGAATCTTATGATGTATAGTAAATATTTATACTTGCTTGAATCTTTTACTGCAGTAGCACTTGTAACGTTAATTTTACTAAATATTTTCGTTGTACCTCTTTCTTTTTTATGTGATGAGCATCTCCGTGGATTTCACATAATTTCTAACTAAAATGAAGCCTGTTTACTTGAAGAAGTTGGTGTCTTTTGGTTATAAGATTATAACAATTGATTATGTTGTGCATCTGTCTATAATGTAGGACCATCTTGCAGCAGCTCGTGATACAAAGAGGGTTGCTTGAAATTTTGTGGCTTATTCTTGCTGATGCTTATTTATTTGAGGCAAGTAGATCAAAGGCAAAGTATTTTAGCTTACAACCGTGATGGTTATCTAGTTTTCATAATAATAGAAGGGGGATATGGTGGAAAGAATGAAGACTAGAATAGCACATTAAATAGTCGGTATTTGAGATGGAAAGATGAGAAATTGTTGTGTAGTCAGCGTTTTATTATTCTTTTGTAGTGTCACCCTTGTTGCTTTCATTTCCGGTGTAACGAATTTGTAAAGTCTTTTCTCCCCGTTTTTTTCTTTGCGATGACCACCGGTAATGCTTTACCTTGTGGGAAATGCCTCCAACGCAGTGTAGTTAACAAAAAACCATATATTTTTGCTTGTTGTCTTTACAAGCCTATATATTTTAAAAACGCGGTGTAGTAATATTCTTGCGACAACGCTAGCTTAGGTGAACTGTGCAATCAATCTGAAAATAAGATTTAATTGCAGGAATCTTCGATCTTTTAGCTTTCGTTGGATGTTTTTAAACAATTTTCAATCCACATCTAGTTGAGTTGGGAGGGTGGCTCTCTTTGGCTAGCATTTTCGTAAAACACAGAGAGAACTGATCGGATAAAAAAGAAGGTACTTACTTAGAATTGTGCCAATCGACAGTTCATTATCTACTATTTAAGTGTTAAAAGCATAGAGAGATTCTGGAAAAATTGGATCTCTGTAGCATTTATACTTAAGAGTGCAAGTACTACCATGAATGTTTGACTCTGAATGAAATAAATTAGAAAATCACTGTAACAATTAATTAGTATTTTCTAAGAATCTACACTTAAAGCATCTGTAACATCATCTGACTCGTCAACTAGCATCTCATCTTTAAAGAGCAATTTAAAGTAGGGAAGAAGTTTAGGAGGTAGAGGCATGTCTGCTAAATTAATACTCATCAAGGCAAAAGCAATGCATGTTTTATGCTTTTGTGTCTCATCGACCACAGGAATTTTAGGGTATCATTGGCTGAAGTGGGCAAGAAGGATGCGATGAGCACCAAGAAGAACAAACATCAATCGCTTCCTTAGTTGTGCTGTGGTTTTTCACAATAGCCTCCTCCACCATGCCATCCTCAAAGGTCGCCTACAATAATCTTCTATATCAAGTTCGCAACACGGCATTACTGATTAAGAACTCAAATTTAATTATATAAGTTACCTCATGTATAAGAATTGTTGCTCCACGAGAAGCTTCTATTAGTTCTGGGCGGGGCCTAGTGTCACCAGAGTACACAATTTTCCACCCAGGAATCACTTTTCCAACACTGTTCATTCTATATCCTGCCTTCAAAGCAATACCAAATGCTTGGGGACAGTGCACAACAGGGAAACTAATTCAAGTCTACAACCCAGCTGCATTCAGTACCGTTTTGAGGATCTTTAGCAGTGGAATAGCCTGCTGTTGTAAACTGGAACGCCTGAACCTTTCCAAACACTCTGCATACGGCTTCCGTCAGCATACAAATCTGACCCAGTTTGGAATGAATTTTTATTGTTCATACCCTTGTTACTTGGACGTCCTGGACTCGAGGAGTCCTTATTTGATTCAGAATTGCACTCAATATCATTTATGAAGCTTCTCTAGTGTACCAACAATTAAGGAACTGCATGTCTAGATCTTCGAGTCTTTGATATGCATCTCGGAATCTCTTGAGTTGCCCTGGGTTCACAACAAGCAATGGTTCATGAGGCCCGTCCTTCAACAAATCACGTCTTAGAGCGAGTATTCTTGCCAAATCCACATGGTGCTCAGCATGAATATGAGAAATGCAAATACATCCTTAGATTTATAAGTGCGCTCTCAGCACCTTCTACACCATATCTGTTTTCATAGAGCACAAATCATTGAGTTAGAATGGATAAGATTCCTCACTGCAAAAATAAATTAAATAACAGGAAAAGAATGGGAAAAAATTGTTTAATTTTTTCCTTGTACAATCAAATTGCACACTTTCCCCACCCTCAAATTGAAACCAAAGTCCTTTCATTTCCAATACGAAAGGGATTCAATTTATCAAACAAACTAATATAGATAAGGTAATATGTAATTAAATGCCAACAAGGTGTATCTTCTTTTCAGTTGTCCAAGGGTTCCTTCCCTACAATCTGGGAGTAAACTTCCTTTGGAGAAAAGATTAATGTATACGGAAGTAACATTCCGGTATTTGGAAGGCTGGGATGAACCTGTTCCTCGAAGAACAATTTCCAGGTAATCTCTCCTCACATTCTCCAAGCAACTAGCAAGTTTGTTCTTGTACAGCCAAGGCTCTTCAATCATGACCTCGTTATCTTGCATGGGAGATATCCCTTCCTATCTTTCTCTAGGCCCATGCCAGAACTGGCTGATATGGTGTGCGGCATTGACAATCTCTGGAATTACTGACCGTAACTCATCCATTATTTCTAGGGAGCCACCGGACTTGGGATGTTTCTGTCAAGTCCCAGATGAGCGTGAGGTCGCAGAGTGAACTGATCAAAAGAAGAACAAACTGCCCTTGTTATTTAACTGAACGAGCAGTTGATCCAAAATTATATCAAAGTGGAAATTAGTATTTCCAGAAACAAATGTCGATCATGCCATGGAGCTAGAAAAATAATTCCTCTTAAATGTCAGAAAAGGATAACAAGGATCATTCCTCAACTTATTTTTTCTTCTTTTATTTATGAGATAGTTTCTTAACTAAAAGTCAAGGACACAAGTGATAATTCAACCAGACAAAATGATACGTGGTTTCATCAAAGGAAAAGAAAGCACTGCAAAGGTAATGTGGATTACTAAGCTTGAAGTAATGAAGATCTTTTATACCTTGAGGAGATTTTCAGCAGAAATACTTGCAACAGGAGCCTGGTAAAATGAGCAAAATCAACGATCCAATTGCCTCCAATATTTCAAATTATAACAATCAGCTTTTAGCAATCAAAAAATCCTCATACAACATTAGAACAAACCACACTCACACTAGATTTTGGTGCTGAGATATTAAGGTGTTGAAGAGACCAAAAACCTGAGGCCAGAAACAACTGAGGGCACAAGTAATCAAGTCATGCTGCTATTCATGCACCGGATTTTACAATTGGAATTTCCACATTTTTCCTACAAAAAGCACAAACACACAGGAATCAGCAATAAAAAACGGACATAGTAACAGCTATTGCTTTCAAAGAAGCAACAATGTCAAGAAAAGTGGCTCACGTTTTATCTCCAGCCATAATATGTTGGGTTCAAGTAAATCTCTTCATCCACTTCTGGTAGTTGGCAGTTCCAGTGACAGAAGCGGGACTTAAATGAATGACACAATTCACTGCCTTGGCACACTTTGATTGGCTGCCTGAGAACTCTGCATAGTAACCATTAAGAGATTCTGCATATAACAACTCAAGTACAGGAGATTCTGTGGGGCAGTCAGCCAGGAGTACAATTAGACCGGTCAGAGCAGGTCCCATGACATCACTCGGATGAACTTAAAGAATAAGACAATTAAACCTACAGATTAAAACACACAACAAGAAGCATCTACTTCAGTTAAGGCACAAGATTATTAACATAATATAATTATCCTTAACTAATTAACTATTAACCGTGAAAACTACAGCAAGATCTTGGCGATCTGACTTCACAGATTTACCAGATTGCAGCCCACTAAACTTTGGCCCAGGTTTCAGACCAAGAGCTACAGCTTTTTTCAGGTCAAATTTTCCCATTAGTTCAGGCAATTCAAAGACGTATGTTATAGACATTTCACCTGGGTTTATAGAAGACCTTTCTAAGCAACTTGGATTCAGTAAAATGGCTGATATTTTGACCGCCTCTTTATCAATAAGAACAATGGGGTCTGATGACTTTGTTAAATCAGGGGGAGGATTTTTATCAGAGCATGGGTCTGGTCCAAAACTCCATGTATGAACCATAGTCGCGTGTGGAATGAAACTTCATTGCATTAACTAGGTACTTGAGATCTGAAGGACCCCAAATGTTGACCATCAAATTGCAGAAACTAGAGTTTCAAATAGTACAGATCACCAATCAAATCAAATTTTAAAGAAAGTTATGGGAAGGAAAGCAATTATACATAAAGTCAAACTAATACTCACAGACATTCCTTCGTCACCTATGCTAGCCAAAGTCAATAGCAGACCTACAAGGTGATGTAAGAACTCAGAAAATCAGGGGCTTTAGCAATCCCTCCTTTTGTCTATTCCAAATATTTGTGCATGTCACTAGTACTAAAAGATATTATGCACCTGATTCTGTATCTCCTTATATCCAGAATTTTGCTAACCTTGCTTACAAATTTGTGGGGTTCAAAGTAGCGGACTACTGCCAGTTCTACAATGTTAAATGACATTGCATGTAGATGCCCAGAGACGGTTTGGACTTGACTTCTAGGTTTCAAAAAAAGGATTATTTTAAACCAAGTCTGACAAGAAATTTTATGCTTTGGAAAAAATTAACAATAGTATAAATAGACGATCATAACTTCTGTGCCAGGGTACTAACCTGGAAGTCCACCTGCTGTCTCTGCCCAAGACACGGGAAAAAAAATGTGATCTATCTGAAGAAAGCTCCACAATATCAGTACTTTTCTATTAGCAGAATATTTCACAAAATGAAGATGAAGAACCTTCGACATAGATATCAAGGCTGTTGACAAATATTTCCTACCTTCGACAATTTAATCTTATGCTCAGTGCAGAATCGTTGCAGTCCCTGGAACAAAAACTTAGTGCATTAAGTGACAAACTATTGACTTGTTGACGGTAAATGAAAGTTTCATTACCCAACAACAACAAATAACGAATTTCAAACAAACAATAACTCGTGCCCACCTCTCCAGCATTAAAAATAAACCTTTGTTTGTCAAAGAAGAGCAAGACTGAAGGTGAAGTATCCTGCGTATCCATTCCAGTTCCCAAAATCTATAATAAATAGAATCGACACATATATCACAAACAAACACAAGGATGAGAAAATACATTTCTAGTCTAATTCCATAATTAAACAAATTGTAACATTTCATAACCCCCAAAATCCCAAAAACGTAGAATCATGAAGTTTACTCATTTCTTCAATCAGACATATTCGACTCAAAATCCAAACCAAACTAGTTCACGGAAACACAAATAAACAAACCTCGGAATCCCAAAACCCAATAATGAAATAACTAGCTGAACATGCGATATCGTATCCGTAGGATTAAGCTTGCAGAATTTCATCTGAAGATTCTTCTTACCTTTATCATCTTTGTCTCTTCCCTCTGCCCTTCTTTTATTAAACCTAAATGAGGATTCTTTAGCACTCTCTTCCATCGAATTCCCTTTCTTAAAGCTGCTTCTGTTTCGAATGTGAAGACTGAGAGGGCTCCTACTCTGTTGGGGGACGATGGAGGGATGTCGTCGTTTTGAGTAGGATAGAACTGTGAAGAACGAACGTTTGGGATTTGTTGGCTTGAAGAGGGGAGGAAGAGAGAGTTTCAATGAAGAGAAAGAAGAAGAAGAAGAGAAAAGAAGGCGAAAATTTGTTGTTATGTAAGGCATGTTATTTGTATCGAGTCCGTAAAAGGTTTTAGCAGGGGAGGGAGTGGAGGGAAAGATAACAGATCTTCCGTTCCTCTTTCTCCAAGGGCCAAATGCCAATTGGCCAGAAGCCCCGTTTAATTGTTAAAAGTGCTTTTATGTTTATAAATTTTTAAATTAAAATAAAATTTTATTTTATAATTTTTTAATTTAAAATAAAAATTTATCTTTTAGAGCAAAAATATATTTTAAAATGTTATTAAAAAACAGAAGTGATAATAGATTTTATAAATATTTTTTAAAATGTTATTTTTAATAAAATTTTAGATATTTATAAAAGAGTAATTAAAATAAACAACAATTTTAAAAAAAACATTTAATAATAGTTACTGAGGTATGAAAAATTAGATCAAAATTAATTTAAAAATGATTTATTTTTATTAATTTAATTTTTTTTGTTATTAGTGTTATATTTTGGTGTTTTATTAAAGTTATTTATTTCCTTGTTAATACAAGAATTAAAATTTTTCTTCTCCATTTTAACTAAATGAAATAAAAATAGTTTAAAAGAATGTTAGTGGAATTGAATCGGTTTTGATCAGATCAATCCGAAGGATAACTATTGTCCACTTGGATCTGCGCACCCCTTATGCAAGTATCCAAATTCTTCGACTATCTTTGTAATACAAAACTTTTCATCTTCGAAACGTCCGAAATGTGCAGTCTCGAACCAAGCTCTGATGCGCTAATATTATTTTTACCATTTATGATTTCTTATGGGCCACAGATCCAATAGGCCTACCTCCTGGCTATGGCCCAAAAAGTATTTCAGATAAGATAAATAAAAACCACCACACATTGCAGCACTAAAATCCATGCGAGTTTCCAAATTTTAATGAAAATATCCAAATTTCTATCTTTGCCATACAAAACTTTTCATCTTCCAAATATAAGAAATGTGCAGTCTCCAACTAAGCTCTTACAGATTGGCTTGTAACTCACTGCCTCGCAACTTCAACTACACTGACAACACTCACAAATGCCTTAAATTATCTAAATATTACAGCTTCTCTAGAAGCAGAAGCAGTATCAGAGTCACTGCAACCATCCCAGAAAGTGATTCCCAAGCAAAAGCAGAACAAGAAGAACGACCAGTAGTCAATTTTGCTTTTGTTCACGTGAGTTCAATATTTTGTTACAAATATCAACTTTTAATTTACATGCTCAACATTAATTTCCCTTAATACAAATTTACGATTATGTTCCTGAATTGATTGAGAAAATTTTTATGGCACATTGTTTGATTTGTTTTAGTCAGTGTTGCTCCCGGATGGAACTCCTGATATACATTTCCGGACATCATGTGGAGGGAAGAAACTTAGGGATATAATGTTGGATTCTAATATTGATTTGTATGGACCCTATGTAAGTTTCTATTTTATCTCCGAGTAATAAATAAATTATACTTTTTACATAGTATTGTTCATATGTTTCATTTTCAGGCTAGGCCTTTATTAAATTGTGGGGGAGGAGGAACTTGTGCTACTTGTATGGTGGAGGTGAAATATAATACAATTTTGAATCTTTCCTTTTGGGATTTATTTGCTTTTGATATGATAAAGATGATTTGTATCATTTTGAAGTGTCAAGGGCTCAATTTTTTTGGCCATTTCTAGGATCTGATCATTTATTGTTGATCCACTGAAAGGTTATTCAAGGAAAGGAGCTGCTAAACCCACGAACTGACAAAGAGAAAGAAAAGCTAAAGAGAGTAAGTGTATTTTTTAGGCAGTAGATGATGTTTTATATGGGCACTGAGAAGTGAGTACTAATGCCCAAACCAAAATGTCATCATCCGCAATTACTCAATTCATGTTTCACGGATCAGAATTTAATGTTAGAGATTAAGAGTTGCCGAGAATATGACTGACCCTCAACTCAAAGCTGAGATAGCAAATAAAGATTCAACTGTCCCTTTTAGTAGAGAAATTTGACGTCAGCAATATGAATTTTGAATTATTGCTAACGTATTTGTTGTGCATAAAGCATCAGAGTTTAATTCTGGAGCTTATTGGTTATATACAGAAACCCAAAAATTGGAGACTGGCTTGCCAAACCACCGTCGGTACACCTGATTCTACGGGGCTGGTCAGTAATCTTTCTTCCACGCTTTCATATTGTAGAAATCTGAATTCAATGAAGTTTGGTTTAATGCTACTAAACATGATGTTAAATTGTTTCTTACTGCAGGTTGTCATCCAGCAACTGCCTGAATGGAAAGGACACGAATGGAAATACCAAAAAATAGCGACTTCAGAGTTGCCTCAGTGAAAATTTTTTGTCTATTATTTGTTGTAAATTGTAACGTTGTTTTAAATCTTATACTAAGAAGGTTAATATCTTCTTATACCAATGTTTTCAAGACTTGCAGTATTGATTGGAATTGCAGCTTGAAAAATAACTTGTAAAACAAAACAAAAGCAACATCTAATCATCTATTTATAGGATAACGCGTTGTAGAAACTGGAAGATCATAATTTGATGGCAATTTTATCCTCATTAGCAACCAATGAAACTAGCATTTCATTCCATTCTGGACACAAACGCCATAGTTTATGACAGGCTCAAGGAGTTTTAGAATGAGGTTACATATGATATAATTCAGTACAGCTTTGAGATTTACAATGAAAGTAGCTAGTTTTCATTTAGTTCTTTCTAAAATATAAATGACCCAATACCATTTCTGTATCCTGTACTAACGTCAAAATATCCTACTAGAACCGAGGCATGTAATGCTTCAATCCTTCATTCTTTTACAGTTATTTTCAACATGAGAAGTATATATAATTCATGAAAGACAATTCTCCAATAATTAACTGTGATAAAAAGCTCTTCCAACTTCAAAACTCTTTTAATTCCAAAACATAGTGATGTTCACCTTCAATGTTAGATTCTCCCATTATTCTCTTCTCTAGATATTTCCAAGTCCCTTTCATTTATAAATCAAAGTTCAGTCAAGCGTTGTTTTGCCATTAAGTTTCTGCAGTAGACCAACAAAAGATAATTGGTTATAGAAGAAGTTTTATGTTTCAAGGAACTTCAAAATAAGTACATGCATAATTTTCACGATGCATATAAGAAAAGAATTAATGCTGACATTTCCATAATTCTGCAGTGCCCAAAATGTGCCCTTATTGACTCTTTCCCCCTGAACCACACTGTATCTTAATTCGGCATTTTCAGTCCACGGAATTTTAATGAATTAAGTCCGGTAGGCTAGTTTAAAATTATCAAAAAGATTCGAACTTCTTGAGAGGATACCATAACCTAATATATTTGATATTTCTACCACCAAATATATTGTCTAAGGCAGAGCTGCAAAGTGCTTAGGACAAAAAAACAGTATTGGGTAGCTTCATATGTCATCTGAAAGACACATCTCATTTGCAGTTCAAGGCTTCATATTGCCATCAAAACAATAAACAAATACCTGAGCAATCTTTACCAGAGAAATATAGTAACAAAAATGAAATTCTTTTTCAAATTCAACCAGTGTTGTCAATAGTAATTTCATCCTAAGCTCTTTTAGAGTCACACAAACTCTTGGAGGCAAAAGTTAAATCCAACAAGATCTACAGCTTGTCACTACACTGCTTACAAACTAATTATTTTCAAACCTGAGACTAAGCAGAAAACACAAAATTGAGAAAACAGACAAGATATGATTTACGACAATAACTTAAACCAGATAAGTAGATCCTTAAACAGCACAATAGACAGTTCTAATACTAGGATAAGTATGCTCTGAAACATAAATACATGATAAGCTAAAATCAAAACGTTCAATTCAACTAGTGAATTTGTAAAAATGGAATATGATTAGAAAACTTACCTTGCTATACGACATTCCAGATACTTTTTTGAGAAGATACGACACTTTTCAGATTGGTGTCCAGAAGATTTAAGACAACTGAAGTACTTTTTCTTCTCCTGAAAGACAAAATCTCAACGTTAAAACCAAGTAATTAATTATCTGTTATCAACTAAACAAAACTAAACTAAAAATCACCTCTTTAAACATTAAAAAAGAGAGAGAATAACACAACACAATGTACCAGATCACATTGACGGGTATGATCGAAAGGAAAAACTCCTTCCGCTGGTGGAACTGGTCTCGCACCCTTAATACCACCAAATGCTCCACCTGCCATAATATTAACTCTTTTATAACAATTATCGAAGTAATTATCCCATTCTTTTACAATTTACATTACCCAGGACAATCAACGTTACATTTTTACTATTGCTTATGATTTATGAAAATAGTATATATCCACAGAGAAAACATGGGAAACAATACCATAAAATAGAAAAAAAAATATATTGAATGCAGTTACCTGAGCTCATTTGATAACGGTTTCAGTTGTTTTTGATTTTTGAGTTGCCTTGTTGATCTTCTTCGAAGTTCTCTATGATTACTGTGATTCTAACCGTGATTTTATCTCGAGTATTCTTTCTTCTGTCATGCAAGCACGTATAGACTATTGGCCATGCTCCTCCTTTACTACGTAGAAAGTTAATGCAGAAGATCTGTTGATTATTGCCTCTGTCTGGGAACGGCGGCGATGGCGTTGGTCGGAAATTTTCGTAATTGGGAGTCCTGTTTTTGTGCTACATTGACTTAATTCGTAGAAAAAGTCTTCATCGAGGGCCCTTCGTAATTTTGGGGTCTGTTTAAGGTTACTCTGGTAATCCCAATAACTCCCGAGAAATTCTCATTCTGGCAGAGAATTCAGTAGTTAAAATTAAAGAATTTTCTTTTGACAAAATTTATAAATTTCTCCAAGAGGATGGGAAATTCTTACAAGTAATCTTGGTTAAACAAATTTCTTGATGGTCGATCATTTCTCAAGCAAATATTAGGAAAAAAAAAAATTTATCGTGTCATGTAACAGTCAGAACCAAAACCAAAACATTGAATTTGTTTTTCTGGAGATCTGCTTCATACTGAATTGAAGATGGATAATGGATTAAAGGGCATAACTTAAAAGGTGGATAAATAACTGTTTTATCTACTTCATACTGAATTGAATCAAATCATATTCAAGACTACACTCAGTGGAACATATTTGTCATATTTTGCCAAAAATCTCAGAAGGGTATAAAGGGTAAATAGGTAGAAAGGTAAAATACTGAACACTCCACGAAAAGGGAAGAATATACAGTTTTGATTGATTGATAATATTCACTACATATGTAGGTGGTGGGCAGTAAATTCTAACCCAATTAATGAATTGTGTCACCATTTGTCACTATAAAGCGAACAAAAAAAAAAAAAAAAAGTTGTATAGCTTTGAAATTTATGATAAAATTTGTTGCCGGAACTTCCTATCATCCTCAAATGGATGGGTGCGACCAAATTGCCACAGCCTCTTCTGTATATTGCTTTGCTTACATAACTCTTCTATGAACATAAAATCTGTACTGGAGTCTGAAAGTTGAAGAAGCTACACTGGTGGTGTGTTCAGAGATGATGAACTGAATGACTTCAGCCGATATGCATTTGGGTGCTGAATTATTACTAGAAGTGAGTCCTTCGAACTTTCATTGTGGGAACGACATGTTGGCTATGTGAGCAGAAAAAGAAAGTAAATTGTCATACCAACAAATATACTGAACAATGAAGAACGAGAGCATGAGAAAATCAATTAGGAATCTGTAAATCCCGCTTTTCTAAGGTATACGAAGAAATTTGCATATGGGCTGGCAATTACCTATGGTACTGATGATTTTGAAGGGTTAGAATAGTTGATGGAATAGGAAAAACAATCATACATAATGGTTCGCTTATATTAGCTTGAGTATAAGTTACTTACCACCCCAATGTGCCATTCATGACAACTAAAACCTTTGAATGCTGCTGCATCCATTTCCTGCAGTTGAAGGAATCGGTATTATTGAATTGTAGGAAACATTTTTTTTCTTTTTATGGAAGTCCACTTTTATTTTTTGGGATTTAATCATGCCTGTGGCTCTAATAATCTTGCATATTGGTTTATAGATACAAAATAAAGTCAAAGGACTCTGCCCAGACCAAGAACTAATAGCCCAGTTAAATTTCCGAAAATGTTTGGGTAGAACATCTTTCTACTTTGATCGAATGGAGTATTAACTTACAATACTATAGATGGGAGGCACCATTTTTCCCCCTTTAGATTTTGTAGACGGCATAAAAGAGAAACGTGGTGCCACGTCTTGTGACCTAAATGTCCACCTGAGAGAGAAGATCAGATAAAAAGAATTTACTGGATTAAGCTGGACAAACAGCAAATCAAGGTACAATTTTTTTTTCTTGGAACTTGAGGAAGTTAAAATATAGGAATCCACAAACTTTTGAGAGCTAATTCTTTCTTGACAAAACCAACTTCCATAAAATACATACCCGATGTACAGAAAGATGCAAAATTGTGCCCATTCTCGAACTAACAAACGAAGCCAGTAATTTTCTGAAGAGTCATCCAGGTTAAGGTATATCTGAAATTCAAATAATTAACTGTCTCAAAACTCGTGTCACTGTAATATGTTGCATTCACAAGTATAACTTTTGAAAAGGGGGTGAAACTAATATATTCATACCACAGTTTCTGCCAGGGCTACTATCTGCATTGCTCCCTGAAATTTCCTGCAAAATTAAAGAGGAACAGCAAACCATGTTCAACAAATGATATTCTTCCAACTAGTGTTTCTACAGTAAAGACCAGGCTATTTATAGATAACAATTTATATGCAGTAAACCTATTCAAGCATGTCAGAATACATACTTGAACATAATGTACTTCGTATACACAGCATCATGCATTGCTTGAACATCCTCATCCTCTATGAAGGCCAATTGTTCTCGTAATACAGATAGATTTTGTGAAATATGATGGAAAATCACATAGAATGAGACTAAATAATTAAGCAGTAGCAGGACCTGCATCACAACATATTTAAAGAATTAGTACAATGTGTTAAGGAGTCAGATGCACTAATAAATTATTTAAATCAGCAAAAAAAAGCAGTTGCTGCCACTTTGAGCATAATGCATTAAGTAATAAAGAAACTCACTGCAAAGTAAGGTACAGAAGCTCTGTACCCAACAAGAGTCACATAAAAGACACACCCATGTGCAGCTGTAGTGCGGCGCTCAGATACCGAAAGACGCTCACACATGATGCAGTAACCATGAGAGATTAGCAAGAACGACACAAAAGAAGCTGTCTGAAAGAGAACTCCTGTTACATACACACCAAAGGACAACCACAGAGAGCATATCTGAAGATGAAAACATGAATACCTGCAGAAATGATGGCCTAAAATTTGAACAACAGATTTCTAAAGGCTAAATAAGCTAGAGATGCAAGGAAATAAAAAATAAGTAACACATCGCATTGGAACCCACCACATCATATTTCATCTCCAATATCCTATGGTGACTCCCAAAACTATTAAATTAGCCATTTCTGTTTTCTTTAACACATTTTTTAACCACCATGACATATATAAAGACACGTGATTCCATAGATAATTTCAACAATAAATAACCACTAACCAGGAAATCTAGTCAAGAGCTGGTTTAAGCCCATTCAACCAGGTACTTAATGACCGCAGAAGCAGACCCCCCAACCATATTTTAATTGCTCACACAGTTAAACTAGTTTCAAAATACACAAATTCCTCCGTTTCTTAAATAAAGTATGCACATAAAATATCTATACATACTATGATAGCAATTAAGATTCTTTAATTTGATCAGCAACATGAGAATCATACCCCAAATATAGTATTCTTTGATCACAAAGAAATTACAATCTTATTCTGGTTATATATGCTGCCTCCCTCTATTACAAGTATGAAATTTGACCTTAGCTACTAAAAAGGCAGACTGTAAAAAAGCAACCAAACAGATGAATTCAACAACGACTTATAGAAGTACAAATATCCAAGAATTGACAAAAGCATGCATCATCGGTAAAATCAAGCCACTAGGGTGGCCGGAAAGGTAAAGCCCTAATCCTTTATTGTTAGTATTTCAGATAACAAACATTTTCTACTTTTGGTAACAGAACATACCAGAACAGAGACGACAGAGTAAGTTGCAATGCTTTGATCAATGGAACAGACGCCAGCGTCCACTGCAAGTTATTTATCTGCGCTAGTACAAAAATCACAAGTATATCAATTAATGCAAAAACTGTCAAATAATCCAACCATAACCCACAAAGTTCACAAAACTCAATAATCCCATATAATAGACATAATCAAACAAGAAAAACAACAACAAAAGAAAGTCCCTAATTGAATATATATAT
>JAWDEX010000011.1:2237978-2264864 GCA_035221805.1 Trichilia hirta | reverse complement strand
CATCTTATATTTCTATCTCATAAGTATGATCTCATCATAATTAGATATATATATATATTACAAACATTTTATGAACTTTATCATTACACATATAAATATGTATATTAGTGATAAAAGAATTTGCCGTAAAATATTTATTTTATTACTAAAAGAAAAGATTTACAAAGAATAATATCCATCACAACTATTCTTAATTGGCCTATAAGACATAACTCTTACACTTTGAGAGTAAGAGCGAGTTTCACATTAGAATGGGAGAAAAAGTTTATGATTTATATAAGTAGAGTTGAAACTAATATGTTAATAAGGTATTTGAGGATGGATAGTGGTTTATTTTTAAGAATTCTGCAGTTAAGTGTGCTTGGGTAAAAATAGTATTAAGATAGGTGACCTCTTGAAAAGTACCCGTATTGATCTATTATCAAGAATAAAATTACGAAATCTTAAAAGTCGGGTTAAAGCGAATAATATCATTGGCAAGTGTTGGATTGGGTCTCACATAATTGATCAAAATTATCAATAAATTTATTTAATATATCAACTACTTGGAAGCTATTGTTGACAACTAATCTCTAAATTTTGCCTATAAATATCAGACTATTTTACTCTTTAAGGATCAAGTTAGAAGTGAGAGAGAAAATGTAAGAAAAATGAGAGAACATGAAAAACTTTATATCCTTTAATGGGACGTTTATTTCTCTATTTATTATTTAATTCATGTAAAAAAAGTTAAATTTTTATTTATTTTAATTTATGTAAATTATTTATATTATTTAATTTTATATTTGATTAATTATTACTTTTGAAATTTTACTTTTGCAAAATAAAATGTACATATTTTTTATATTTTTCAAAATAAAAATTAGCTCAGATCGTAGAATATTGTTAATATTCTCCCTTTTCTTACTTAAATTTTTTAATTAATAAAAAAGAATAAGATGATAGAATATTTTTAATATTTTTTTTAGTTTAATATTTTTTAAAAAATTAAGACAACAGAATATTTTTAATATTTTTTCTTCTCTTAGTAAAATAGTAAACAAAAATAAGAAGAAAGTAAAATTAAAAAAATAAAGACAAAAAATTTTCTAAGACGACAAAATATTTTTAATATTTTTTCTTCTTTTGATTAAATTTTTTTATTAATAAAAAAATTAAGATGACGGAGTACTTTTAATATTCTCCCTTTTCTTTATAAATATTTTTTAAAAAACTAAAATAGTAAAATATTTTTAATATTCTCTATTTTTTTAGTAAAAAATTTTAAAAAGAGTAAATTTAAAAAATCAAAATTCAATATTGTTATATTTGTGATAACCGTTTTCAAAGAAATTGTGAGATACCTAATACTTTTTTTATAATTAATCAATTTTTTGAACTTAAAATATATTTTTTTAATGTAATTTATCTCACCGTTATTTAAATAAATGACGACTCTATTTTTTATATTTAATTTTCGAACGACATCAACAACAAATAGACAATGATTTTCATCAGTAATAACTACTTATACAATCAAAGTTCACTGAAGTTTTATTAATCCCCTAAGCTAGAGTTCAACCACACATAAAAATAAGTTCAAGAAGCATGTTTATCTAATACATAGCCATTACTCAATACACTAAAATTAAAACTACAAGAAAAAGGAGAAAAAACTGAAGATTGGCAAGTTGGATTCTAGTCTTCTTCTTCTTTCTTGTTAGTTTTCAAACCTCTCTTTTAATTATAGGTGATGGCGTTTGTCTTTCTTTCTCTTCAACCTTGCCTTGTCTTAATATTAAGGTAGCAACTTACAAAGATGATGGTTGGAGGTTAGAATTTATGATGGGTATATAATTCTAGAAAGAATAGAGTGCTCCTCAGTCATTAATTAACTCCCCTCCTTTATTTAAAATGAGTTCTCTGTTTATAAAAATTAATTTAAGGACCAAAAATAAAGGTAAAAATAGGCGGTAGTGCTACAATAACAAGAAATAGAGCACGATGCCTAGAAAGCATGAGAAAATCTAGAGCTAGTACTATAGCGGTAAGCTGGGGCACTGTAGTGCCCAAAATAACATAGGTTCTAGATGCTGTGGTGCCCAAATAGGGGCTATAGTGTCCAGAACAATTTTTGCTCATTTTTTACTACTTTATAGTCTTCTTTTAGAGATGTCATTACTACAAAAGTTGAAAAACTTTTACTAAGCTTTTTATAGAAACTAAAATTACACTTTTTTAACTTCTGTAAAGAAAGATATGTTCTAAAAGCCTGAAGAGATCAAAAGGCTCAATTTACGAGCTTTTATTCTGAATTTCACTATGCTACACTTTACTCTCCATTTTTACATATAAAATAAAGATTACAAAACTACTGATTTGTTATGAAATTGACAAAATACTAAGTTGGAATAACTTGATAAAATCAAATTATCAAATTGATTACTTCAAAGTCTTTGGGTGCATTGCATATGCACACATTCCAAATGAGAAAAGAAAGAAGCTTGATGAAAAAGGTGAAAAATGTGTTTTTATTAGGATCAATGAATAATCAAAAGCTTACAAATTGTTTAATCCTACTATATAGAAGATTATCATTAGCAGAGATGTCATTTTTTATGAAGAAAACACATGCAACTAGGCTAAAAATGGTACTAGAAAGCAATAAATACCAGTGACTTTTGATGAAGAAAAAGTGAAAATGCAACCACAACAAACACTCCCTATTGACAATACTTTGATACAATCAAACCAATAATTGTAGTAGCAACTTAATTGCTACAAATCCCAAATAACAAGGAAAAATGCTTGACCTCAACGAACTCAAAAGAGACCTATATGAATGCAAGATTATGAGGTTAGTGGTGATGAATCTGATAATAATAATATATTTGCTCATTATGCCTTATTGTTAGATTGTGAATCCATCACATTCCAAGAAGCTATAAAAGACTTAAAATGGTAAAAGGTCATAAATTAAGAGATTAAATCTATTGAGAAGAATAATACATGGCAACTTGTCAAACCATTTTAAGGGTATAAATCCATCGATGTCAAATTGGTTTATAAAATAAAACTCAAGAAAGTTGGTAGAGTGGATAAGTACAAAGGACGTCTCCTAGCTAGGGTATATAAGCAAGAATTTTGTATTGATTACCAAGAAGGGTTTGCTCTATTGGGAAGGCTTAATACTGTTCGCTTATTACTATCCATTGTTACTCATAATTCATAGCTCTTCTGTCAATTAGATGTAAAGTCTGCTTTCTTATATGGAGAATTGGAGCAAGAAGTCTACATTGATCAACCTCTTGGATACACTAAGCAAGGTCATGAAAATAAGGTATACGGATTAAAGAAAGCATTATATAGGCTAAACAAGCATCGAGAACTTGGTACAGCCGTATAGATGCTTACTTCGCCAAAGAGAATTTTCTTAAATATCCTTATGAGCACACACTTTGTACTAAACTTAGAGATGATGGAAAAATGGTTATTGTGTGCTCATATATTGATAACCTTCTTTATACTAGAAATGATGGAACCATGCTTGATTATTTTAAAAAATCTATGATAAAGTAGTTTGATATGATAGATTTGGGGTTGATGCACTTTTTCCATGGCATTCAAGTAGTGCAACTCACAGAAAAAATATATTTTAGAAATTTTAGACAGGTTTACAATAAAGAATTACAACTCCGTTTTATTAATACAAGTTCACAAAGCATGGGGCAGAAAAAAAAGTGGATGCTACGCTTTACAAGCAAATTGTAAGGAGTCTTGTGTATTTGACATCCACAAGGCCAGACATTATGTCTGTTGTTAGTTTAATCAGTAGATACATTGAGAATCCAACTGACGTTCATCTCTAGGTTGCAAAGAGAATATTTCTCTATTTAAAAGGTATCACAGATTTTGGAATTTTGTATAAAAATAGTGGAGAAGCAAGTTTATTTGGTTTTTTAGATTGTGATTATGCTGGAGATATTCATGATAGAAAAAGTACTTTTGGGTTTGTATTCGTTTTGAATTCCGGAGCCGTCACGTGGTCTTCTAAAAGGCAACAGAAAGTAACTATGTCAACTACTAAAGTTGAATTTGTTTATGTCAAGCTATTTGATTGCGAAGGCTACTTGAAGTTCTACATAATCAACAACAAAGTCCAACCTTGTGATAATATTTCTGCAATAAAACCCAGTTCTACGTGAAAGAAGCAATCATATTGATGTGATATGTCACTTCTTGTGTGATGAACTATGCAAGAATGGTATTATTAATATGGTGTTTTGCAAAAGTGAAGATCAAGTTTCAGATATTCTGACTAAACCACTCAAGCCTGCTTTGTTTACGAAGCATCGAATTCTACTTGGAATATGTTCAACGAATAATGCTATTTTAAAACTTAAAACATGTGCTTATTCTTGTAAACTAATGTCTTGAGGATATTTTGTTTAAAGGAGGGTGTTAAAAATTTATTTAGTTTATGTGCCGATCTTTCAAATTGATCTATACAATATGCAATAGCTGTTGACCTATAATTTAGGAACATTTTTTTATTTGTGATTAGTGGTTAGTAATTGTGAAAAATGATGATTAATGATTAATAATTTCGTGATTCCTAATTTTTAGTCAAGGTTATTTCTCCATTTAAGATGTAATTCTTATCGTTAAATTTAAGTTGAGTTGGACTCATTTCAAAAGATTATTTTTTTTGTCTTGTCTTTTTTAATTTCAATATAATCAAACAAAAGAAAGAAGAAAAAAAAAATCCCTAATTTAAGAAAATTGGTTTGTTTTCTGAACAAAAATTCAAAAAATTTCTTTTTTCCCATCCTCAATTCGAAAGCTAGCAAATAAGACACTAAATACAGAAACCAACACCGACCCATCAGAACAAATCACTAAATTACAAAAAATATATCAACTTTTGAAAACAATAATCGAAGAAAATAATCCGAGAATGGCGGTTTTTGTATTTGTTAATGGTCCAATCACAAGCAGAGAGGACCCAGACCAACAAGAAAGCTGAGTACAGAGGTGGAAGTGGGTGCTATGCCTCGTCGAGCCCAACATGAACACTTGTTGATTCCATTATTGTAACTTCGTAAATTGTAACGATATCAACTATAGTTTCAGTTATCTATTCTGTATGCTTTAGTCTCTGCTGATACATATACGAGGGAAGATCTCAACATGGCCGTTTTGTTTGTTTGTTAATTTGTGTTTTCTATTTTCTTATGAAAATTCGGATTTACAAAATATCTTTTGAGAATATTTCTTTGTATTTTAATTATACTTCATTCAATTCTTCAAGGGTTGTTCAAACACAATAAAATAAAATAATTTGTAAATTTCATTTATGAAATAAATTTGTAACAAAATAAATGAATTTTTTAAAATAAAAAATCGTTGAAAATAAAATCACATTATTTATATTGCAATCGAATTATTTTAAATATTATATAAGTATAAATTAAATATTTTTTAATTTTAGTGATCCGAATTATTGATTTTTATTTTGGATATTTATTTATTTTATTTTATTTGGCATGCATTTTAATTAATGTTTTTATAAAATATTATTTTTCAAGAAAAATATATGCATACAAAAATAATTTTTATTAATATTTTTGATTTAAACATAAATTTCATTGAGTCATGAAATTTATTCAATCCAATAATAAATAGGATTGATGAATAAATAATATTAAATATTAACTTTTGACTTTTAAATTTATCTCTTAATTTAAATTAAAATGTTATCAACTTCAATTTGTTAGTTACCAGAAAACTCTCATCAATTTATGGCCCCTATTGAAGTTGAGATATTTTAACTTTTAGTTTGCAGTAATTGAATAAATTACATTATCATTTATAATGTATAATGAAATAATTGATTAATGCATTTTACTTAAACAAATATAAATATTTACCATATAATTATATATTAAATACATTACAAAATATGTAACTTGAACAGGTTTATAATATTTTAATTAATAATAATAAAATATCACATTAATCGAACAAAAATCATTAAAATACTATGTATTAAGTCCAAAATTAAACAATTTAATAAAATTATTCAGATTTTTTAAAATAATTGTTTTTTTGATTTATTATCCCTACTTCCTTTCACAAATTTTAAGGTAGCATATTTTTTCGGAATTTAAATAAGTCTGAATATATATATATATATATGTAAACGATATATTTGTTTGTTTAAATAATTTTAGAAGATTTTTTTTCATTAAGAACAAAAAGAGGAATTTTATCCATTTCATTTTCTATTAAGCTATAAATATTTTATAATAAATTAAATTTAAGCATAACTAATAAAAATAAATCTTACTTATATCAATATATGACAATAAAATTCAATCTAAACTTCAAATTAAAAAACAAATTGCCCCAAATTCTTTGTTTAATTTCTTTTCACGATTTTAAATTTAATAATTATAATGGCAGGTAAATAGTGAAAAGTTAGTTATATGGTTGACAAATTTATATAAATTATATGTCATTTTAAATCACTTAAATATGCAAATATCATAATATTTAATTCGGGTATTCTATTGATGAATTCAACCATGTTAGTTGGAAATTTTGGAAAATTGGAATCCATTTGTTGTAAATTAATCTTAAATCTACATTTATTACGAATCCAATTAAATTATGAAAATCATTTTTGTTTTCACATACTATTTATCTTATGACTTAGATTAAAATATTAAACATCCATTTGTGAAGGAATTCATCTTTTTTAATTAATTAATTTTGGAATTGACTAACATTTAACATATGATAATAAATTTATTTTTTGAAAATTTAATCATACATAGTACTAATAATCAATTATGTAACAGTGTATATAAATTAATGTGATATTTAACATATTGTATAATAAAAATTGTTATAATACTATAATAATTACTAATAAAAAAATTTTCTAATGGTAGTGGATTTGGTGGTTGACACCGGTCAATGAAAGTCTAAAATAATTATTTCACAAATAAAGATACGAGAAGAGAGAAGGAAACTTCTATAATTCATTTTTTAATACAACAAAATAAAAAATAAAATACGATGAAGAATTATCATGTTAGATTTAAATTAAAACATAATAAGCTAGCTATTGAGTTCAATAATTGTCAGAGGAATTAAAATTTAATATTCATAAATCATCATTCGTGGAACATACTTAGTGAGCAAGAAATATAAGAGCAATGCTATGTATTGATGGACGTATCATGCACATTTTTCTCATTTTCGCAATTCTTCTATTAGAATTTTAATTTTTTAATAATTTTTTATTATAATTTTGAGTTATAAATAATACAAAAAAAATGAAGAATAGTTAATTAGGAGTTAAATTATAATATTTTTATATAAATTCATATCTACAAATTATTAACACATATTTTATATAATTTATTTATTGTTATTCTCACAACATTATAACATCAACATCACTTATAAATATATATATATATATAAACTCACATCCCATATAAGCTCTGCCATACATTATTTTCAAAACCAAAAGATAAGAGAAGGAAATATTTGTCCAATTATGAGGTATCACAAAATTCAACACAACCGTTATTAATTAAATTGTCTAATTAGTAAAGCAAGTAATTCAAACACAAAGTTTGAAATTATCAACTTATTTTAGAATTCCTTTTCAACCATTTTATTTTAAAATTTAAAAAAAAAAAAAAAAAAAAAAAAAAAAAAAAAAAAAATTGGTACTTCTTTCACGAAAGTGCTTTTCCTTGTATACGATAGAACTGAACTCCCACTAAAATTTGGAAATGATTGCTATATAAAAATAATATTTAACAAGAAAATGAAAGAGAAAAGCGAATAATATTATTATTATAATTTTGATAAAATAGATAAATGAATCAACCCTAATGGACAAATGGATGAAGTATGCATAGAGAAGAAGAAATTAAATATTTAAATAAATTGTGGAGACCATTTTAATTTAATATATATTTGTGTCCATTGTCCTTTTTGGGTCCCATTTCCCCTAACCTTCTCTTGTCCTTTTCATTTATTTATTTTATGTTTAATTTTCAATTAATTTGGGATTTTTTAGAGTATATATAAAATCTTTTTTTTCTTTTTATTTATAGAACATGATTTTAGGTGTACTCTCAATTTTAAATCTTATTTTTATTTATATCAATAGAATATGAAAGCATAAAAACAAAAATAATAATTTTTTGATTATTTAAAAACATTTTTAATCATTCTAGAGCATTAAAAAAAAAATGACAAACCTAAAAATTTCCTTATTGGGAGTATGTTAAAGAGTAGATTTAACATAAAAAGAAAAGGACATATATACCGGTCATTTAGTATAATAGAAAAATATTCAGAGTAACCTCAATATTATTATTTTAATCCATAAATAATTTATTCACTTTTTCAACTAAAACACTAAATAAATAGATTTAAGGTGTTAAATTAAAAACTAAACATCTCAAATTAATAAAATAAAAATAAACTTATAAATTTTATGAGTATAATATAAAAATATTTTAAATTTAATTTTTAAAATTAAATTATAAATTATTTTAGTATAAAGTATCATAAAATGAAAAAATTAATTTTATAATTTTATATTTATATTTAATAAATTTTTTTAAAAGTACTTATAAATATAAAATTATAAATTAAATTTTTTTATAATATAAAGTAGTATAGTCATTTAATAATTTAAATAAATATTTAAATTATTTTTATTTATTTTTAAAAAATAAAATTTTATAAATTTTTTACAAATTTAAATTATAAAATAAAAATAAATTCATAAATTTTTATGAATATAAAATAAAAATATTTTAAATTTAATTTTTAAAATTAATTTACACATTTTTTTAATATAAATTATTGTAAATTAAAGTTTTTAAATTATGAATCAAATTAAATTTTTTAAAAAGTTTAATTATTTTAATTTAAGAGTTTATAAGATCAAAGTCAAAAATTTATATGGTAAAATTAAAGGATCTATTTAATAAAATTATGTATTTTTATTTTTAGTGAAAAGAGTTTTTATTTATTTTTAAATTATATGAAAGTATTTGTTATAAATATTAAAATAAGAGAGTAAGTGATATTTTAAAAATTATAAGAGATTTTTATTATAAATCTTTTTGATAAAAATAAAATTTATTTAAAAAAATTATTGGAGCATTCGTCGTATTCTCCCCCTAAATGAAATTACAGTATCGGTAGCTTCCGGGTCACTATGAAAAGGAGCGTTTTCTCTTCTTCCCCCCTCTTCCCTACAAAAGCCCTCCTCCATTAATCTTCTCTGTCCTTAAACTCTTCCCTTCTCTCATCTTTCTCTACCAACATTGCTTTGATCATCAAAAACTTCACATAATTCCTCTCACGCAATAATTATTACAATAATTTAATGGCTGCAGCCGAACCAAACAACTTGAATTCTGAAGCTGACAGCACAATTAGCAACAACTCCATCAATTCTTCTCCTTCTTCACCTTCTTCACAAAGTTCTGCGACAAACAGTTGTTGTAAGTCCGAAATTCAGAATCCTGAAGACAGAAAAAGACCGAAAAGAAAGAGGGCAAATGATCACTCAGCTACAACAGCAGGAAGCAAGCACCCAGTTTACAGGGGAGTAAGAATGAGAAGTTGGGGCAAATGGGTTTCCGAAATTCGTGAACCCAGAAAGAAATCGAGAATCTGGCTCGGAACTTTCCCTAATCCAGAAATGGCAGCTCGTGCTCATGACGTAGCTGCACTCAGTATCAAAGGCGACTCAGCTGTCCTCAATTTTCCTGAACTCGTCGAGTTTCTACCCCGGCCGGTTTCTTTACTGCCAAGAGACATCCAAACTGCAGCCACGAAAGCAGCTTCAATAATCAAGTTTGATTCTTTATCGTCTCCGTCTTCCGACAATGTTTCGACAGATAATGTTTCGACCGAGCCTGAGGAATTGGGTGAAATTGTTGAGTTGCCTAATATTGAAGGAAGTTGCCAGTTTGACTCTGCCGTGTCCCGTAACGAGTTGATTGCAATTGATGACTTGTATGATATGTGGGCGTACCCACCTCTGGATTTTTGTGAAGAATTTCCGGAGCATATACTGCCTACAGATTGTTTGATTCCAACTAGTTTTGAAGCTTCTTCGGTGTGGGATTAATTACTAATCCAATTTGGTTTGAATTTTCTTCTCTTTTTTGTTAAATAATTTACTAAAATTATTTGTTTTTTTCTACTTTGTAATATAATTCATACCGTTTAGTTGTATTAATATACACGGTAAAAAAAAAAAAAAATAGATAATGTCAGCTATACATCAACTTGGCAAGAGCGAATATGGTGAGTAGTAGTTGAAAACTGAGTTAACTCATAACTCAGGCACGTGCCTGGTTGTTTCGTTTTATTTTATTTTTTATGAATTTATCATTACGAAATTATGATGATGATCATAATTTTTTTGAATCGCGGTGACAAATGAGAACAAAATTTTCAGAGTATTTTATTGTGTTGGAAGTTTGCAAAATTGCTGAAATACATGACCTATGCAAGAAAAATTGTACCGTTGCAAGTTCTTATGTGATACTATAATTCAAGAAAGAATATCTAACAAAAGTATTTAATGTTGTAATTTTTTTTTCTTTTTATTATAAAGTGTGTGGTCGAAATATGTTAAATAAACAAATAAATATTTTTTATGCATGACTCGTTAAAAATATAGTGAAAATAAAAAAATATAGTGAAAATTTTGAACGATAAACATTACATTCATATATAACGTAGCATACCCCATGATATTAAGAAAAAATGGTTGGTTGTTAAAGGATGGACGTGACATGAATAGTAAATTCAACCGTCTGGATTTATTAATTTTTTTTTTTGTATATAAATAAAATCATAAATATATTAAAAGTTTGGTTAATTAGATGTTAAACGCTAATTTAATTGATAAAATATTAAGGCTTCTTGTTTGCATGCTTCCTAGTTTTTGCTGACAAGCAAATAGAATTGGGTTATTAATGTAAACTAGGATTTAGTGTACCCAATTAATTTTTTTTTTTTAGATTATATTAAAGAATAAAATAAAAAATTGGCCTCCTTTTCAAAGAATTATCTGTAATTTCTTAAATATATATTACATGAAAAGCACTTTCAAACAATAGTATTTATTGTTTCCAATATATTAATTTAAACGCTAATGTCTGAAAGTGAAAGGAAATTTTTATTAATTTTGAATTAATCAAACCTAAAACTAATTAACATTGTCATTTGTAGTGACATAAGCTTTGTGTACATCATGTTACAGGTGGGTGGCTACCAGTCAAAAGATTGAGGACCCGATATAATTAAAAGGAGGCTCAATCTTTTCCTCAATATACTTTGTTTCAATTATTTACAAAATTGGAAAATTAAAATATTAACAAATTAAACCCTAATTTTTGATCTTATAAGTACAAAGTAAAGTTAAATTTTATTTTTTTTAATACAGTTTTAGTTCAGTTTATAAGTACAAAGTGAAGTTAAATTTTATTTTTTAATAAAAAATAGGGTTTACTATCTTAATTTAAGATTTTATTTAAAACTAATCGTAAAAATTTCTGTTGTATTCTTGAAACCTTAAATAGTCGATAACATTCAATAATATTAAGGGACTATTTGTTAAAATGATTAAAATATATTTTTATTTATTATTTTATCAAAATATAAAGATTTATCCGTTTTTTCTTCGTGCTATTTTTTTAATAAAAAATATAATAAAGTTTAAAAGAATTAATTAAGATATCATAGAGTATAATATTACAACGTGTAAATATTTTATTATAAGATATAAAATTCTAAATTGATAATATATATAAATATATAAGAATTAAGAAGTAGGGCACATTGGTTTTAAGTTTCAGCCACATCCATGAATGAAGGCTAAAATTTCTTGATCCCAAGTCACAATCAAAAGCAATACCCGTAAAATTAGGGTAACTTTATGGAGACAATGAGGCATTATTATTAAGTAATTGACATAGATATATGGATGGATAGGACTTGCTCAATTGGTGATTGAAATTGACCCATTAAAAATTTTAATGTTACATTGATTATTTGTTCATATTTTCTAAATATTGGACCTTACAACTGTTCAAAAATTATCCCATAGTTAAACAGTCTATTAATATAGTTTAATCAAGTTGCAAATAATAAAATAGAATCATAACAACAATAAGCTTTTAATATTAATTATATATGGAATATAATTTACTTGAAGGTTTAAGAATTAGTAGTCTTTGTTTATGAATAAAAATTGCTATTAATATCACTTGTAACAACTTCATGGCTATTGGTGCAACCTATAAGTAGAAAATATGGTAGTTGGTTTACTTAATAAGTTTTAATTAGGTATTATTATCTTATTTTCATTCATTGCAATTGCATTTAAATTGGATGCTTTGTTTTATCAAGAAGTTTTGTTCTATAGTTGTAATATTATATAAAATTTTAATGGTGTAATGAAAATTGATTGTTTAAATTCTATTCACACTAGAGCAGGTAATTGACATTTTCCTTTTTTGAACTTAATAAATTAATATTCTCTAATTTTTTAAAAATTATATATACTCTCTGCAATAAAGAATTTTATTAACTTATATAGAGGATGTTAAGTAATTTTTTTAAAAAATAAGAATTATCAAAGAATTAAATTGAAAAACAAAAAATAATAATTAACCCAATATTTATATAAAAGAGTTATAATTAATAATAGGATGTATAAAAGAGAATAAAAATATTATAAGTGGGAATAAATTTTTTGAATGTTATGCTCAATTATATATCTAAATATGGGTTAATTAGAATTTATATATATATAATCAATCATTAAATATGATTATATACAGCTGATAGTTGAGATTAAAAAAACTAAATATGTGAACAAAAATTTAATTTCTTTTTCATCCACAGAAAGATCCCTTGCTTAGCAACTTGTGAATTCAATGCAAATTAAAACCAAAATAAATTAATAAATAAGGAAGAAGTAAGAAGTAAATCCAAGTCGTTCTTATAATATTATGTATTAAAGAAAATTGACGTCTCATGATTTGCATGAGATTTACCTTTCCGAATATCATGATATAAAATTGTAATCACATCATGTCCAAATCAAAGCTACCAATAGAAGGTTTTCACGAAATGTATTTTCAATTTTGAAGAATAAAAAACAATCAATCCGTATTAATTAATTAATTAAGAAAGTGAGATTTATCATTAATTAATAAAATTAAATTAATTTCAGTTTTCAGTTTTCAGTTTTCTAACACGAAAAATATCTTTGATTCGAAGGAAAATTAATTGATTGAAAAACCCTCATTTGTTTGCTTGAACTTGTTGGATTACTTATGCAAATAGGCTTTTCATGTTGAATTAATAAAGGATTTAAACTATTTATATATATTTAAGTTCTTACAAAATTAATCAAAATTGAAAAATAATGAATAATTATCTAACTTTCATAAAATTAATAATCTTAAACATAGAATTAATATATTTTTTAAATAGTAAATTTTATGATTTATTTATCAATTGATGTGATTTTTTTTAGAAGTGATTGGGATGATTTAATATTGATATATAAAATTAAGGGTTGTTTGAAAATAACATAAGAAACATGTGTGATAAGATTTTATTAAAATTAATAAAAATTAGGATGCGTAAGATATGTGGCTTTTATTGTTTAAATATAATAAATAATTTATTATTGATACCTAAATTTTTTCACGATGAAAAATTTAGTTCATCACATAAATTTTTATCATTGCAATTGATTAGTCCATCGAGAGAAGTGAGCTCGAGGCTTATGTCTTTTTCAAATAATCGCTCACTAGAAAAATTAAGACCGAGAATAAGTTATCACTCTTTTTTTAAATGAGTACTAAAATATCATTTTTAATATAACAAAACCTGTATTTATAGTAGCCTTCCCATGTTTAAGTATTGAAAAACGAGAGTTTAATTAAATAATATACTACTAGTTTGGGCGGCCGACGTGTCATTTCACCATCACTTTCTATCGGGATAGGGTGACGAAATAAATATGTATAACATAAAGAGTATGGTGTCTCAAATTTTAAATGCGATTGGACATTCCATCAGTCCTTAAAAAATTCACCTTAATTACTCATCTGAGTCTCCCATTTTTATTGGATATGACTGGGGTTATCTCGAAATTTTGGAGAACAAACATGAGATCGAACCACCGATTCGCACAGGTTCAGAAACGGATGAATTTAGAAAAACTTATCAACTCTTACAAAATCTAACGAATCTGAGTGTTGATGCTCTCATTCTAACTAGCTATCATTAGGGAGAGATCAGCCACCAACATGTGCATTAACATTTTAAATCATATTGTCCTAAAATTAGGATACATGAGCCTTTATTAAATAGGGTAGGCAATATTTAGATTGTATGGAAGGCAATAAAAGACTATTTTGGGTGGTAGGTCTTTAGTGTTGCTTGAAAATTACAGCAGGTTTTCGTTACATCCATGAAAGATGGAACATCGCGAAAGGGATATAAAAAGAGGAGTTATTATTATTATTATTATTATTTTTTAAATTCATTATAAGAATGAATGACAAAATTGGATTTAGTGTATTTTTTTTTTAATACTAAAAAGGTTTAAAAGATGTAAATGCTATTAAATTAAAATCACATAAATTAAAGTTTTATTAGTTATTAGCATATTGAAAACACAAGTGAAAAAAAGATAAATAATTTCGATATTCCTTTTATTAAAAGAGATCGGGTTCTATTTATCTAGCCAACAAAATATAAAATAACATCATATTCACTAAACTTTGATATACAAAGCTTAAAGTAAATAACCGGTATTAAAGTTATTAATTTAAAATAACATTAAATTTGAGAGACGATTAAATAAAATGATTGGGTTGTTTTATATTTATGTGCGTGTGTGTTTTTATTTTAAATTAAATTCAATCACATTTAAAATAGATCATCAATTGTGATAATAAGTATAAGAATAATTATAATTTCAAAATATTTAATATAATCTTTATTTCATAATTAAGTTAAAATGATTTTACTTAAAACATTATAAATGTATATATTATTTAAATTTGAAGTTATCTATTTATAACTTATATGAGCCAATGCAAAATATTTAAATTTATTATATTTTGTAAATAATTCATGATCTGATTCCGATGTATAGTCTGTAACACAAAAAGTCCATAGCTATTAACCAATCAAATTTACTAATTCTGGAGAGATTTCTTGTACCCTTAGGAGTCTGACTAACAATGATTAAGGAATGAGATAATCAACTAACAATTAATCTCTAATAATTCTCAAAACAAATCATAGAATGATGATACGTTTAATCCATTGGGACACAATCATTAATTGTTAATTGGTCCAAAAATTATTCTCATCAATATAATATAATATAATTAATGTCATTAATTTTGTAAGTTAAGATGGCTTAATCGTTGCTAGATACCAGCTGTGTGTATTAGCTGGAAATGGAATTATGAGCTTATTTATGGTTTTCATTTAAGCCTATTATTAATTAAATATATTTAATGATGGAGTTGGGACATTACGTTAATTGGATTAATTTCTTTTAATTTAGTGACAATGATTTGTGTTAATGAGGCTTAATTTCTAGAATGTGATTGAATTTAGAGCAAATAGAGATGTGAGTTACATGTGCCCAAATTGAAAATATTTGATACACGACTTAAATTTTTTTTATTATAAATATTTTTAGAAACTTAAGAAAAATAGTAAAAAATTATTAAAAAACTCAAGTGAATTATGTAAATTATTATGTATAATAATAACAAAAGTGATGATAAATTTAGTGAAATTTTTATTTACTTTTTAATTAGATTTTAATATATTTAATTTTTCGTTAAGTAACAATTATGCTCCAAAGCCATAGTACCTCTTTTTCAAAACATGCTTAAAATATATATACTATGAAATTGATGCTGTATCAAGAGACATCTTTCATGTAATGAGAAACACGTGAACATAACAAGCAATTATATAATATTTTATAAATATTGACTATGTAATATTTTTTAAAAAAATAAATTTTATTGATTTATTGAACAAGATTTAATTCTTTAAAACTCATTTACTAGTAAATTATAAGATAAAATATTATTTTGATCGAAATTGTGATGTTTTTGTTATATTTTAAAGGCCGTTTCATGTGTGTCATAAGGACTTAATTGTGATACGAATAATTTGTATAAATTATTCTTAACCGGCATTTAATGTCACATAGTATAAAAATTTTCAAACATTTGGGGCCTAGAGATTTTAATCCCAACAGTTATATTTCTGCCCTTTTTCTTATTACAAATGAAAGTTAGGATAAGATAATAAATTCTCAAAAATAAATTTTGTCCTTTTAAAACAGTATTTTTTTTTCTTAATCTAATAATAAATTTAAGTTTAATTAAATTATAATATTAATGAAATAAACTTTTTTAAGTAATAGAAATAATTAACTATTTTAATTTTTATTCATATAATATTATAATTTACTTAAGTATTTTTATTTATAACATCTAAAAATAATGATATAGAAATATTTTTAAATATAAATTAAAATTATTTAAATAAATAACAACTAATTAAATTAAATTTATTGTTTAAATATTTATTTATTTATAATTAGTTTAATTAAGCTATTATTTAAATAATTAATTATTTCCATTTATTTTTTAATAATTTTAAAAATTCAATTTTATGTATATAATTATATCCTATTATATTATACACCAAATAAAATATAGTATTTAATGTAATCATATCTTATTTTATTCGATATATGCAACAGTTTTCAAAGTTGAATTTACTAAGAAAAATAAATGTAGAAATACATTAAATCAAACAATCAGCGCCTATGGCCTAATGGATAAGGCGCCTGACTTCTAATCAGGCGATTGTGGGTTCGAGTCCCACTGGGCGTGTGCAGAACGTAATTTTGTGTTCAAGATAAAATTACTTTCAACTTATATATATATATTTTCCAAAATTAATATTTTCTAGATTAGGTAATAGAATAACCATATTTTCCTTTAAAAATTTGATATACTAATTTCTATAAAAAATTGATTTCATGTAAAAAAATTACTAATATTAAAGTATTAATCTTGTTCGTTGAACTTGCAATATCAAACCCAAATACATGGGTTCACTAACTACATATAAATTACCTTGTTTCATATATTAATTAAATCAAAATAAAATTCCACTCTTAATTTTTTTTTTTTCTTGTGTTAGTTGGATTGATTGATTGATTCATGTATTTGCATGAAAGTGGCAAATAATTTTTCGCCAACTTGGTATAATAAGTATATTTTAATACAAATTAAGATCAAGAGGACAAAAAAAAAAAAAAAATTTCAATTAGACAATTAATGATTGCCTTTGATAATTGAGTTGTCTTATTTATTTATTTATTTTTAAGGTTTCACCTAAATTAGGGATAAGAAATAGTGCTTATGATTTGATCATCCAATAATATCGAATCTTCAATCAAACATCCCTTTAAAACCCTATACAAGATGCTTTATGCTTCCTTTTTTCCATATGCAAGAGCAAGAGGGCCACCAATAATTTCGTTTTACAGATTCCATTACAGGAATTTCAACACGTTTGATTTAGGCATATTATAATGAATAAAGTATGAATTTTTTCTTTTGGTTTCCTCTATTATAGTCACACAAACAACTTTCGCATCAACCCCCCCGCCCCCCTCTCCCCTTTTTTTTTTTTTTTTTTTTTTTGGGTGTCCTTTTAAAATCATTTTCAAACAGTAAAAATAATTGTCTTATTAATTTTATAATATTTTAAATAAAAAATTGGCGTAACGCAAAAACGATATTTGATGTAATTAATTCTAGCGTAATTCTCGAATTTACGATAAAAGAGATGCTTAAAATGAAATTTGTCGAATAATACATTAATAGATATAACTTCATTAGAAAATAAACTTAAAAATATTATTAATTAACGAAATTAATAAATTAAAAAATAACAATAATAATTTTAATTTTAAGCTAAAAAAACATTTTTTAATTTTTGGTGAAAAAGTATTGCTTGTAAACAAAAGAATAAATTAAACAATAAATCGAATAAAAATTCTAATTAAACAGCCAAATTAAATAACACTCAACTATAACTTTTTAGTTTTATTTTATCCTTAATTTTTTTTCATCATACATCAGTTCTCCTCTCTTTAGAATTAAAACTTGTCCTAAAATTTTGTTGTAAAAAAAAAAAAAATTGTCTGGAGAATAAATTTTTACTTTCTTTTGATATTTTTTATGTCTTATTAATATTGAATTTCAATTATTTTATCTTCTCAGCTTGTTTCGAGGATAATTTTACCCTCTTCAACTTAAATAAGTAAAACCATAGCAACTAAATTTTCTTAAAAAAACAAATGGTATCTTTTCTTTTCCTATATTGAATGCATTATATATCTTTCAAAATAATTTGTTTGGCTTCAACGTTAATTGACAAGACTATTTTAATTAATTACATCATCTTCAAGAATTGATTTCTTAATTTCATCATCAACTTTAAATTCCAGTTTCTTATTTTTAATCGCCATAGAGCCTTTTAGGTATAATATTTTTCATTTTATAAATAAATCATGAATTTCATCAATAAAAGAATATTGTTCTTCTTCTACTTTAAAATATCTTTTGACGGGTAGGTCATGATTCATGAACCTCGTAGGTGAAAGAAATTACTTCTTCTACTTTGGAGTCTTTCTCATTAGGTGAATTGTGAACTTTTTCACTTCAATATGAAATTTTTTCTACATTAAATTCATATTTGGAGGAGGCTTTTATGGAAAGATTAGAACCATTATTAAGCGAAGCTTCTACAAAATTACTACAACTCTTGCTTCAAGTTTCCACAATGACCTCTTTATTTAAGATTGGTGTAGATAGAACACTCCACTTGTGCATATTATGTAGTAGAATAGACCGATTTAAACCTTGAGTACAACTCTTCTTTCTTTAATTTAATTTGTTGCATGCATCTCCACCTTTGTTTCATATTATAGTGTCTATAATGGTTGTCTGGTAACTTGATTTTCTGTTTCAGCATGCAATCCATTCAAGAATCAATCAATTAGTCGTTCTTCTGTCTCAGATAAATTACAATACTTGGAAAGCCGACACTTATTTTAGCGGCGACGTAAAATCAAATTTTGTCAAAGGCAAAAGGCAAAAATTTTTGTTCCATGCATCTCCATGTTTGAATTTTATCTTTTCCTTCTCTTTGTCTTTGTCGAGATACTTGTAAATTATCCCACTATACTCCAGCATATCACGAGTTAATTTGTTAGATTCGTACTTAACATATTTTTTCTCGGCAATATTATCAATGAAATAATCTGTAATCGTCAAGATCCAATCAAGAAAATCTTGTGGATCAGCAAATCCATCAAAACATGGAAGATCTCCAAAAGGCTGTTGGCAAAACATTTTGTTCCCTTTAATTCATTTGTCTTTTCCTTTTCTTTTTTCAAACTAAAAAAGAAAAATCAGTCAAGGGTAAATTCATAAATAACTTAAATGTGCTTTCAGCGAAGTTGATCAGAATGGACTTTTGATGGCTGCATCTGAAAGATATGAGGGCAAGGATTACGGTGGAAGTGATGAATCGACTTGATTCACGATGGTTGAATGGAAAACATGGAAAGAAAGTTACGGTGACTTGCGGGTTCGACTTTCGATTTGGGTGAAGGGCAAGAAGATGGAAGGTAAAACTTATTTGGAAAGAAAGCCCGATGCCTTGTGAGTAGATTAATCTCACGATAAAAAATTAAAAAAAATTTCAAAGACAGGTTAATCGAATGATCAACAGAGATAAAAATTAATTTAAAATATTATTTATTTATGAATTCAATAAACTGAAAAATAACTACTCTATAGTAGTAATTTTAATCTTAAGCGAAAAAAATATTTTTAATTCTAAATAAAAAAGTATTGTTCATAAACAAAGGAATAAAAAAAAAATTGAAAATTAAAGTTTAATTAAACAATACAAAAATTCTAATTAAATAAGCAAATTAAATAATACATAACTAAAACTTATTAATTTTATTTTATCTTTTTTCTATCCTGCATCAAAAATTTATTCCAAATTTTTCATTAAAATATCCCAAGAAAATAACTTACATTACTTTCTATTTGTATTGAGAAATATTTGGCCAATATATGCATCTAACTAATTACAAATATTAATCTAGTTGATGCAAAAATATACGTATAATCAATGTTAAACCATATAGCTTGTCAAATATGTAAGCGCAGCTTTGTGTGCAAAGGGATTTGGAAGAAAAATATTTGAGTGAACTACAATTTTTTTTTTTTTTTAACTTTTTAGTCTAATACTTTATTATTTCACTATTTCTTAAAATTATTTTACACCCCTTCTTTCTAGTTCTGTCTACCCTCATATATTATAAGTTTTAGTTTGCTTTGAGTTGATTTGGTTTAATTCTAATTTTTTAAAAATAAAATAAAAAAAATAAAGGGGATATAGAGTAATTTTTAAAGAAAGCAGAAGGGTTATGATTTCATATTAAGTAAGAAAAATAGGAAAAATGATAATTTATCCAAAATATTTACCAAACATATATATGTTCTGCATAAATGCTTATATTCTTCAAGAGTTCAATTAAAAGGTTGGCTTAATTAGCCAAAATTAGTAGTTGGTAGGATGTCAAATCATGATTGGTTTCTTATCCCTTGAGTTGGTTTTGTGTTATAATAAATTAAATTACCTCAATGCAAAAAAGAATTTGTTCATTTGGTTTCCTTGTCTACATATATAAGAGAGACTTTATAGAAATGGGCCTATTGAAAGATTATTATTGTAATTGTCCATAGTGAAGCTTCAACTAAAATGATTTGTTGAAAAGGACCGTTTTTGGATACAAACCAACATAATAATCTTATTTATTATTTACTTGTTTCTTTTACTTGTTATTTTTATTTGTTAATATCAATCATTTGAATTGAAACTAGTATTATATATACCAAAGATATGATCTTTAGAACCTCGAATTGGTTAATAGTTATGATTCTTCTTTTTTTCTTTTTTTTTTTCTCCTTCCTTTTTATTGTACCTAACAAAAAGAAATCCTAATCCCTAAATGAAATTAATAGAAAACAAAATTTGCAATTTGCATCTGCTAAGCTTGGAGTCACTTCAATGATTGTTTGCATAAAGATATGATAAAAAAAAGCTTTAAAAAACTTCTCTTTGGGTTCAAAAGTAATCGTAAAATAGATATTGATTTGAAAGCGGTGGGTACTTCTCACGATTGTACTTAAAACGTTTATTCTTCAAAATCCATTTTTCTTTCTTTCTTTCTTTCTTTTTTTTAATAATATTTATTATTATTATTATTATTATTATTATCATCATTATCATTTTTATTATTATGAGATTATATGAATGCAGGTTGATGTCATGGTCATGTAGACAACACGTATTGTATTCTTTTAATCACACGTTTTAAATATAATAAATGAATGTGAATCAGTGAAAAGAATACAATTTTTGAAAATAATACCGAATGGCCATGTCATTTATTGCATTCCAAGATTAAGATTAGTTGAAACTTCAGAGAGAGTGCAAAGAATATGCAGTCATCTAATTTGTTACATTAGTTAGCTTTGCCTCTCAGAAATCATAACAATTATATGCAAACAGAGTGCAGCTAAAAGCATCTTGTTCTTTCGGGAACTTGCTTCTCAATAAGCAAAGAGAATTCTAGCTAGCAAGCAGATCAAAATAATTTCCGTATTTACAGTCTAATGTGTAATAACTCGCTGATACATTAAAGACCTCTGATCCAGCAACCTAAATTGGTGCTAAAATCAGAGTCTATCAACTCAGTTTGTGACAATAACGGACAAAGCAAAAAAAATAATCAGCTGGATTTCGCTTGTTACGCTGCAGAAATGGCTTTAATGTTTCATCTTTCAGTGCGTCTTGTCTCATAAGATGTACAGTGTTGCCGTAATTTATCTTCATAGTGAAATCGGCTCAACGAAGTCAGTATCCATGGCCCGATTATATGCACAACTGAAACAAAAGGAATCGCTTTTTGTTAAGTTTAATCGTTGGGGTCAAACTAGAGAAGAAAATGATGGTATTTATAGTAAAAATCCTGAGTTATTCATGGGATTTCCAGCAGACTCAGGTTCAGGTTTCTTGACAGAGGAAAGTCTTCGCAACAGAAGCTCCTTGCCCCGAGCAACATCTTAACATCTGTAATTTTAACACCATACGTTTGCTGAATTATATAACAGCCCGGGAATCAAGTAAAGGGTTTGCTTTCGACTTTATAACCCAAAATGTATCTCCTCAGTTAGGAGAGTGTAAATCTAACTCGAGTTCACACTCGTGGGCGATATGGTATCTGACACGTTTTGCATTAGTCAACAGAAAAATGTCACATGAACAACAGAAAATGTCAATCAGTCAACTTTACTAACATTTAATATTTAGAGTTGATATGGGAAAGACGATCTAGTTATTAATAAAAACCTGAGTAATTACGGGCTTCCCAGTAGCCACAGGTTCAGGTTTCTTGATGTCAAAACCCACTGCATATGATGTGAGGAAAGTCTTTGCAGCTGACGCTGCATGCTCCAATGAAGATCTTACCTCATGAATAGGTCTATATTTCTTAACCTGTTCCTTTGATGCTTTGACCCCACTGTGGTCTAGTACTTTTCGCTATAAAATTTACAAATCCGTGCAATTGCCAGAAAATCTATAAAATTATATCCTATTATTAGGTAGTATATAACAAGTATATATCCAAACCTTAGGATTGCAACATTAAACAATACGACTTAATGCAAGGATGTCTTGACAATTTGGCTCAGCAATCATATAAATCTTTGTATATGGAATTTAATTTCTGCTTTACGCATTATGGAAGTGAATAAAACTTACGTTCTATTTGTTGGGGAAAAGGGAAAAGCAGAGTTCGTGTTGTCTGCAATCTTTTTACGATGTTGATTCTGGTTCATCTGAGATCAAGTATTTACTGTCCCTGTAATGTCAATTTATGATATTTAGGAGGATTATTTGAAACATCTAAAAGTAAAAACAAATTCAGGTAGGAGATTATTGAAGATACCCCAAGCCATTTGTGCCCGTTACCTTGTTCATATACACTTATCAAAATCAGACATGAATTAATCAGGACAACCTTGTGATTGACTAGATTTGTTGCAAAAGTAGTAATATGATTGAACATTAGTTTACTGAAAATGGAAAGTTTCTACCATCGACTGCAGATAATCTTATGTATAACTGAGTATTTAATAGTGAAGCTAAATTTATGGTAAAATGCTTTGACATTCAATCCGAAAGAAAATGTTGCATATGTATTCCTAATATAATATATAATTTGATCCCAAATTTTTCTGCTCCTTAATTAGATTACAAATAACTACTAAACAAAACAAAAACAAAGCAGGAGAAGAAATTACCTGCGTGTGAGGGTAATTGCAGCTGTCAGAGATATCAAGGACCACCTTGCTAATCTTCCTCACTAACTCTGATGTTCGGAATGAGAGAGAGATTTTGTAATTCCCTTCCTGATTCATCGGTGTAAATTTCTTTCAGCATAGAACATTTCCCAATCGAAAATGATGGCAGTGTTTTTGGTGTGGAAAAGATGATCGGGCAGTGACTTTAATTGGGGACACTCATAAACTTCCAAGGAAGAAAGATGGGGTTTCTTCAGTTCTGGCAATTCCTGCGTCCAGGAAAAATTTGGAAAGCACATCATCGAAAGTACCAGTAACCTCGAAAAGTACTAAATTTCCAAACGAATTTACATTTAATTAGAAATCCTATACGTCACATAATTCATATATCAGACAGTAAACAGAATGCAGAAGCCTTGAATCATAAACATGAAGGAATTTATAATTCATAATTCATAATTGTGTATTTAAATGGACGAAGAAATTAAGGATATGTACGTTTATCCAAATTAGAATGACAATTGTGAATTGAAACAGAGAACTTATGCGAGCTTATTATATGTTAAGAAGATAAATGAGCCTAATGGAGATCATTAGAAGCTGGTAGTATTGTTACCAAATAATGGCTAACAATGCTTCGATCCTATCTTGTGGTGTGAATGCTAGTAACGGTAACAACTCAGCACCACTAATCACTTCTTCACGAACTCCAATTTCTTTCTCAGTTCCTGCAAACCTCAGGTATTTCCTTCTATCCGTGGATATGACCTGGAAAGCTTTATTGATGGATCAAAATTAGCACCTGACAAGTTCATAATCAGTGTAAACCATTGGAAATCCTGCATATATTTAATGGAGGAAACAAGACCAGCTCCTCCTTAGCTGGCTGCTGTCCACCATGAATGTAACAATCATGGCTCCCTTAACCAAGTGTACAACCACTAAGGAGCTTTGGGATGTAGTGACTGAGATCTTATCTCAGTCTCATGCTCGAATCCAACAGCTTAAATATCAACTGCAAACCACCAAGAACAGAACTATGTATATTACTGAATTTTATACAAAGATAGAAGGAGTTGCAGATGCCTTGAGCATTGTTGCAACATCAGTATCAGATGCTGAATTGATTGATCACATCAGCGGCCGTCCGGGAACAGATTATGATGCTATAATAGTTAACATCTAGAATGCATGAAAGGACCCTCAAAGATGCTTGATGAGGGTGTCGAGAAAGAACGACTCCTGCATTGGTTAAGGAAGGAATGGTTGTGGGCTATATAGGCACGGTACGCCACTCCCTGGGTAAGCCGATTTTCCCGGGATTATATCTAGACAATCCTTGCATGATGAAGGCGTCTGTCCCACATCGGTTGAGAACGGGTATTAGTAGGGTATATAGCAAGGAGTGCACGATCGCGCTGGCCGTGGGTTGTTTTTGGATAAATGTTTGGGTAGAAACTTTTGACATTTGAAAGCAGTGCAGAAAGAAATCAGACATCTGGAAACATGTTCGAAAAACAATTGGGAATCGGGGAAGAGGTTCTAGAGGAAGAGGCAGAATGATGGAAGCAACAGAGGAGCACCAAGAGGAAGAGGAAGGAGCAGAAGGTCAACAAGAAGGCCAGAGGATAAAAACCCAAAATCACCTGCCAAATATGCAACAACAATGGTCATACAGCTTCAGCTTGCTGGCACAACAAACCAAGCACAATCCTCAGCATATGTTACTTCACAGGAGTTAGCAAGTGATCAAGGATGGAATTTGGACAGTGAAGCTGCCACCAAAGCTGAAAATAGAGGTAATCAGATGCTCAGTTTAGGTGATAGTAATGGACTGGTTATTAAACACATTGGTGAATGCTTTCTGTTTACTAGTAGCTCTAAACCCTCGATCTTAATAAATGTCCTACATATTCCTAGCATTACTAGGAACTTCTTAATCCTTGAATTTTTTTGATAACACGTATTTTAAAGGACATGCAGTAGAAGTTACTACTAGAAGGAGTGGCTAGCGAAGGATTATACAAAATCGGCAATGAAAAGGAGACTAATAACAAGATATTTTTTACTTCCTTGTCCACACCCACCACCAGCCTCACTTCCTTTTTTTTTTTTTTTTAACTCCTGAGCGATGATTGAAGTCTGCTGTTCCACAGTAGGGGAACACAATTGCATCAGCCGTGTTGAGAGTTGTGTATAATTGAATGACAAGATGATGGAAAACCGAGTTTCTGGATGTGTTTATGTTGCAAAAGATTGCTGCCGTTTTATACTGTCAGAAAAAGGCAAGGCATATTCCCCTGACGAAAAAAAATGAAACCTTACTTTGGTCGTGGTTAGGGTACAACAGTCAGATCGTTAATACAATTGAAAGAGTTATTATCAGTTCAGAGTATAAGAAAACATTGGCCTTCCCCTCTCTCCCTTGCACCTTTTAATTATTATTATTATCATGGGGACGATTTCATTGCATTGTTTATTTTTCTTAAGACTCATATTTTTAATTGGAAGTGCCCGTGTTTGTCTACAATTTTTTACCGTGTACACAGTTTAAACAATTTTGGTTAACGCCATTAGTATAATAAAAATAGATAAATGGATAAATTTGAATCGTCATAAATATAATTTTATTGGAGTCTTTTCTTCTGTCAATTGGAGTTTCATTTCAGCCAATTATAAAGTCGGTGCATTTATGAATTCCATTGCAATGCACCGCTGAACTCTTACTTTCACGTACCGATAATTTGATGCAAAAGTCATAGACAAGCAAATAGGAAAAATCAAAGCAGATTCCTGAAAGCAAGGATCAACAGGAAGCTGATGCAAGAGTAAAATGCAAGCAAATGGAGAGAAGAACAAAGTAGATTCCTGAAGTCAATGATCTTGGCTGATGCTGTTAGGCTATGAACATATAACAAGAATAGAATTTGAACGGACTCTGTATACATTTCATAACTTACACTATAATACTGAACATTTTACCTTCAGAACAAATTAGAACACCAACGCATTTTCATTTCCAGATAAAGTCAACAGGTACCAACAGCATTTGTCCTGAAATTTTAAAACTCACTGCATAAATGCTCTCTCCCTCTCTCTCTCTCTCTCTCTCTCTCTCTCCGATACACAGGACATGCATAGGTATTTACTTGAACCCCTTATTCTCAGACCACCTGAGCAGCTGCCCAGGCAACAATAAGGATAGATAAAGTTCATTGAAATTTTACAACATAGACAATGTACAAGTTTCTTTGTCCGCTTTGGAGGGGTTACATATTAGATTTACTACTATACACCGGTGTGAAATTGATCTTAAACTATGTTT
>JAWDEX010000011.1:2207760-2217896 GCA_035221805.1 Trichilia hirta | reverse complement strand
GAATTCTTTGTTTGAGATGAGTTTCTTGACTAAATCTCTTTGCCTAGAGTGTTGAGGATACCTGTCGTCCTTATCCTTCTCACTGGCATGCTCGCGCTTTCTTATCTCACCTATCGAAAGAGGTGTTTTTTCGTTCTGCTCGTCGCGGCTCACCCTTTCCTCTTGCTTTCTCAGAAGTATCTGGTCCTCTATATCTATCTCATTAAAGAGCTCTCTTCAAGTAGTCTCGTAGGTGGTAACCAATCGCTTGCTAATTGCGAGTGATGAAAAGCCTTCAATTGAATTACCTCCTCACGATACCTCAATACAAAATTCTCGAGATTCTCAGTAGGGTCCTGTCGCAGTAGCAGGAGAGCACTTGGACTGCAAGTAGTCTCAAAGACGCCCCAAAATTCTTTCACAAAATTTTAGTTTAACTGTTGAAAACTCCTAATGGTGTTTTTAGGAAGATTTCTGAACCACATCCTGTGTTTTTTCTCCAGCATTAACGGGAATAATCGGCACATCTAGAGCTCATTTAGCCCTTGAATATATATTATTTTTTTGAATATGTTCAGATATAAGGTGGGGTCTATCTTTTTCATATAGGGCGTGATCTGCGGCATCTTGAACTTTTTAAAAATGGTTAACTCTAGTGTGAAAAGGAAATCACTGTACTTCTTCACATTCTTAATCAAAATTGCCTTCGCCTTTTCGATTCCAATTTTTTCTAGTATCTTTCTTACATAAGTTTCTATAATTTGTGGATCAATAGAGCGGGCACTGTAATTTTTGAATTTAATCTCATTTAGTTGCGATTGCAAGTCAGCTGTAGTGCATCTCGGCTTGATGCCTATTCTTACGCTCTTTTAGGACTACACGGAGTGACAGGCACCATTGGTTCGTAGCAATCACTTATTTTCTTGCCGACACAGATTTTAGCGTTACTTTTTTCTTTCTGTAAGTTGGTGAATCGAGCATTCTTTGCAGCAGCCTCCTCAGTTGGGTATTGGGCTTTTTGACTCCTCTCTTGCTGTGGATAATTAGCCCTCATCTCTGAGGCTTTTGGTACGGATCGGTGTCTTTCTTCGCCTTTGTGCTATTGCACTAGTGTCCTTAATCTTATAGTCTCCCTTTTTAGCTGTTGATTCTTTCGTTCTAAGGCAAGTATCCTTTCATCTGCCATGACCTATATTCTTCGATTCTAACAGTCGCTCGACTGATCGAACTTGTGATGGGATAATCTTGAACCTCGTTTTTATCGAACGATTCTGTAACAATCTCATTCTCACCAACATTGGCAAGGCCCTCGGCCTTCTTTGTTTGCATTTTTTTAGAAAGACGACTACGATTATGCCTTGCTATTTTTACACAGGACACTTTTTAGGCTCTTTATTTAGGCTTTTAGTTCAATTCCCAAAGACAGTGCCAATTGTTGATGCCTAAATTCTCTTTGAGTGAAAAATCTAGCGCACAGCACAGGTTTTACTGTTGTGATTGATCTAGAGACGTGAAGAATAGTGCTCAGCTCCAAACAAGGACTCTCGAGGGACTACTTGAAATCAAAGAAAAAAAATGAGTTAAGAGTAAAATCAAACTACCAAAAAATAAACTCTGACGCTCAAGTCAGTAAATCATCTAAGGTCAAGTTAGAAAGAGAAACAAATTAAGTGTTAGAGTAATTTACCAACTCGGGATGATGGGTTCGAGAAATATTTATGGGAGAGGGTTGATCTTTGCAAGTTGAACTCTCTCTCTCTCTTATCAAGTTGAAAATGATCCAAAATAATCTCTTTTCCATGTAGTAATTTCATCATTTATAAGGCCTTTACACTTGTGAGTATCGAAGAACAAGAGCTCTGATTAGACAGGATAAGATATGATCATCTGATAGGTCTTTTCACCACTCCTCTATATCAGGTTAAGGGGGTGCAATGAATGCTTGTAGCTTATAGAGCATGGCGCCCCTTAACGTAATAGGATGGGATGCTCAAGCTGTTCTTTGAAAAATGTACGTATTTATCCTTTCCAAATCTCCTGACATAAAGAAATTGGATTGCCTCGGTAATTAAAGAGGCGGTAAGAATACCAAAATGACTGGAGCTGGGTCAGGTTGCCTGCTCAACAACAGCTAAAGTCAAAAAATGTAGGATGAGTAAATCCATCAACAGACCAATTTTCAAATAAATTGGTTTCCAACAACGTTATTTTATTAATTTTCCTTTCCCTTTCTTCTTCTTCTTTCTTCCTTTCAGCTTTCTCTTCCTTCTCCTTCTCCTTCTCCTTCTCCTTTACCTTCATTTTACTATAATCTTTTCTCCATTTCAACTTGCTCAACCAGTGACTAACCAACATCACCCCGAAACAAGTAAACACAGATCCCACAGTCCCGCTGCATATTGCCAATAGAGCCTCAAATGTGGAAGCATTCCCATGCCCATCGGGCATGATCACCTTTATCGCCGCTGCATATGCCGTTACCATGAATGCTACGGCCACCCACATCACCTTGTGAGAAACTACTAATAACTTTGTCGGTGATTTTCTCCCAAATGGGATTACACTTACTAGAACAATGACAATGCATAAAGATGTGAACAACGCAATGTTGTTACTTATTGAGAAAACTTTAAATTCCGTTGTTCTTCCAACCGTTGAATTTCGCTTCAATGGCCCATCCTGGTAGACGCAGCCAGGAGGACTAACGCCGGCAGTGAAAGTAACCGGCAGTGATTGTGTTCCGGGAATTTTGTAGTGCTTCTCTAAGCTCATCATATTGCTGATTACGCCGAAACTTGAACATTTCCATCATTTCCTGTCTGCGTTTCTGACTCTGATGCTTCTGCTCACGCATAATAATAAGGAATTCATTTTTGTTGACTCGTTTTCAGATAAATCATTTTCCCGAGTTTCAGGATTCTCTTTGTCTTCTTTACGAATTTCATCGACTTCCCTGGAGGCGGTTTGCAAATTCATTGCCGACTCTAGACACACTGCTTCATTCTTTAAAAGGTTTGGAATTTCTTGAAGCTGTTCAACCTTTTGCTCTAGCAATTCATGTACCAGTGATTGACGAAGTTCGCTACTTGTTTTACCTCCTGCTTTTGTAATCTGGTCTTTCAGCTTTTGTTGAATTCCTGAAGCACTTACTACAACCTGGCTGAGGATGTCTAGAGCAGTATATCCTCCATGGTTTCGATAGTTGATTTCCATCTGCGTTCTATGCAGTATATACTCAGCTACCTGGAGCAAACAACAAAGTGTTCAATCAGTAGAAATGCTAGCAAATAGAAAGAAATTAAATTTTAAATAATTAAAATAACAACTAGAAATTATTGAGAATAACCAACATCAGTTTATAGAGAATCTTGTCCACGGCAGCAATGTTTTATTGAAACGTAAGTTAATCAACTGACATATACAGTACATATGCTAGCATGAAAGAGATACATGCATAAAATTAGAAAGCATCAGGCATTGACCTCTCCACCAGCAATTCTATGCATATAAAAACTCTATTTTGCTTAAGTTTTTATATTAAATTTTATATACCTCTAGTCCTCTTGACCAGTTTAAAAGAGAATACTGTTAAACAATCCATTAAAATTAACAATGTTTTTGCGTTTGGCCTAGTGTAAATCTTAAGGAAAAGCATATATCTATATACAGATAAAGAAAGAGAGGGAGGAAAGAGAGACTGACTAACATGATAGTGTCCTTTGGATATTGCAACATATAAAATTGTGTTGCCATATCTATCAGATCGATGGAAGAGATGTGTGCCACAGAAAACCTCTGCCAAATATTCAAAAGCTTCATAGTGATTAAATCTCACAGCAAGATAAAACACGGTTTCTGATCAATATTATGCAACAACTTCAAAGAATGAGCGAGCTAAGGACATGAATTCTTTGATAACTGCAACATGGCCATTTATAGTTGCCAAGTGCAATGGTGTGTAACCATTGTCATCAAATTGCAGGTCAAGGTCTAACCCTAATTGTAGAAGCATATGTGTTATCGACGGCCGTCCTTTACTACAAGAATAGTGCATTGCAGAATATCCATTTTTGCGATCAATCTTTTCAGCCATGTTTGGGCGCTCTTCCAATAGATTTTCCACTATGCCTGCAACAATTAACATCGGTTTGTATTGTATATTGATACATGTGGAAAATTTTATTCTCACAGGTCATTCTCTACTGTGTGAAATGAGTTATCAATGTAAATTATGTCATATCAAATTATATTCATATAACATATAATTTGAATAATATTCGAAATACAAATTTTTTGTACGTATACAAACTGACATGATAGTATTTGTTATATTTAGTCTAAGTTATTATTATTAATTGTATTGGTTTTAATGACCAATACTATTATGATGCATAAACTTATATTCATAAATTTGTACAAAGAGTAATTTCACTTTAGTCCTCAGTTTTTCAAAAATATTACTTTGATCAGCATGTTTGACGTATCAGATAAATAGATCTCTAACGTTTCTAAAAAGCATCACTTAGGTTCAAAAGCTTTCGGTCAATGTCACTTTGATCCTTTGACCAAATTTTTATTATATTCTAACTGTTAGTTTTGTGAGAATTTGTCATTTACCTCTCCTAAGTTTAAAGTTTTTATCCTTTAGATCATTTTTTTATTTAATAATCATAAATCTTTTGTATTCTATTAAAACTCAATAACAAATTTATAAAAAATTACTTATGTAACTTTTACATTATAAATATTTAAATAAATAGACTATCCCTTATAAAAAATAAAAAAATATTTAAAAATTTATTTTCAATTTAGTTTTAATTAAATATATTTTTAAATAATTATTTATATTAAATGTTAATTTATTTATATAACTATTTTACTGTAAAATATGAGGTGAAAAATTAAATTTTCTATATTAATATTAAAACTAGATTGCATTTGTATTTGTGGTTGTACCAATGACCTAGTGGCACCCACACCGTTAAGCTTTAACATGGAAATCCCATGCTCAATAACCTTCTCGTGAGAAAAAAATATTTATATAAAACTAATTTTTTTTCTTAAAAAAAAATTACTATAAAACTTTAAATAAATAGATTAATCTTAAAATGTAATTAATAATTTAATTATATATGAGTTGTTTGTCTAATCACTAATATTAACAAGTTATTAATACTTAAATATTATATATTAATTTTAAAATAAATATAATTTTTTATCGCTCAATTTTATTTTCTAACTTTCTCACAATAAATATGAACACAAATACAATCTTGTTCTAATATTAATATAAGAAAATTTTATTTCTTTACCTCTTATTTTACAGCAAAATATTTATATAAATAGATTAATATTTATTTAAAAAAGAAATATATTTAATTAAATCTCAATTGAAAATAAATTTTAAATAATTTTTATTTTTATAACGGGTAGTATATTCATTTAAACGTTTATAATATAAAAAATTTACATAAAATTTTTTTCATAAATTTATTATTGGGATTTAATGGAATACAAAATTTAAGAGAAGTATATAATAATTAAATAAAAAGATATCATTCAAATGATAAAACTTTAAATATTTGAATCAAGTTAATCCATCTTATATATCGATATATGTAATGAAATTGTCTCAGCAAAATAATCCCTTGCTTGTAGTAAATTGGGAATTTCCATAAATGGGAAAGTGGACCTGATTCGAAAGAGTAAGATGTGACAAGAAAAATAATTATTAAAAAAAGATAATTCTTATATGACAAAACTAATAAATTTTGATTGATCGATTTATACAATCTAACGGTAAATGTGATTTGTTGAATAGTCAACATTAAATATTACCTTTTGATTTTAGATTTTGGTTATTAAATTGTATAAATCTAATAACTAAAAATTTGTTTTTTAATTTAAAGTAAATAATTAAGGTAAGTCAACGCGCAGTCCATAAAGTTACAAAATGAAATTGTCCCACCAAAATAGCCCCACGATTGTAGTAAATTTATCATGTTATATTTATGTAACCTCTAGTCATCCAAAGCTTTAAATTTATGACTAATCAGTAAATTTTAAAATAGAATAATGAATATGTATGTTGTTTCTACCTACCTGTATGCCCTTTCGAGACAGCAACGTGAAGACTAACTTAGATGAACATTTTCTTCTTCTATCCCGAGCAACCATGGTTGATTGAACAAAATCTTTACTACTAAATGCCCATTACTGCAAGCAATGAACAATGCACTCTGCTTTTCAGAATTCAACTTGCAAGAAACCCATGGATTTGCTTCCATTGGCAACACTACAACCTTGAGATTCCCTTGCCGATAAGCTTCATGCATCGGAGTCTCAAAGTTCTCATTCTCATCCGCCATCAGATGCGGACGCAACTTTATTATTTCCTTCACCAAGTCAATGATTCCATACTTTGAAGCAATATGTAAAGCTGTGCTCAAAGAACTCGATGTTATTTGTTCCAATATTTCTTCATCTTCTTGATATAATTTCCGAAAGTTTTCTGTGTCACTTCTTACGATTGCTTCTATAAGACTTGGATCCATCACAGCAGCACTTGCTCGTGGCTCGTCGAAAGGTTTACAAGCAGCCCAAAACTGGAAATTTAAAACAGTTAAAAGTAACCTTAAAACTAGCAATGAGGAAGAAGAAATAATTTTTCGATTATTTGTGTTTGCATCTTTTCTTTTTTGCCGTTAGTTATATAAAAGGCTAATTAATGTATCAATTAATATTCTGGACGTGCTAATTGATTCTGGTGGACTTTGACCGATTCATATTTCCCCGGTCGCGAAGTCTTCAAGGAAAATTCTGAATAATATTTTGAGTTAAGCTGAAATTTCAACAGTCCATTGCTATTAATTATTGACCTAAATTATTTTAATTAATCTCTTTGTGTTATTAAAAAAGAAAGGTGGTTGCGAATAATATGTTCCGTTTAGTTGGCGCACAAATAATGAGCAAGTAACTAAACATTAATTAAGATAGTGATATGATTTCATTGGACAATGTCATTGCAACAAATTAGTGTAAGACTTTCTCATAATTAATGCAAAAGAAAAAAAGAGGGAGAGACAGAATTTCTAATGAATTTCTATTGTCTATGGGTTTTTCGTGAGTTCCTCTTTTTTATTCCAAATACAAAGAAGCGACCCAAAATTCTTAATCCATTCTCACGTTCAGCACTTTATAATTTTGAAATGATACTAACTTTTTTATTTTAAAAATAAGAGATTAAGAGAAGCAAGCGAAATGCACTTATCAAAGTTTAACATAATATCTTATTATATTTAAAATTTGCGATATCATATGCTTTATATAACGAGCATTTATTATACTACTCTACTCTGACAGAAGTTAATGATGAAATAACTTGTCGACCGTTTAGATAAATTATATTCTGTTTAATCAGACTCATATTCTTCAATATTTACATATATTTAGACCACTATAAATACAATTCCTGTAATAAAAGAAGGATTATTTTTTTCTTTTTTTTTTATCAGGGTGGGTGGGTTAAGAAAACGAGAGAGAGCCTTATCGAGCTATTGACAACAAAGATAAAATTGTGAAAACTAGCACCCGACCCGACTTTTCGTGTCAATATAAATCATAAACACATTTTCATTCTCATTTATGTCTTGTTGATTCTTTTTCTATTTTGACCCATTGCCTGACTTAAGTATCGAAATTTACACGCTAAGAAGTCAGTTTTACTCCTATTTTTTTTATTTGAATTTCAGGTCTACCTCGAGAAATTTTGACTCTAGACAAACCAACATCCACTCCAACACACCAGCTAATTGCAAAGAGAGAATTTTTGTGATGCACTAGAATTTTTGTTTTGTAAAAATTCAGGTATCAACAGTTAGAGCTGTCTCTGAAAAATAAAAAGTCTTCAATCAACCTGAAGAAAGCTTTAATAGAGTCTGTGTATAAAATGGCTGGATACAATCGTAACCATTTCTTTAGAAGATTGTAGACGGAGAGGGATAGGCACCCTATCCATTCTGTGGATAAAAAAAATGCCACAAAATCTTTGATTGTAAATGAACTTTAAGACCATATTATCGCACTGCTGATAAGTAGGGCAATTGCTAGAATTGGGGTGTGTGGATGGTTGCAATTAGAAATAGAGCTGGAAGAGTATAAAAATAGACAAGTCGAGGAAGATAGAAAAAGATAGGTACTGGAGCAAAAGAATAGGCAATTAGAGAAGGAGACTGCAAGACTGAGGAAGCTGTTGTAGAAGTATCATGATAAAGGGATGCACTAGCTAATACCAGAGGCCTCAGAGGTGATCAAGAGTCAACCACAATCTACGGGCAAAATAAAGCCCCAATACCCTACGATCGCCATAGAGGCAGAGAGTGCTTACCTCATCGCCACACAAAAAGAAAAGGTAAAGGTTGACTGATTGCGCGCGAATCATGAGGTAAAGAATTATAATGCTTCAGTTCGAGTGTTTGACTTTTTTGAGTAGAGAATATCTAACACCTATTGCAGTCCTAGAATAAATGCATGGATGGGTGCTGGGCCAAGGTGTATCATTATGAATTTGAGATTGTAGCTCAATGAAATTAAGTTTAAAGACCACCGTACCCATCCTTCCATGCCCTAAGCGGTGGACTCATGAGCCCTAAAAAAGTGCGTCAAAAAGATATTGAAAAAAGTTAGGATCAGTATGAAGATAAATCTAGTTTAAAGCCTGGGCAAGAACGTTAAAGTTGAGAAATATAGCGACTCCCTATTCATTAAGAACATATTAGAGTTAATTATTCTTCGAAAATTTAAGATGTCTCAGATTATGCCCTATACCAACAAAATTGACCTTACACTTTATCTAGACATATTTGGAGAAATGAAATATGTTCAAAATTTAATTGAATCTCAGATATGCTGCTTATTTCTCTTGACCTTAAAAGGGAAGGCCCCAATATGATTCAAGAGCCTTTTTCGGGGAATCATTAGGAGCTTCGGGCAGTTGAGTCAAGATTTTTTAGAAAAATTTTAATGTATCATCCAGTCTACCTATAGTGCTAGCTCACTTCTCTTACTTTGACAAAGCCCTAGTGAAATCTTCTAAAACTTCATCACAAGATACCATGAGAAAGTCATCGATCTGGGTGCTTTCTATCACCTTCTGATACTGGAAGGGTTGTAAAGAGGGCTTTATGTGAAAAGAGAATGGTATACAATTAATAAGCAGTCCATCATCACTTAAAAAGCTGTCCATAAAAAATTATTTGATGAGATAAAAATAGAAGACTAAGTGTTATTGAGAAGACAAGAGAAAAGAATGAACCGTCTTCACTCCCGATGAAAAATGTCATTCTCAAAGTCAAAAATAGGAGGTCGGGAGCAATGAAGTTTAAAGAAAAAAGGAGAAGCGACAGGTATCCTCGATGTGATAAGGAATATAGGATGATTAAGAGGCCTACCTCAAAAGATGAACCCAAGAGGGTGGCGCATTTGTATAAGAGAAACTTTACTCCTTTAAACATTCCTCTCTCACAAATTTTAAGTCATATGAAGAATAGTGGCCTCTACATAGCGAAACTAACTCCAATCAGATCAAGAAAAATGAAGTTAATTAGTGACAATTTCTGCGAGTACTATAGGTGTTACAAGTACCACACTGATAACTGCTTTCATCTAAAAGAGCAGATTGAGCTCCTAGTGAAGAAGTACTACCTAGACCAATTGGTAAGCAGTGTTAGGGGGTAATTCTCTGCAATTTTGACATGATCGATAAAAGACAAAGGATTATGATAATATTATGTAGACTAATCTTGACAAAAAATTTTAATTGATCTTAAAAAAATTACTTGAGATACTTTTTGTCTAATTCTACGACTAACTTTTATATTATGAATATCAGAGAGAAAAAAAGGCCAAAAATTATCTCAATTCCCATTATGTTCATTGATGCAAATGAGACAAGAATACATTATCACCATAATAATGCCCTGGTCGTTGTTAGAGATATGCCCTAGAACCAATCGTGTCATATGGTTCGGGGTTATTATTTCATTGTATATAAACTTTGTATTTATTTGTAAAATAGTTTACAAGTAATAAAATAGCATTTATTGTATCTTGTATTATGTTCAGTTGCTACTTATTTATTTTCTTAATTGATACGAGAT
>JAWDEX010000011.1:2175230-2207660 GCA_035221805.1 Trichilia hirta | reverse complement strand
TTGTTTTAGGGTTTTGACAAATACAAAACAAAAGAACACAAAGTAATCATTTTGAAGAGCTAGCACTCGTTTCTCATCATCCCGATCGTGTGGATACCATAGAGATGCAATAACCTTTTGCATTTGTGGTTCTTCATCATTCATCGTGTAACTAAGGTATGAATATTCAGATTCATAACTTAAAAACGATAAGTTTGTCGCATGGATCCTGTGAGAAAATCGAAAAATTTTGTTTTTTTGTTGCATGTATGATCCCGGTTTCTTGACCTATTTGGAATCTCCCCCTTGATTGTAAGATTTCACTCACTACTGAAAAAAAATCACTTATCTTTCCAATGTTTATTACTGAAAGAATTTTTTTTCACTAAAATGAAAGTCCCAAGTTTAGTTTACAAATAATACCAACCGGAACTTGGCCCAGAGTTTTTTTTCGGGGTATAAATGTAGGCCATCTTAGGAATATTAGGTAACTCGCCAAAATAATTTTGTCACAGTATGAAAAAAATGGCCAAGATCCTTTAGTTATTTAGGACTAGTTGATATGATAGAATCTGGAAGTAGGTTAGCGAGTTGGCGAAGAAGGGCTGAAGCGGTAGTCTCACCCTAAGTAGAAATAACTCTTCATTAAAAGTAGTTTTTCTAGAAAGTGGTTGGCTTAGTATTTTATTTTTCTGGGGTATCCTCATAGACATCAGTCTATCTACTTCGTAGACATCTCGATATAATGCAAGATCCTACTCATTAATTATAGAGGGGAACCAATATGCCTTCTATTCAATTCTAGGCTTGGGGAGAGGGACAAAATTGATTGTAAACCTATTATCGCTTAATCTTAGGGATGAACTAGATTCGTGGTTGACTTTTATAATATTTTGAGGCAATTAGCCTCGAGATTCGACTTTAATACTCTCACTGCTAGAACTCATCTTTTACAGATACACAACATTTGGTCAGAATGATCAAGACACAATTTATAGTGTGATTCCCAAGGCTAACTAATAGTGTTGACCTCAGGATCAACAGTTTATCCTAAGAGTTGAAGTGCAATGGCTTTAGTGCTCCACTCATCGACACAAAAATCGCAACACAGGACATTCTTTTTTGCCTTTAAGAATAAAAACTCCTGACACATTCGTCTAATGCAATTAAAATACATATGCAACATAAAGAAAAGCAGTAAAAAACACAAGAAAACATCAGAAGAGGAACTCTTATTGATTGAAAGATGCTGGAAAGAATGGCCGTAGACTGAAATATGCTAAAAATGGAAGAAAAGTAGTGAACTCAGGAAGTGTTGTGTTGTAATAGAAAGGTAGTAAACAAAATAAGAGTTAAAATAAAAATTTAAGGGTATTTATAGCCAAACCAGGAATAGCATAACGACACAACGAATCCCAAGAGCCGCCTATTTAAGTGCCCAAATTGTGCCACGTCAGTAGAAAATAATGGGACTCCCTAGAATAGTGTGCAAGCATAAATGTGCCCATCCCTGAGACTATATGTGGCAATGTTACAAAATACGAAGAGATGCTAGCATATAGTTATGCCTTTTTAGAAATGATAGACTAAAAAATAGGGCGATTACATTAAATGGCCCTATTGACAGTTCAAAATTTACATGTATTTAAAAGCTAAATTTAAGTGCACAACTCTACACTAGGAAAAATAGAGTAAGCCAAATTTTTACTCTTACTCCATGATAGCAGAAACGTGGAGGGTTTATGTTGATTAATTTTTCATGAGATCGTTTTTTTTATCCCAGATACAGAGAGACGACCCAAAACTTTTAACTTGACCTCATGCCCAGCACTCCACAATTCTGATGCAATGCCATCTTTTCTATTTCAAAAATGGGAGACCTAAAGGGGTAAGTGAGACACACTTTTCAAGGCTTAAAAGAATGTCCCATTACATTTAAGATTTGACACGTTATACCCTTTGTACAACGAGCATTTATTGCGCCACCTTACTTCAGCAGAAGGTGATGATGAAATAACCTGTCGACCGTCTAAACAAATTATATTTTATCTAATCAGGCTCCCATTCTCCGATCTTCCATGTGTTAGGACCATTATAAATATAACCCTTATAATAAAAGAGGCATCCTTTTTTTTTAAGGGGAGGGGGAGAGGGGAGGGGAAGAAAACGAGAGAGAGCCTTATCGAGCTATTGACAACAAAGATAAAATTGTAACAACTTGCATACTGAGAGAATTTCTGACCTAACTCTTTGTGTCGATACAAATCATAAACACTTTTTTATTCTCACTTATGTCACATTGATTTTTTTTTTTCTATTTTGACCCAATGTCTAACTTAAGTATTGGAGTTTATATATCGAAAAGTCAGCTTTATTCTTAATTTTTTTATTTGAATTTTAGATATAATACGAGAAATTTTGACCTAAGGCAAAATCAATATCCACTGTAGCACGTTAGCTATTGCAAAGAGAGAATTTGGAGACGGGAGTAAATTTAATTGTGATTCGCATAATTAATGCGCGCATAAATCCACTTTTTAATAAGAAAAAAATAATTTGATTTAATGTTACGAGAAATATGATTTCCTTAAATCAATTAATATTCTTGCAAAATACTACATAAATTATAAGGATTTCGAGCATTTTCTTCCATCATCCATGTGCCGAATCTAATTGAACTTCATGTGTACCCAAACCAGACACTATATTTTTAATTTGTTGACCCAGAAATAGAGAGAAAGGGAGAGACGTGGTTGGCACAATTAATTGTTATTGCCTACTGAAAAGAATAACTTGTCACTTTAATACAAACAATCTTTTCCTGGAAGATTGTTGAATATTCTACATCAGTATGCAGTATGCAGTATGCAGTATGCAGTATGCGTCTAATTGCTGAGAAATTTTAAGACAGTTTAATATTGAATTGAATGTAACCATTGCCAGAAAATTTTATGTCAATGTTAAAGGACCTTACTCCATAATCATCTTGATAACAATCAAAAGGATGAGTTTTACAGAAGATAATCAAAATAAGAATAAAAATCTTTTTTTTTTTTTTCCCCTTTTAAATTCATTTGTTGTTTTATGCAAATACGAGGAGAATCATAATTAAAACTGTCATAATTGAAAAAACTTTTTTATGAAAACTATATCCTTAAAATTATGACACGATTACTTTATGTTTAATTTTTTGAACTTCTTTCTATGTAAACTATGAATAATAAGAGTGAGTATAATTTCTTTACATCTACTGTGTATTTTAATCTAATCTTGAAAGTTTGGTATAATGTTTTGGTAAGTCTTGCAGTGTAATTAATAACTTGAATATTACAAAATCGGACACACCACCAACTTTCCAACGAGATCAAATTATATCATTTTACCAAATTGAAGAGAGAAAAAGATATTAAAATCAAATGACATGATACCTATTCCTGCAGATGAAGAACTCCCTACATCAGAGTTACTGGAATTCAGCGACTGCTGATATTCATCTTCAATGTTGAACACTAATCCGTTGCTAATTCCCCTTTTCCTCCAAACTTATACCAAACCCATCATGAGTTTACCGTTCATCAATATTCGTTCTTTTAAAAATCAATCTGTTCACAGTAAATTCATACAAATTAATGCAATATCTTAAATTGAAAATAAAGAATATGAATACATCACAACAGCTAGACCATAATAAATTAATGATAAAAATTTCTCGGAGTATATTGCAATATAGAAGAATGAACCAATCTCACTCCAAACAGTCATTTTCTTGGCAAATTAAAAATATGTTAATTAAATAAATTATATAATATTTTAAGCGATGTGACAATTAATTCAGTTGTGTTATATCCCTTTACTCATTAATTTTAAAAAACTTTACGTTATTCAAAATTTTCTGACTCCGTACTAAAATTAATGAGTTAAGTGATGCATAGTGTCAAGTCAATTACAATATTACTTGAATTGTAATATTCTAGCATCATTTTAAATAAATGAGTGTAAATTTTTTAATTAATTTAAATTAAAATGTACATTTTTATATATTAATTCACACAATTTACTTCAACATAAATTATATATTATAAGAGAGATTGTGCCATATAACACATCTTACAATGTAGATTGATCTTGAAAATTATATGTTTTGGTTGCAAGAATAAAAATACACGCCTGCCAAAAAATATTTGAGAGAATTAGAAATTCGGATTCTCTTGCAATATAGTTGCACGAACCAACATTCGTTTAAACATGAAGCAGCACAGAAGCGATACTAACAAATTACTAAGAAATCTTGAATTTACAAAAAAAAATAACTCTCAAAGAAAGATTTGTCGAATAATTAACAAAGATAAATTCATGAAGAACATAAAAATATTATTGATTGATGGGTTCATAAGCTAATAAATAACAAGCTTATTTATACTACTAATAAATATAATACTAAGAATAATTTCTTAAGAATAAAAAAGTTAAAATTAAATTATGACTCAAATAACAAATTAAAGAAAATCTTGAATAAATAAACAATAAATTAGACTCAACTAAGATTTTCTAATTTTATTTTATCTCTGTTTTGTATCCTACATCAGTTTTCCTTTACTTACAAATAAAGTCATTCACTAGTTTTGAAATAAACAAAATTCATAGGAGAATGAAACTTGAAGTATAACATCTTTCTTTCAAAGATGAGTCATGACTCTTATCAACAAAGAATGTTATTCTATTCCATATTATAATCCACTTTATGGATAGGATATGGTTGACTCGACAAAACTTTGACTACTACCAAATGCCCATTACTGCAAGCAATGAACAATGGATCGACTCTGCATATTATAATTCAACTTGCAAGATAACCATGGATTAACTTCCATCAGCAACACTAAAACCTACATGCAATGGAGTCTCCGTGTTCTTAACTCTCAACCTCCACCAGCTACGGCCGCAACTTTACGATTTCCTTCATTAAGTCCAGATGTCCATACTTCAAAGCACAGCGTGATACTGTACTGTTTAGTGGACCAGATGTTCTTTGGTCCATATTGTTTCATCTTGTTGATATAACTACCCGAAGTTTTCTACGTCACCTCTCATGATTGCTTCTATAAGCCTTAGATCCATTACAACCTCAACCTCCTTCCGTTACAGCACTGCTCGAAAATGGAAAAACGGTTAAAGCAATATTAAAACAAGCAATGAAGAAGAAGAAATAATTTTGCGATTACTTGTATCTCTATACAGCTTCTTTTGGAATTGGCTATATAAGAGGCTAATGGATCAATTATACCCGTTGGATCTAGTGGACTTTGACAGATTCAAATTTTTCCACCCTTCACCTCTTCAACGAAATTTTCATAATTATTCTATACTTTTAAGTCAAACAATTTAAACTAAAAATAATTTAATTTCTTGACCTAGAAATAAATAGAGAGCGAGAGACACACGGTTACCACAATTGTTAGGGCCTACTAAAAAAGAACCTGTAACCTTTATATAAATGATCCTTTTCCCGGAAATTTTAAGACAATTAAATATTGGAATGTCAACCATTGGCAGAAAATTTTATGTCAACGTTAAAGTTAAGGGACCCTCACTCCATAATCATCTTGATATTCACACAAGATGATAATAATAAGAGCAAATATTGTTTTTAAATTCATTGGTTATTGTATGCAAATATGATAAGAATTATAATTAAAACGGTCATAATCAACAAGATCTTTGTATGAAAATATATCTTCAATTTATGACATGATTACTTTATTTTTAATTTTTAAATCTTTTTTTTTTCTATATAAAGTTTGAATAATAAGAAAACAGCATCTTGGTCTTTTTTATCCTTGGTTTTCAAGAATCCTAGTCCAACAATAAGAGTGAACGTATGATTTCTTTACATCTACTCTGTAATTTAAGCTAACCTCGAAAGTTTGATGTAATGTCTTAGTAAATCTTGCGGTCTACTTCATGATATCTTGATTAATCTCACAACATAGCATTCACTGCCAACTTTCAAACGAAATACAATTACTTTTACGAAATTGAAGAGAGACAAAGAGATCATAATCAAATGACATGATACCCAATTCCGGTAGATGAAGAACTCCCAACATCAGAGTTATCGGAATTCATTGATGGCTGATTTTCATCTTCAATGTTTAACACTAATCCGTTGCCAACTCCCCTTCTCTTCCACCTTCTTCTCCTCCTTTTCTTTCCCTTTTCTTCCTCCTTCTTCTCTCCCTTATTTTCCTCCTTCTGTAATTCCCCATTCTCTTCTTCCTTCTCTTTCTCCTTCTCCTCCCCTTTACATTTGGCTTTCCTCCACCTCAATTTCCTCAACCAGTGACTAACCATCATAACCCCCAAAAAAATAAACACACATCCCACAGTCCCAAAGCAAATTGTCACGATAACTGCAAATATCCATGCATTTCCTCGGCCACTTGGCATCATCACCTTCGCCGCTGCTGCATGTGCGGTTGCCATAAATGCTACAGCCACCCACATTACCTTGTGAGAAACTACTAATAACTTCGTCAGTGATTTTCTCTCAAATGGTATTACACTTATCACAACAATAACAATACATAACGATATGAACAATGCAAGGTTGTTGCTTATTGTGAAAACCTTAAATGCAATCGTTTTTGCGGCTATTGATTTTCCCCTCAGTGGTCCCTCCTGGTGGACGCCGCCCGGAGGACTAATCCCTGCTGTGAAAGTAACCGTGGCAATCAAAACTGCGACTACTGTGATCGTGTTCCGGGAATTTTGTAGTGCTTCTCTGTGTGCATCATATTGCTTATTACGCCGAAACTTGTACATTTCAGTGAGCTCTCGCCTGTGTTTCCTCCTCTGATGCATAACTCGGGAATTCATTTTTGATGACTCAGTTTCAGATAAATCATTTTCTCGAAAATCTTGATTCTCTCTGTCTTCATTTTGACTTGCATCAACCCTCAACCCGTTTTTCATTTGCACTGTTGGCAAGTTCTTTTTGGTGCGGTCGTTCAATGTATTGTCTACAGTTCCAGCTTCTGGCGGCAGTCCTTCAACTCTTTGCTCAAGTGCTTCTCTGGGGATCAGATTTCCAGTTCCAGATAGCAGTTCAACATGTTGCCCAAGTGCTTCTCTATGAATTTCAGTATTAAGAGATTGAGGAATTTCTGGCAGCAGTACTTCAACTCTTTGCTCAAGTGCTTCTCTGGGAATCAGATTTCCAGTTTCTGAAGGCAGTTCAACATTTTGCCCAAGTGCTTCTCTATGGATTTCAGTGTTCAGTGATTGACGAATTTCGATGCCTGTTCTTCCACCTGATTTTCTTATTTGGTCTTTAAGATATTGCTGAATTCCCGAACCTGCTGCTTGGTTGAGGACGTCAAGAGCAGTATATCCTTCATTGTTCAGGTAATTAACTATCATTTTGGCTTTCTGAAGTATATACTCTGCTAACTGGAACATGATCATTTTCAATCAGAAGAAAAGATTCAACAAAATTAAGAAATTTGAAGTCAGACAACAGTAGACAATAGTAAAATTCAATTCAATTACAGGATCACACACGTGTAGAGAGATTGCGTCTAGACATACATGATAGTGTCCTCTGAAGATTGCAACATGTAAAATTGTGTTACCACAACCATCTGATCTATGGAAGAGATGGGTATTACTGAAAACCTCTGCCAAGTATTTAAAAGCGTGATAGTGATTGAATCTCACAGCAAGATGAAACACTGTTTCCATTTCATATTTTGTTCGGACCTGAAAGGATGGAAGAGCTAAAGCCATGAATTCTCGAAGGATAGCAATATCTCCATTCATGGCAGCCAAATGCACTGGAGTGTAACCATAATTATCGAATTCATGAGTAACATTCAAGTCCATACGTAGAAGAATCTTCGATATTCCCAAACGTCTCTTTATACAAGCATAATGCAACGAAGAATATCCATTTTTGTCAATCTCTTCAGCCATATCTGGACGCATTCTTAATAAATGTTCGACAACATCTGTCCAATTTACATTCAGAAAATGTCAAATCGGGAGAAAAGAGAAACAAAATTACTTTTGCAAGATCTAATTTATTAAAATAATATCACATCTTTTAATTTTATTTATCTTAGTCACTACTATAAAATAATTATATTTTTAATAACTACAGATAAATGAGGAAAACTTTATAATATAAAAAGGTTAAAATGAATTAATACCAATGTGCTGGATCACAACTTCCTCCAACCTGATTAAATATACACATAGAAATATTGAATAACAGCACTGTACTTTTGAGTACCTAAAATGAAGGTTATAAATAAAAAAATGATAAAAAAGGAAATAAATAAAAGGGAATATGACATTCACCCCTAAAACATAATAAAAATAACATGCTTTAATTTCAGAAATGATCATTTATACTTCTGTTGTCATATACACACACTCTTTTTCCTCAATTTGGCTGTTACACTATAATATCATTCAAATTTTAATAAAATTAAAATCTAAAATTTTGTAAATATACGATTTAAGATCAAATTTAACTATTGAGAAAGTTTGTGTATAAAATACTTACTAAACTTTATAATCTGAATTTAATTTTGTAAATAACAAAGACTCTACTAACAATTCTAATAGAAAAATTCATGAAAAGACTAAATATTAATTTTTAAATTCTAAAAAGAAGCTCTAAGAGTTAGACCGTATAAATTGCAGTACTATCAATAAATTATTTTGTTTAGCATTCATCTGTATTAAAATTTCAAAGTATGTATTGTGGTGGGTAAAATTTAGGTGCGTAAAAGAAAAACCAGAAAAGAATGGAGAGACCATGTCATTTTCTTATACTTTATATGTCATATTTTCCTAAATAAAAATATACACAAATTAAATTGTTTTTTAACCTTAAGTAAAGATAAGGCCAGGATAGGATCGAGTACCTACCTGTATACCCTTTGGAAACTGCTACATGAAGACAACTTAGATCAGCATTTTCTTCTTCAATACCTTGCAACCATGGTTGATTCAGCAAAATCTTCACCACTTGTAAATGCCCATTACTGCAAGCAATAAACAACGCACTTTGCTTTTCAGAGTTCAGCTTGCAAGACGCCAATGGATTTGCTTCCATTAATAGAATTACAACCTCCACACTCCCCTGCCGACAAGCTTTATGCAGTGGAGTTTCCAATTTCCTATTCTCAGCTGCAACCATATCCGGCCGCAACCTCACAATCTCTCTCACAAATTCGATTTTTCCGTACTTGGAAGCAATATGTAGTACTGTGCTCAAAGAACTAGAAGTTCTTTGTTCCAGAATTCCTTCATCTTCTTCAACTAATCTAGTGAAAGTTTTTAGGTTACCTTTCACGATTGCTTCCATAACCGTCAGATCCATTTTCTGCAAATTTCTGATCTCTGTGTGTGTATAATCCAGAAATAAGTATAAATGTGATAGCTCTTATATAACCTGTCATTTACTTCTGTTTGTGATATTAACCTTGATAGAACGGTTGACTTAATACTTTTCCGTAATCTTCTTCCCACCATTTTCAAGGATATTTCCTGTTATCTTCTTCCCATGTCGAAGGATATTTCCAGGTAAGGTGTAGTACTATTGAATTCTATAGCCACCTAATTATTCTAAAATTATTAAAAGATAAAAATTGTGGTTGGCATGGATTAAGAAAATGAAATTTCTATCTGTCAAAAAGTTGATGCGAGCGGTGGGAGACGAGTGTCTGCACAAGGTATTTTGTTTTGTGAATTGTCCCATCAAGGCTGCTTTCTAATTTGTTAATGTTTAAATGGTTGTATCTTTATAATTAAATCAAAATATATAATCTAATATAATAGTCCTATAACTGTACAAATTTAATTATATAAAAATATAATAAAATTATATTACAATCCCATGTTCTATATTTTTAAAAGTTCACAAAAATTGCAAAAATAATATAATAAAATTACACATTACATCAATTATCACATCAAATTATGTATAAAAATTTAAACCTCTCTTACTATTCTACCTATTACAAGTCATCAAAATGATTGTTGATACAAACATTCTTTTATTTATGAATATAAATTATATAATATTTATCAAAATCATGCATAAAGTAGTCAACGTTGCATCAACTACATTCTTTGTTGTTTTGTTGCAATATAAGCTAGACCGGCGTTCTAGAAAAGTTGTAATTCTTTACTAGTTCACATTTGATTATTATATTATATTAACTTCTAACCATTTCAACCATTAAAATGCATGACAATTAATTTATCGTAATTATTTAAAATGAACATCACTTATAATTAAATAGACAGATAAATGGAAATCTAAATAAGATTAATAGATAAATTCCAAAAATCAGATGATAAACAGCAGTACGCTATTCCAAATTAAATAAATCTGATCATACATAAAATACCCATATAATTAATTCGATCCACAATATCCAAAATGAAATGAATAAATCAGTAGCATAAGTTCTCAAATCAAAAGATTCCAACAGCCGGAATCTAATTACAATAAGGAAACCAAATAATCAGAAACCATGAGAAATCATTCAAATATATAGCCAGACCTAGCTAGGTCAAGGTAACAAAAATAACAAGAGACAGAGAGACTGAATGAAGTGTCACCGAGACAAGTGATCCCGAACTAGGTTGGGAGTCGGGAGTCGGATATGATTCCGGAGGGAATGAAGCTGCCGGCGGTGGCGAATGCAAAATCGGGTGCAGACCCATTACTTCAACAAGTAAACGCTGTCCATTCATGCAATGATCAAGTGTACCACTGATGAAATAGAAAGGACCTGGTCTGTCAAGTTTGATCACACTCTTCCCATTGTCGAAAGAAATCGTCACTTTGCTTGCATTGCAGTGGTAATATCCCCATTTGTCCACTTCAAGAACTGAATCATTCTTGTACTCAAAAGCTGAAAAATTTTCATACATGGACAAATTAAATATACATCAGAAATCATAATAAGTAAGTCAGTAAGTCACCATAAAAGTTCAGGGGAAGGAATGAAAGCATAATGAACTTACTGAGAGAGTCGCCGACTCGAAACCGATTTCTTGAAGCCCATTGACTGTACGTAGCAGTGTTGTTGTTGACAGGTTCTTGCCAACCAAATTCATCACCCACTTTAAAATTCTTCTCTGGTTCAATCCCAAATCCATCACTCCTTGAAGCTAAGAGCAGCATGCAAGTGCCAAAGAAAATCAGAAGAGACGCCATGGTTCTCTGCTTCGTTTTCTATTCCTTTTTTTCTTCGCCTTTGCTGGAGAAATAATTAGGATTTAATTTAAGAATCAATAGTAATATGAAGAGCTACATGCAAATTGTAATGCATATATATAGAATTGATAGCAAGGAAAGTGGAGCAAGGCAGTTTTTGGTAGTTATCCACCGTCAAAGGAGAACGTGTAGATGACACGAAGGTGGTGGGGGTTATGGAATTTGGAAGAAGAATTGGTCAAAATGTAGAATAAAAGTGGCAACATGCCTGGGCTTTTGTATAAATTGTGTTCAGATTATTATGTTAATGTTGAGTTATTGTCATTCGAAAGAAGTGTAGAATTAAAAAAGAATTAAAATTTTTTATTTATTTAATTTGCTTAACTCTTCTAAAATATTTGAAAAGTGTATGTTATTTGTGTAATTAAAGTATAAGTCACAATAAGATTTCTTTTCTGTTAATTAACAATCACAATCCAAACAAAGATCCCCATCACAACCAAGAATAACCCAGGAAAACTGAAATCTATTATTAACATATTTATTCTTCCAATTGAATGAATATTTCTTAACAAAATGAAGAAAAAGGAATTATTAAGTACACTCAGGCTTCTTTTTCAATAGATTCTATCGTATAAGAGATGCAGTTGCAAACTACAAATTCAGCAGTATAATGGATTGAAGTATAGGTTCTCACTTCATCAAAATTGCTCCTGAAATCTATCCATGGCTTCTTCTGCACCTTCCTCATCTTGCCATTCTATCATTTTATATATATGGAGGCTCACATAGCCATCGACACAGATTTTCTGGCCATTTCATGTAAGATTATTACTACCCTTCAAATTGCTGCTGACCTGACAGTCATGTCGCACTCCCTAGATTGAAGATAACGCAACTGGAAAATGATTACTCTCGGCATTTGGCTCATGCATTGCTTCCTACGGATGTCACAGATTCCGATTTGTGATATTTTCTTGCAACTCCGCACGCTTGGCAGCTCTGATGTCAAGTATAGTAGGTGGCATGGGTTCAAGGGAGCCATGTAACTCAACTAGATGAAAGAATTCTTGTTTTGTCAAACATTTCTTCTCAACAAATTTGTTGACAACAGCATCCGTAAGTTTCTGGTTTTGCCGCAGGATCTGATGTAGAAGAACAAAAATCAAGAGTTGATACACAAGAAAACTAAGAGCTCTTAAAAATTACATTAATTACCTCTTTTGTGCGGTCATAACTTCAGTTTACGATATCAACTTCCTGAAAATTGGAGTCATGCATCAGGGGTTCAACTGCAGCTATAACATCATGGATAAATTGAAGAATTATGCACTCTGCCCATTTTCATTAGTTATCATTTTCGAGCCACTTGTACATTTCAATTACTTTGGGCAAATGCCAAACATCTTTTACATAACAAAAGTTCCAAGGGAAGTGCGATTTACCCCCACTAGCTGCTGCTTGATATCCACACAAAATATGGCAACAATCAAAGACATAAACAGCAGCTTAAACCAACAGTGAGATGCAAAAGAATTTTACAGCATTTGGGTTTGAAAATTTTCGAAGTTAGTAGCAAGAGTGCAACTGAAGCCAAAATAAAGCCTAAAATCTTAAGTAGAATGTAAGATGATGTCATACATTGATTTGATCAGCCCCCCAGAAGCTGGATAATCCATAATGCTTCTCATAAAGATCACCAAGAATAAATGTTTAAGTAAGATGTACCTTAGCAGTCCCTCCTTAAATCTCATATGGTCCATTTTCATCCGAACATACCCAACTCCCTACCAGCTCTAGGAGCAATTGTAACCTGCCCAAAAGCAAAAGAGAATGACTTCTAGTATTTGTGAACAACAAACCTAGATATATATCTTGGATAAGGGTTACTAAACCTTCAAGGAAGTTAAAAGGCATCTATTAATACAGACATAACAATTCAAGGAAACTGTGCAGCATTCATAATAATTGTAACCACAACACAGGCATAAACACAACACAAAAATGCTAGGAACTTAAAATTAATCTCACTAACCTTTTGTCATATGAAAACTAGATCATTTTTCATTGCCCTCAAAAAACAAAAAGACACCAAAAATTCTAGCCCAACTATTATCTTCATAAACCCAACTGAAAGAAGTTTGATATGTTAATCAACTGATGTTGTGTGGAATTAATGATATCTAGAACCACACCTTAAAAGTATTTGGGTAAGATTATTGTTAGACAGATCTAATGTTAAAAACAAATACCAAGTTTAACACAAATGTGGTACAGTCAGTGTAGGAACACTGTAAAGACTTGCAGTTACACCTGTGCATAAGTATACTACAGTACAAGCAAGAAAACAAGTAAAAGAAAATAAACTGCAAAGATCATACGAACTCAACATTTTTAAGGTCAGGAAAGTTCACAGCCACAACTGCCATTGCTGCTTCATTGACAGCTACTTGTCTCCATTTCTCGGGCCTCCGCTCCTTTCTATCTAGCATTCCCCTCTCTTCTATTTTTGCAGCTTGTAACAAGTCATCTGTTGTCATCTATGAAAATGAAAAGGCACTGTTTTTGAGAAGTAACTCAAAAAGATTGACTAAATAAAAAAGAGAGAATAGATAAAGATATGGACCACATCCACAGAAGAGACTAAAAGAAGAAACTAGGGGAGAACAAATAATCTGTACAAAATGAACCCAAAACCTTTCCCAATTGAGGTGTATAAAGAACAGTGAACACTTATTATAATGCATTCACTTAACACAATGGTAAGTAACACAACTGCAGGTACAGCATTTCTGTAAAAAGTTAACTGATATGTGTTAGAAGCAAATAAATAGTGCACATTGGAATTGGGACATGTTTTAACATTAATATTAAGGAATCTAATTTCCATCCGAGATAAATTGCCAAGTGAGGAAAACAAAAATTATAAGAGAGATATGAAACTGCCAAATAGAACATGATCTCGCAAAAATGTAAAGGTTCATGACTGATACCATTATTTCAAAGTCACGACTAGCATCCAGTGACATTCGTTATATAGTATAGCAAATTTAATAGCTGACCAAGTTCTTCATTCACTCATTCCTCACATCTATTTCTGTTTAGCAACTCTTTAGTTTTTCTCAAATTGAAGTTATATAAAAGAATTAACAAAAATTTATGGTGTTCTGAAGATTAATTACTACCTCGGTCCTTCCATCATGTGTCATGTTAATAGCAGCAACTTCTACTATATTGGCTAGTTCTGCACCAACCATCCCATCAATCATCCTAGCAACCGCCAGATAGCCTACATACTCAGCCATCGGCTTCTTCCGAGCATGGACCTATACCAGATGAAAGCAAATATGAAAAACAAGGGTCAGTAGTCAAAAAAAAAAGAATCTACATAGGGAGTTGAACTATGATAGTTACTGTGATGTCAAATAAGTGGTAAGAAGAGAACATTAGCGCATATTTCAAAATGCAAATATAAATTACCGCCTGCAGCATTTCCGTGCGACCAATAAGACCAGGTTTAGGGATGTAAATTTTACAGTCAAGCAGTACAGGTCTCACAAGGGCTGGATCTAGAATGTCTGGTCTATTTGTAGAAGCTATAGCGATCACATTCCGTCTTCCTTCAAACCCATCCAAGCAAACACGAAGCTATAGTTCTTCAACAATATTTCATATCAATTTACAGAGAGTTTATACACCACCATCAGTACAAGCAGTTGACTTTACTCGAAAAATAAAATAAAATAAAATATTGCCCCAACCAACCTGATTAAGAGTAGCATCATGTTCTTGTCCACCTGAACACTTAATTAAACCACGCTCCCTTCCAACAGCATCCAACTCATCAATAAACACAACAGATGGTGTCTAACCAGACAAACACCAGATGACAACACATCATACTTTCCATTTGTATTAATACAACAGACAGAACCTATGCAGACCAACAACAAATATAATGTGTCATATTTTTTGAATTTTTGCTATCGAATTACCAAGGCGTATAAGTTCAAACAGAAATAAAAAGAAGAAAAAGAAAGATGTATGAGAAAAACATTGCATTTTAAAGGAGATAAGTTATAATTCAAAAGAAACAGACAAGTAACAGTGATATTTTGTGATGGAGTCAAGTTATTTGAACTCACAGGGATCTTAGACAGAAGAAGAAATCATCCATACAGAGCCAATTCTATGAAAAAGAAGCAAGACCGGCACTTACATTTCCCTGGCCTCCTTGTAAAGTGAACGAACTCGAGAAGCACCAACTCCAACACATATTTCGACAAACTGAGAGGCAGAAATCGAGAAGAAGTTCACACCAGCCTCCCCAGCCACAGCTTTTGCTAGCAGTGTCTTTCCCACACCAGAAGGGCCACAGAGAAGTATGCCACCTGTTTAAGAATACTAGGTGAAGAAAAAGTTTGTCCATAAAAGATTATATATATATATGTAATAAAAGTTGACTGGAAAAGCACCAATATTCCCTTCAAGCATGAATTGCCAATAATTTAGAAGCAGGTTCAAAGAGCAGAATTACTTATGATGTTTGCAGAATCTGACCTGGCATTCTCACTCCTCTCCTCCGGTACATCTCCCCATGAGTGAAAAACTTGACAATCTCCTCAAGCTCAAGACGTATCTTCCCTAGACCAGCAACATCTGAGAATTTCACATCCACACCTCTCTCCAAATACTGTGGCAGCCTCCTACTATGTGCTCATCGCACCCGTGCCCTGACTTCATGAAATGTGTAGCCATCTTTAAATAGGGATTATTCTTGCCTTCTTGCCCTAGCTCCTTCTCAAGATCATCAACATCGTCAACTCGAAGCCCCTCCAACTACCTTTCCAACTGCCTCATCTTCTTCTTCTCTTCTGCCTCCGCCTTTTCAATCTTCAACCTATCTTCATAATCATTCTTCTGCTTCTTATAGCTAAGTACAACTGTTTGATAAAATATCACGAAAAAAAAAACAACCCTGGTGCAGCAGTAGACACGCTCGGGCTAAATTTAACCACAAATAGGACAGATCATCATTTTTCATTCTTGCATTTTCCATTGGCTTCTCATACTTTCTCTGCCTAATCTCCATCTTCTTTGTCCTCTCCTGTTCTTTCTTTTGCCTCTTTATCGCTTTCTCAATCATTTCCCCTTCTTCCCTCATTCTCTCCAATTCTACCTTCCTTTGCCTCTTAAACTCTTCTCTTGCTCTCCTAATCTCAGCAGCCCTTTTTGATTCTTTCTTAGGCTTTAAAATCTACAGCATAAAGGCAGGCACTCTCCATAAAAACCCAAAATACAGTGTAGGCAGCTCCGGTATCTTAACTGGAGGAGTATATGCATTAACACACAAAGAGTCAATCTTTAACTCATCCCAAGATTCCCAAAACCTCCGATTACTATCCAATGATTGTAAAACAGTTCTTAACACTCTAGAATCCTCCAAAACTACCAAAACAGGTTCTACTTTTTGTCTGCAACTACCACTAGGTGATTTAATCACACGTTTAAGCTTACCCTCTTGTTTCAAGCTCAATAATTCAGTATATGCAATCCTATCAGACACAATAAGCAAGTCTTTTGACCACCTTTTCAGCTGTTCTGGTGTTAATGCTTCTTAGGTCTTTATCTGAGCTTTTTTCTTTTTTACTGAGTCACGTTGTAGCAGCAAAAGAAGGCTTTTGTGCAAGTTAAGTGGAGATTATAGTGAGAATTGCGGGTACTTTTAGAACATTCAAATGCATTTTCCTTGTATTTTGTTCTTTATCTTCATTTTCAGGATTAAAGGTTTGATTTTAACATGAAAAAGTCGGGCAAAAGAGAAAATTTTGAGGGTTTCTAGGGTTTTTCAAATTGGGTTTCGTGGGAAGAAAATCAAGTAACAGTGAAGAACCAAAAGAGAAGTAACACGCCATAAAAATATAAATACCTTAATTTAACAAAAATGAGGAAAAAAAATCTATTTTCCATGATACAATTAAATGTTCTGAAGGAAAAACAACGACTTACATTGTGAAATGAGAGTCGGAAAGTGAGTAAATGAGCAAAATAGAGCTTTGGTTGAATCGACATCGAGAACGAAACCAAACTTCTGCATTCTGTCAAGTTTGAAGATAGTAGGAACCAGGAACGACGCCGTTTTATCCTCTTAATTGAATTGATAATTTTAGCGTTCGTTAGGCCAAATTTCGCATTCAAAGCCCAGTTCAGCAATGTTTAGCAAAATTTTTTATTTTTTTTATTTTTTATTTTTTTGAGGTGTCCAAAAATTAATTTAGTTTTCGTAAAACCATTGAATTTTCAGAACGAGATAATACCTTTTTTTTATCGTTTACAAACCTACTTAAAGGTCAAAAGTCATACTCGAAGTTGTACTAAATTTAAATTTATTTGATTTACTCAAATGTAAAATTTAAAGATATTGTACAAGAAAACTTAGTTATAATATTCTCAATAATTTTACAAATTTTGTATCGTCCCATTATAAAATTAAGCTTCTATTTTTAATACACACAGTCATTCTTTTAGTTCGAATGTTTGCATACGAAATTTTTTTACATGGTTATTAGCAATTCAACAATTGAACACTGAACTACTAAGTGCACTAGAATCAATTTACATCAATAGGTAATGTCCAACACCATTGATCTTCAAACCTTGCATCTTTCTCTGTAAAATAGTCATACAGCAAAAATCAGAGTTTTGCCAGTGCCAGGCTTCAAACGATCAGCTATCTTGAAGTTACTTTCATTTAATTTCAGCCCATACTAATTATATTCACGAAATCATAATCTGGTCATAAATAACCAACACAAAAGGATGCATTACCATTAACATTACAAGACGCAGAAGTCGCCACCTTGGTTTTAAAAAGGGCATCCTCAGCTCTAAAAAACAGGTAGGTAACCGAAAACCACAATATAGAATAACTATAAGATGCTACATATAATCCAGATTCATATTCTAAAGAAACTACATATAGTCCGAGTATGTTCGGGCATCTGGGTAGGTTTATCCTCAGCACTTGGAGAGCCACATTACATCCAGAAGAGCAGATGCAGTAAGCAAGAGACAGCTGAAGAAAGTGAAGGTTATTGAGATGGTAACATGATCGCAAAAGCTATGTAATGCTTTGCAGAAGTTTGGTAAAGCAGTATGTTTGATTCCTGTATGATTCAGGTTGGTGATTCCAGCTGCAGCTGAACCAGCACTCATCATTGCATATGCCAAAATCTGCCGTCAAATTTTGAAAAAAATTTCATTCCTAGCCAAAAATGGTGAAAGAAATGTAGTCTGCTACAGTAAAGTTGTTACGAAAGATTTGCTGACACAAGAATATGATTAAAATCGACTGTATCTAATATGTCACAGGATTCCTAGGCATTTTGAGTGTATCGAGACATTCTCAACATGTCATTGAGCATGTGTACCACTAGCAGCCTATATAAACCTAATGAACTGAACCTGACACTACATTACCTCATCTGCAGCAAATATAAACCATGCTTGGCTTCTTGAGGAAATCAGTGGAGCTTTTCTCAGTAGCCTTGACCCATTGAGAACCAATTGCAGTAAGGAGTAAGCAGCTGCAGCCGCTGAAACGCCAACCACATACCTGCTCAGCACAAAAACCATGGAATTTGAAAGAACATGATCATCTAAATCACAGATTCAAGCATTTTATTGCCAGAAACTTTATCAATTTAAGCTATGCAACTGTTTTGAATAGCACATAGTACAAGATACATATCATACGAAGATTGTTTTTGACCATTCGAGGTATATTAGCAAGCAAGTTCTCAAATCTTGCAAATAGAAAATTGGGTCGCCTTTCTCAATTCCTAAAAAAAAGCAAATAGATGACCCCAATACTTTCTATGGGTAATAATCAAGCAGGACAACTTCTTTATTATCAGTCTAAAACACAAATAAGTCAGCTAATAATACAAAATAAAACATTCACGGGCCTGATTCTATTCATTCATATGCAATTTGTTAATCATAAAGCACCAATTCAGGAACACAAAGTAGAAGTGAAACATTTGTATCCTCGCAACATGACAAAAAAAAACTATACAAGTCCCCATTTTCCACGGCCAATTTGGGACAAGACACCATGAAATATAAAAGTTTGTCCTGTTCTGTTTGGTCGGCAAGAAAATTTAGAAAAGACGAGAGAATTAGTTGACAAAAATTCCACTAGATACTGATTGAAAAGTTCTTCAAAACTCCAAAACGAAAGAAAACAGAAATATCAAAATTTTATTTTCTCTTCTTTACTTGCTTTTCTATTCTACCAAACAGATAATCCTGCTCGTCTTGAATGAAAATTTGAGAATTATAAGAAACTAAACACTGCTAATAATCGATCTATATCCCACCAAGAAGCCCAAAACAAATTTACTTGCTTTCCTTCACTATCTCAGCATCCAAACAACACTGGTATTAAATAACAAGAAAAATGAAAGGAAAACAAGTAGGAGTAGGTTAAAATAAAGTTTCACATTTTCACTTCTTTTCCTTCACTTTCTCTTCAAGCAAACAAAGAATCAAACTCAACCCACCAACACAAAAATAAAACAAATCACAACACTTACTCAAAAGCGTAAGAGTAAGCCCATTTGGAACGAACAGTAAGCTGAAACCCGTAAACCGAAGCAACACCATTCTGACGAGCTGTAACCATGAATGACATAGCCACAACTGACGCCGTTAAGCTCAGTATCCTTAAAATCACCTGCAGCATCTCATCTCCCTGGCTGCCAACTCTCTTTCCGGCTGCTGCCATGTGGGTATTTTCAATTCCTTCTCCATTCTCAGCCGGAGCTATCACTTTCGCCTCCGGTGCTGCTTTCGGACCGTTCATCATCATCAAAATCAAGTACAAAACACTCTAAAATTTAAGTAATTTGTAAGTACTGCTGATATTATAGTTGTGAGCGTTGAGATGAGAACGAACGTATATACAGAACGGTTTGCGATGAGCTGAGGCTTCATGTAGAGTAATCAGTTTGATCATCAATGGTTTTATTTGTGAATTAATCTAGGAATAGAAATAAATGTGTCACTGTCACTTCAATTTTCTTAGATTGTTGCTTTCATCATTCATTATTATTTTATCGCCTTTCTTTATCTTAGACACATTATGTTAACTTATATCATTGACAGTTAAACTCAATACATTAAAAGGCTCTCAAATATATTATTAAAAGGGTATTATTGATATATTATTAGATTATCTTATGATTTTACATTTTATGGGTCAAAATATCTTTATGTGAATGACAATCTTATTCTTTCTATTACTAATTAATCAATCTTAAAAGGAGGTTTTATATGTTGTACAAGATGCTAAGACTAAGTATTCGACATATTGGATGTATTTACAATATAGTAATTATAATTTTTATTTTTATTATATTTTTATAGGTTAGAAGAAAATTGAGAATTATTATATTAAAATGAAAGAGTTAAATAATTTTTATAATACAAAAATACATTATAAAGCTAAAGATATCATGACGGCCCACGATTCAATTATCATTTAACCAAATTATAGGACAAGAATTCCGCTTCATCGTGCTGGCCATGTCACTTAAGTGAAAGCCATTCAGAGAAAATTTGACCAATATGAAACCAAGAAATATACGATTCTATAAATCACTTCAACCTATGATAAAGCGAAAAGTGGCATCTGATTAGAGAACCAAGAGAGAGCCCAAGGCCCATGAACGGTGAACTTCATTAAATTCTATCCTCTGTTTCCCTCAATCATGGCGCATTCATTTTTCTCTGATATCGAATCTACAATACCCACTTCTGATTTTGCCAGGTAAGACGAAACCAATTGACATCTGGGCTTAGGTGCTGATGTGTCAATATCTCAATTGATTACTGCATTCACTAGGCAGCTTCTCATTAGTTTGTTGCAACTCTAGGGTAGTTGAACAATCAGGTTACATGATTCAATTGTAATTTAAGGGTGGTTGAAGAATCAGGTTAAATGGTTCATGGTGATTTATTATATGATGTATAGCTTCAATTCAAAGGGCAGAAGAGTGTTAATGGCTGTAGCAGTACAGTTCAACTACTTACAACATGTTAAGTAAAACAAAGCAGGCAATTATTCTAAATTACAATTTATCTTTGATATTATTAAAATTTTATCAATTAAATCAATAACTAACTCCAAGAAACTCTCGAAGTAATTTCAGTTCTCCAGGCAGGATCCTGTACGCAGCAACCAGAAGTGCTTACCTAAGACATTCGTAATATGAACCTGAATGCTGAAGATGGCAAACAAATCAGAACAAATCTGGGAAAACGTCGATCCTTGTTTACAAGTCTATATGCAAGACAGTATGAATGATATATATTGTTTCCCAGAACGACCAATATGGCAGATATCACATGCAGCATTAATATCTATGTCAAGACAAAGTCCTCAATACTGATGGAGGTCCAAAATTCCTGAATTTGGGGCCAACCATGTTGCGGGAAATTTGGGAAACATAAATATGTGCACAGTTGGATGACAATCAGAAATCTTGGTTGTATTTACAGCTCTTCAAGAACTTCTCCGTCAAAAATACTTCGCCTCTTCCTATACATATATATATACACTGTATTTACTGCAACCATCAACATAATTGACAATTTAAATGAAAAAAATAACAAAGATTAAAATAATATAATAGATCCAAGATAGTATAAACTTTTTCAGCATCCGAAGTTCAAGACAGCCAGGGCAATTATTCTCATTGAAATCATATCAGCATCTGTTTGCCAAAGAGAAAGGGAAATTTCAGCCAGGGATTCACAGCACAGCACCGCAGATATTACAATTTGTAACTGAATTCAGATAAATTTCTCTACAAAATAGAAATCACATCATAATTAAATGTCAATTTGAATTATGGATGTTGTGGGACTACGCTGTCATCTTGTACAAACAAGTGACCAAGAGAAAACTACATAATTTCCCAGACCAGTGAAGAATGCCAATTTAAGCTGAAAGAAACATTTCCAGATACTCCCTCAATTATATATTTGAGTTGCCGACGGAACAGTCATACATTTGAACCTTTGATTATATAGCAAGAGAGAACGAAACTAGAAGATGATTACAATATAACCTAAATGCCAAACATCAAATCCATGATTTTGGAAACAATTGATTTTGTAGGGGAAGCAATGGCACCACCTAACTGTCGTGCACTCGTATTTCCATAAGGACGAGGAGACGCTCTTAATGAGTTTAGCTCTGAGGTTCTGCTTGATGCAGGGAGGAGAGTCATAAATCCTTGATTGCTAACCCTTTCATTCAAAGCTTGACGTTGCATTGGGTCCAATGGCTTCACACCAACAATTAAGACTCCATTAATTTGCACCCCATTCTTGCTGAGAGCCTTCTGAGCATCAGAACGATTCTGCACAAACCACAAAGTAAAATAATTAATTACTTGTCATTAGAATCCCAACTAAACTATTAAGATAACTGGGGAATACAGACATCTGAATGTAAATATACCATACGTAGTAGTTACTCCTTCTTTTAAACAGATAAACAACAAATTAGACAACTCCTACAATCAAATCAGTGCTGCAGCTATGTTCACCATGCTGTTCCCATTTGCCATACAGTTCCAACTGTAAGCAATATTACTGGACTATTGCAATAATGCCATTAAACCAAATTAAATCAAGGAAACATATAAGATATCTTTGCTCAAAGGAAAAGGAAATAAAAGATGAAATCCCGTTCATAGAAAAGAAGCATAACCTGATACAGAATGTGCATCCAGTTAGCATCTCTGGGACCTGGAACATGTTTCAAGATCACACCACACTTCTCAAATTCTCGCAAAACCAAATTGGTATCAGCTGGGGAAAATCTGAAAAGAAGCTCTTGAAGTTAGTTTCAAAAGGATAAACAATTTGTTGAATACACAATAAATATTTAAGTTGTCACTACGAACTTAGGATTAAAACCTTGCAGAAACACTTGCCAGCAGACAGAAATATCAATTACTCATAAAAGCACATTAATCATAACTTAATGCAATATTTGATTTTAAAACAAGAATAGAACTTGTAACCAGCCCAGGGGCTTAATAAGATTTTTTCACGGCGCCATGGGGAATAAAATTTCTCCGTCTCAATAGCATGCTTAATAACATTTGATCAGCCCATGGGGAATGATCTATTACAAGACAGTTTCAGACTTCAGTAGTTGAAAGATCCATGGAGAATCTACAAAAGTCATCAGACGATGTACTAAAACGAAAATAACCACGAACTCATTTTTTGAAATACTGATGAATCATCACAGCTCACATACACAACATGAAAATAAAAGTAAGTCATTCCACAAGGCACCTAAATCCCTTAAATACCCTATTCAAAATTACACCAAGAGATGATGAGCTTAATGGAGTAACATTTCACAGATAAGAGGACAAAGCAGTAAAGATTAAAGTGTAACAAATGATGTAAATTGAAAAGTTAAAATCATACCCATAAACTGTAACCCATTCTTCCTCATTGAGGTTTCCTGCAGGCAAGCTATTCCTCTGCATCTCTGGCCTTGCAACTTCCCTGGGTGGAGGAAGCATGATCAATGCACCGGGCTGTACCACCCCCTCAACAGGAGAACCTTTTCCATTCTCTTCTTGCTCACTACTACTGGCCTTGTTAGGTGACCACCAACTCAAGCTTGCTGAACCCTGTTGATTCTGCTTCCCTCGTATCAAAGCAAAAGAAGTGCGTGCCTGATATTTCCCCTTAGCTGGAGTTGACGATAAGTCCCGACTAGAACTTGGGGCAGGAGTTTTTAGGTCTGACTTGATTTCTGGGGATACCGGGTAATCAGAAATCCCTGACTCTGGAGAGAAATCCGAGCGGTCCTCCAAAGTGTACACGGGAGGAGGAGGAAGATCTGAACCCCCATAATTCTCACGCCATAGTGCCGACACTGCCGCTGCCTGGCCTGGACTTGAAAATTTACCTCTACGGGATGAAATAGGGGACGCTAAATCTTGGAAAAACAATGACTGCCTTCCAGATTTGGGAGTTCTATGCACTGTAGCACTCATTTTAACAAGTTCTCCAAAAATATTAAGGGTCTCTGCAACCAATAAGATACCATACAATCAACCCTCTATTTACTCCTTGTTAAAATGGAAATATATGTGCAATTCAGCTAGACCAACTATAGCCATAACCTTTATAAAAAATTTTCAATCATCAGAACGCATAATGTATGATCTGTTTTTTCAATTATTATCATTATAATACCCCAACATCCCCAACCTCACTTGTGTGTACACCAGGTCTGAAATGTGGACTACTTGCCAATCCTACTGGTACTCACACAACCTAAAATTCCAAAACTTTAGTCCTCCTATTTCTTTCAGTTTTATTATCTTTATCAACAAGAAACCAGAGCTTCAATACACTGAAAACAGAAGAAAAAAGATGTGGGGTAACCAAGTTGAAAATTGAAAATGGTAAATTGTGTGAGTACTAGAATTATTTTATCCAGCTTAAGAAGATACGTTATTAAAGAAAACAAACAAAAAAAATGACATCAAGAATTAAAAATAAACAAATTTAACATAAAATAAATTAGTTCTACTCAAAGCAGTATGAACTGCCCAGAAATTCAACACTTAACCCATTCAAACTAAGCTCCTCCCGTTTTTCTGCATTTTCTTACTACCCGTTTTTCTTTCATTGATTTTTCTTTTAGAAAGAAAACAGAACGAAATCCCGATTCCGCCGTTCGCATACTAAATTTCATATCAATCATATCCATCACACATACTAAATATAAATCATAAACAAATAAGTAAATGTACGAAGATTAAAAGCCTAAGTTACCTGCAGATTTTTTGTTGCTTATTCGTTGTATATCAAGAGCTTGGAATCAAATGGAGCTCTCAAACAGAAGAGAAAAGTATTTGAAACCCTAAACCACAGATCGAAATTCCTTTGATTAAGCGCTCACTTTAGGTTTTGGGTTTTTAGTGAAATGACGTACATGCCCTTCTATTAAAGTATTGGCGCTCAGTTTAGTGATTTGCAATCAGATCTATATTTTTCATTACACACTATGTTGTAATGTAATATTGTATAATTCTATTAAAGAAATTTTAATTTTCAATTTCCAATTTTTCTAATAAACATATTCTTCATAAACATAATTTTATTAATTTTTTATTTTATTCTTCTTCATTTTAAATTACAAAAAAAAAATTATAGAGTTAATTATTTATTTATATCTATATCACATTTTATTTTGATGCAACTATGTTTAATTTAAAATTTTGTGTTAGATTGATCTAATATGCGTAAGTTAATTTGTCTAATATTTCGAATAATTTTTTTTTCTTTTTTTTTTTTTTTGAGTATAAAGTATCAGACTTAAGGAAATAGGATGAGGAAGAGCCTTTTTATATTTTTCCATAAGTCTTGATCCTCTTGATCAAATACACTTTTAATTGGACCATACTTAAATTAAAATAATAAATTTATCCCTACTTTTTTTGGACCTACCAAAGTAATATATAAATAAATATTTCGTGGGGTAAAACTACTTTTGAGCTAATACTTTATTGTTTTTCTACATTTTTTTAAAAATTATTAAATCCTCCCTTTTTTTTCAATTTTGCCTTTGAAAAATTTGAATTAAATCAAATTAAACTTTACCTTACAATTTATAATGACAGAATTAAAAACAAAAATATTGAATTATTTTTAAAAAAATAAGGAATAATAATAATATATATATTAGACAAAAAAAAAATTTAGGAAAAATCATAATTTACCATATTTCATAATTGCCTTGCAAATTTATCTTATGCAGGATTGTACAAATTTTCTGTCTCACTTGAAAGATTTTTCATTTGAAGCTATTGTTGAAAATTTTTGCTTTGGATGATTAGGAGCATAAAAGTCATTCAAGTTCAAAATAGATCTAAATTTTGAAATGGGATTGAAATTCATAATGACAACTTTTAATAATCAACTCTCCAATTAGATACAATAACGTAAGTCACTATGTAAGGTGGAAGAATTAAATAATAATAATAATAATAATAATAATATGAAATCTCATTTTCTGATAAACCATCAATTCAATGCCAAATCTCATCAAAGTAGCATTTATTCCAAATTCTATCCCCATTGAGCAAATCTCCTGTACTTCATTATGTACAAAAAAGGAGATCGTATTTAATTGACATTTGAACAAATGTTTCAGAAAGGAGCAGATAATGGTTCTTTAAGGTTCATTTGATCCGGAGAATCGACAACATTATTATTAATCAATGAACATTGGCAAGGTTTCTCAATGATTATTGGACTCTTCGGATCAATGCCAACAGGATTCAGAAATTCCTGTGCCTTCTCCTCTTTCTCTTCAACAGATTCCGGGCCCTGGAAAAATGAATTCAACTGGTTAGAAAGCATTTCGGTGTTTAAGAGTTGTCAATATAATCTGCATTTTCTAATTTGCAAAAGCCTGTAATAGAAAATTGTGTTCCGGAAAATTACCTTAATGAATAGGATGGATGCTTCCTTTGGTTCCAGGTTTTGAAATACATCTGCAGCAACCTCCTGTTTCAAAACAAATTAATTATAAAGATTATTTCTGTTGAGATATTTTCCAGCTTGGAATTGTCTAAAAATAAATGCCTTTGCTAGAAACACTTTTATCAAGTAGTGTATACTTAAAACCAAAAGCATTCCAAGAATTTTTCTGTGATCTCAAAATGGAAACAAAATGCTGATCAGTTATTCTATGATAGAACTATCATGATCAAATTTCGGTAGATTTTAATCTATTCTAGATCATTCCAGTAGATATCAAACCAAAGAATGTCGACTTTCAAAAATAAAAAATCAACTTTTGTCCATTATAATCATAAGAGCTTTATCTAAAAGTGCTTTTGATTATAATTTACGTGCAACATATATTCTGATCTACATTTACAAGCCCACCATACATTTGGGATCTTTCTCTCTCTCTCTTTTACTCATTTTCTTGAGAAACAAACAGGTACAAGAGAAGAAAACTCTGAAACAAAAGAAAATAGGGGGGAGAGAATAAATGAAGAACTTACCCTAGCACGGATGAGTTGGACTTCACTCAAGGTTTTAGGCTCCGTTTCAATGGAGCAACATAAGTTCATGTCAGCCATTAACAACACACAATGTAATTAATCAACCAAAATCTCTCATCTAAATTACTGAATTGGCTTCTGCAGCCCATCGATATATCGCCAACAACTTTTTTCGCCTTTTCATAAGACTTTCACGCATATTCAGATATTCTTCCCTTTAAATAGCCAACAAAAGTAGCACTAATATTGTCATTATAATCACAGACTTGTTCATTGACTTGAAATTGAAAAAAAAGAAGAAGTTGAGGCTGAAAACAAATGATAGATAAAGCTCATACTAGCTACCAATCATTCATAACCCGTGCATAAAATTTAGACACAAAATTCAGCTTTAAATATCAAACTTCACGAGGGGTTACTCAACTTTTGCTCATTTTTCTTGATCGGACGACTTATGCTATGGTGGGTAGTCAATCTATGTGATTCAATTGATTTTCAGGGAAAATTTTTTAATGGATATGAACTGTATAAGTTGACCAAGGATGCCTTTACGGGAATTTTCCATGCAAATTTGTACAGGGAAATCGAGTCTGTAAAATTTTTGTGGATTATGTTTGGACAAGATTAAATATTATTCTTGGCTCCATTTCAGGCTGTTACTGCTTTGAATGTAACCAAACACTTCATCATTTCTAATTGGAAAATGAAAAAGCTTTCGGTCGGTGGATTTTATAAAGACTGAGGTATACTTAATAACCCTCATTAGAAAGGTTGGTCCGAAATTTAATCATCCAAACGCTCGTACTGCTCAAAAACCTAATGTAAAAATTAGGTATCTCATTAAATGCAAGCACATACAGAAATAGAAATGATCCAATTACTGAGTAATTTGGTTCATCTTATACAGCACAATTCTAGTTAAAATTATCGATTAATACAAGACAAAATAATTACTTCACCCACTAAAACGTGTGCATATATATAAACCATTACATTAGCGTAGAAGAACCACCCAAATTCACATTCTATTTTAAGTTTCAGTTCAAAAAAAGCTCACATTTTGGATATGCATTTACCGGGAACCAATTAGATTAAATTCATTATAATTCAATTTAAAATTTGATTCCAATAAAAAAGGGTCAATTCTTATGTTAGAGAGAATTCCATTCTCGCAATATTTGAAGAGGTTTGAATCATTTTCATATGATAAGAGAACGAAAGTGCGAATTGCCAAATTATAAAATGATTCTCACCTTCTTTTTTAAATGACACTTACTCAACATATAAAAGGCCAGACAAAAATCACAAAGAGATACTATTATAGAATAGAAAATATTGAAGCTTAAGGTAGCATATAATGGGTCGTTTGAAAGATCAACAATTGATGTTGACTATATGTTATCATTCCATGTATGGCAAGACAGTCAAAATGTACAACAATAAATACACTTAAAAAAATTAATTATTATAGCTAGACAATGCTACAGGAACTGGAGAATACTAACTTCCTTAATAGATAACACAATTGGCCCTTTGTTTATAGCTATGTCCATTAGTCCATGTGCTTGCTCTTTCTCCCCTTGAGAAAATTTAAGGTGGTCCAATTATGCGCCTTCTCTATACTTTAGCCTTATTAATTTAATAAGGGTTAATTAATTAATTAATTAATTAATTAATTAATTAATGTACAACATTTGATCAAATCAATTGGTCAATTCAATGAAAGTAGTTGCATGCAATGCACAATGGGTAAGTTTACTATATATAGCTTGTGTATGCAATATATAACATTGTTGTTAGTTCTTCTCAATCTTTCTCAGGAAAATTTTGTATAATATATACCTAGTCCCCATAAAAATATGGTAAAATAATTTCTTTTAATATGGGTCAAATTTGAACTTTGAATATTGTGTATATAGGTGAACAAGTAGATATATTTAAGCCTAGCTATAATCCTCATGGATTACAGTTGGTTTTCTTTGCTAGCTAGCATTATAGTCTTTAAAAAACTTAAAACCCATTTAATTATATTACTTAATGGCTTGCCTTGAACATTAATTAATCCACTCTGTCATTAAAATCCTACCGCTCGCATTATCCTTTTTTATTCTTCATCGTACTATGCAATTAAACGATAATTGTGTTAATTAATTAAAGTGTTTGATAATGCTTAAAATTAATAAAAAAACATATATATTATCTTATATATTTAAACTCAAATCCTAAAAGAAAATAACAAAAATATTTTAATTAATTGATAGATGCAGTAAATGGCAATCTACCCGCTCCAATATTGCATTACCTAATGCGATTGAAGAATCTCCTTGGCCATGTGAAGGGAAGGTCAAACAACACAAAATTAAATTAATTGCAAACTTCGAGCTTCATGGTATATGGTATATTTTAACCCACTACTTTTTAATTTATTTTTTACATCTAAATTTTAATTTAATTATACATGTTACATTAACATAGTGTTAAATGAAATTTGGAAAATTTTAACGTGAAAAATTATAATACATCTTTTAAGTGAATTCAATATTAAACTTGTGTCCATCGTCCATGTTTGGCTTTTAAAGAGAAAGGAGTCAGATGGAAACATTGAGTCCATGTTTGCCCATTATCATTTAAGTTCTTTAAGCCCTTCATAAATTAACGTTGTTTAAAATTTTCTTTGCAACTGTGCCTCCCTCATCTCTTGGCCTCTCCTTTTTGAAATCTTGAATTCTTCAACATGGGGCAAACAATTTAAATCAATTTCGTATCTTCTAAAAATTTTAGATGCCATTCATGACCCTGAAATCACAAATTTGTCTTATAAATAACACAATTATTTTTCAATATTATATTTTGTTCTAATAAAAACTCAGAGTATCTTCTTCTTTTTGACTAAATTAAATTTCTTAAAAAGCAAATTCCCCAAACGTCCTTTTAATAAAATTATTTTAAAAGGTTAATTTAAAAAAAAAAAATTATAACCCAATGAATAGTCCGGGCATGACACTGAAATCTCAAATTTGTCTTATAAATAACACAATTATTTTTCAATATTATATTTTGTTCTATTAAAAACTCGAGTGTCTTCTTCTTTTCTACTAAATTAAATTTCTTAATAAGAAAATTCCTCAAACGTCTTTTTAATAAAATTAGTTTTAAAAGTTAATTAAAAAAATTTATAACCCAATGAATAGATGGGAGGGCATTGCAAATGCCAGAGGGAGAGCCCCCGTATCATCTTTCAAACGAATAACATGGAAAGATCCCTAGACAACTGGCAACCAAACCCATTTTCTGAAGCTTTTTTGTGGAATAATTATTATTTATTATTAATTTTTTTGTTAAAATAATCACTTTTTCAGAAGCAGAAGCCAGAACCAGTCATGCAAGTCACGTACTATTACTCCTCCATATATTTGCCCTTCTTTGATTTTCACATGCATGTCTTCTATTTTATCTCTCTCACTCCTCACATGTTCATTTTATTATATTATTTTCATGCAAATAATTATTGATTAAAATGAGATACCGTGTATATATTAATTAATCTACATACGGTGCACTTTTGTTTGCACCGTTTTTGGTATTGCGTAGCCATTTGCTTTCATTTTTTCGAATCAAAAGAAAAGCAGCCCAGCTAGCTATGCATGTTATAAAATATTGAAATTATTGATATTTTGAATGGAATATTATTGGAATGAATTTATAAATATTCCATTGTTTTGCTTTCCGTTCTAAATTAATCCAAGTATTTTTTAAAATTTCATTTACTTATAAATTTCAAATTATTTCTAAAGATTTTTCTATAAATATAGTGTATTTTTCTAGAGTTAGGTAGAGGTCAAGAACGAGAGAAATAAAATAAAATTTGAGAAAGTGAAAGAATAAATAAGTAAGTTTGTTCTTAAACTTGTAATTAATAATCTCCTTACTAATATAAAGTTTCTTCTTTAAAAATCTCGTATTTTCTTTGAGTTTGATATGTTATTTCATATTTTTTTTATAGTAACTCTGATTATTGTGGTATGTTTGTTGTAAGATTGAAATTTTAAATTATTTGATTTGAATATTAGAGTATTTAATCTTTATTTGTGATTTTATTCATCTTTATTGGAGTTGAAGTTTTGCTTTTACGCACAATAAATAGTATAAGAGCAAGGTTTAAAATTTTAGTGGTCGACATTGTTCATCATCAGTATTATTTATCACTATAGTGTTGATACTGTTCATTGACAATATTTTTTATTGATCAGAATAATGATCTAAGTTTAAAAAAGATAATTAAAAAGGTAGAGTAATAGTAAATACAAAATTTACCATCGAAATATTTTCTAGCAAGAAAGATTTTCAAATTATGAAAACTTAAGATGCAAGTACTATTAAATCATAAAGGTTAAAGATAATGTTTGAAGAGAATATATCTAAAAAATTTCAAAGAAAAGAGCCAATAAGATCTAGAGGGAAGTTAAGAGTGCCTTGATCTTATCTTTAATTAATAAGGTCTTAAAAAAGGTTTTCTAAGAAACCAATAATAAAAAAATTTTATTTAAAATTGAAAGATAGATACTAGGTTAAATTCACAGTAGAAGGACTTTACTTGAAAAAGATGTTTTATACTTTTAATTTGAAAAAAGGTACGTTAGTAATTTAACAAGTTAGTATTGGACTCAAAGATAATAAATGTGAAAATTGAGGATGAAGATCAAGGTGCTAACCTTATTACTATCATCATATGAGCATTTTATGGATACATTACTCTATAGTAGGATTACACTCACCATAATTAATGTGAAGAATGCACCAAACTCCTAGGAGTTGAATAGAAAAAATCAACTAAAGGAGAGCAATTTTAGCAAAACACTCAGTGTAAGGGAAGAAATAATAAAAAGAGAATAGAAAGCCATCAAGATTTAAAGGAAAATCACTTGTCATAAGGAAAGTTACTTTAGAAAAAATTACCTGAGAGGAGAACAAAAAAGCCAAGTAAGTGTGAAGACAGTGCTATTGCTAAAAAAAGAAATGATAAGGATGAATTCACATTGGCAATTTCCAATAAAAAAATGGCTGAGGTGTAAATCTAAAATTTTAGATGTA
>JAWDEX010000011.1:2143908-2175130 GCA_035221805.1 Trichilia hirta | reverse complement strand
CTTCCTTTGCCTCTTAAACTCTTCTCTTGCTCTCCTAATCTCAGCAGCCCTTTTTGATTCTTTCTTAGGCTTTAAAACCGACAACATAAAGGCAGGCACTCTCCACAAAAATCCAAAATAAGGTGCAGGCACCTCCGGTCTCTTAACCGGAGGAGTATATGCATTAACACAGAGAGAGTCAATCTTTAACTCATCCCAAGATTCCCAAAACCTCCGATTACTATCCAATGATGGTAAAACAGTTCTTAACACTCTAGAATCCTCCAAAACAACCAAAACAAGTTCTGCTTTTTGTCTAAGAGTACCACTAGGTGATTTAATCACATGTTTAAGCTTACCTTCTTGTTTCAAGCTCAATATTTCAGTGTATGCAATCCTATCAGACACAACAGGCAAGTCTTTCGACCATCTTTTCAGCTGTTCTGGCGTTAATGCTTCTTGGGTCTTTTTCTGAGCCTTTTTCTTTTTTACTGAGCTCACAGTTGTAGCAGCAAAAGAAGGATTTTGTGCTAGTGAAGTGGAGATTATAGTGAGAGTTATGGGTACTGTTAAAACATTCAAATGCATTTTCCTCGTATTTTGTTCTTTATCTTCATTTTCAGGATTAAAGGTTTGATTTTTGCATGAAAAAGCGGGGTAAGAGAGAAAATTTTGTGGATTTCTAGGGCTTTTCAATTTGGGTTTTGTGGGAAGAAAATCGAATGACAGGGAAGAACCAAAAGAGAAGTTACACGCCATGAAAATACGAATAATTTATCGAACAAAAGTCTGAAAAAAAATATAATTAAATGGTATGAGGAAAAAATAAAGACTTACATTGTGAAATGAGAGTCCGAAAGTGAGTAAATGAGAAAATTGAGCTTTGGTTGAATCGACATCGAAGACGAAGCGAAGCTTCTGCGTTATGCCAAGGTTGAATATAGAAATAATTAAGAACGACGCCGTTTGATCGTATTGATTGTATTGATTTTATTTTTGTGTTCGTTAGGCCCAATTTTGGGTTGAAGCCCAGTTCAGTAATGTTTCAAAAAACTATTTTTTTTTTTTTCAGATGTCATAAAATTAATTTAGATTTTTGTAAAACCATAGAATTTTAAACAAAAAAATAAAGAGATAATGTTTTATCGTTTAGAACTAAAATGTTAAAATAAAATACTCGAAATTAAATGCATCTGATTTACTCAAATATAAACTTTAATATATTGTGTAAGAATTTTTTTTCTAATATTCTCGATAATTTTATAAATTTGTGTCATCCCATTATAAAATAAATTTTCAATTTATATAATCGTTCTTTTAGTTGGAATGTTTGCATGCGAATTTGTACCATGATTATTAGCAACTCAACATTACATTTTAACAATTGAAACTGGAATCAATTTACATCAATGCGTAATGACCAACACTATTGATCTTCAACACTAACATCCTTCTCTCTCTGTAACTTGTGCAGCAAAAATCATAGTGTTGCCAATGCCAATGCCAATGCCAGGATTCAAGTACCTAAAATGATGATTACAAGTATGCAACCATTTTGGTTCTACCTCATTTTGAAGGTAGCAGCTAGTGATTTCATTTCACACCAGCAGTGATGAATTAATCGACGAGACAAGGATTATCGATATCTGATGATAATGAGTGTTGAAGTTACGTTCATTTCATTTCATCCCATACTAATTATATTCAGAACTTGATGATTTAGTCATAGATGATCAACACAACAGGATGCATTCACCTTGCTCTTTACAAAGGGCGTACAAAGCTCTAAAAACCAGGCAGGTAACCGAAAACCACGACATATGAGAACTGTAAGAAGCTACGTATGATCCGGTCATACTAAAGAAACTACATCTATTCTGAGTATGTTGTGTAATCTGGGTAAGTTCATCTTCAGTTCTTGGACAGCCACAGTACATCCAGAAGAGCAGATGCGGTAAGCAAGAGACAGCCGAAGAAAGTGAAGGTTATTGAGATGGTAATATGATCACAAAAGCTATGTAAGGCTTTGCAGAAGTTTGGTAGAGCAGTATGTTTGATTCCTGTGCGATTCAGGTTGGTGATTCCAGATGCAGCCGAACCAGCACTCATCATTGCATACGCAAAAATCTGCAGTCAAATTCTAAACAAAATATCATTTCTAGCCAAAAATGGTGAAAGGAATGTAGTGTGCTGCAGCAAAGTTAAAGAAGCGTTAAGCAAGACTCTTGCTAACACAAGAATATGATGGAAATCGACTTGTATCTAATTTGTCAATAGAATTTTTAAAGCGTAACAGGATTCTTAGGCATTTTGAGTTTATGGGCACATTCTCAACGTGTCATTGAGCATGAGTACTACTAGCAGCCTATATAACCATAATGAACTGAAACTGATACTACATTACCTGATCTACGGCAAACATAAACCATGCTTGTCTTCTTGAGGAAATCAGCGGAACTTTTCTCAGTAGCCTCAATCCATTGAGTAGCAATTGCAGCAAGGAGTAAGCAGCTGCAGCAGCGGAAACTCCAACTGCATACCTGCTCAGCACATAAACCGTGGACTTCAAAGCAACTTGATCATCCAAACCACAGATTCAAGCTTTTTAATTCCAGGAACTATTTCAATTAAAACTATGCAATTGTTCTGAATATCTCATGGTACAAGTTCATATTAGGATCAGACATAAGAAGATTGGTTTTGACCATTCGAGGCATATTAGCAAACAAGTTCTCCATTCTTGAAAATAGAAAATTGGGTTGCCTTTTTCAATTCCTAAAAGCAAATTTATGAGAACAAGTTTTAGCAAACCCAATACTTTCTATGGGTAATAATCAAGCAGGACAACTTCATTATCAGTAAAGGTCTAAAACAAAAGTGAGTCAGCTAATAATACAGAACAAAACGTTCACGGGTCTGATTCTGTTCATTCATATGCAATTTGTTAATCATGAAGCTCCAATTCAGGAACCCTAAGTAGAAGTCAAACGATAGTATAGTCAAAACATGACAAATAAGCCTAGACAAGTCCCCACTTGCCACGGCCAATAGGACAATACCCAGAAAAAAAAATAAATAAATAAGCTGTGAAATATAACAGTTTATCATGATCTGTTTGGTCGGTAAGAAAATTTAGAAAAGACAAGAGAACTAGTTGACGAAGACTCCCTATATACTGACTGAAAAGTTCTTCAAAACAAAAGAAACACAAATATCAATATTTTATTTTCTCTTCATTATTTAACTTTTCTATGCGACAAAACAGATAATCATGCTCGCCTTGAATGAAAAGTTGAGAACTATAATAAACTTAACACTGCTAATACTCGATCTCTATTTACTAAGAAACCCAAAAAATAATTGCTTGCTTTCCTTCACTTTCTCAGCAACCAAACACCAATGGTATTAAATAACAAGAAAAAATGAAAATAAAACAAATTAAAAGGAGTAGCTTAAAATAAAGTTTCATTTTTTCTTCTTTTCCTTCACTCTCTCATACACCAAACAAAGAGTCAAACTCAACCCACCGAGTCAAAAACAAAACGAATTACGACACTTACTCAAAAGCAGAAGAGTAAGCCCATTTGGACCGAATGGTAAGCTGAAACCCGTAAATCGAAGCAACACCATGCTGACGAGCTGTAACCATGAATGACATAGCCACAACTGACGCTGTTAAGCTCAGCATCCTCAAAATCACCTGCAGCACCTCATCTTTCCGGCTGACAACTCTCTTTCCAGACGCTGCCACATGAGTATTTCCGGTTGCGTCCCCTTTCTCAACTGCAGCTGCCACCTTCACCTCAGGTGCTCCTTTGTGACCGTTCATCATCATCAAAACCAAGTACAAAACACTCTGTAAATGTATAGTATTTGCAAGCACTGCTGATATTGTAGTTGTGAACATTGAGATGATAATGAATGAATATATAGTACGGTTTATGATGAACTGAGTTTCCAGTGCACAGTGATCTGTTTAGTAATCTATGGTTTTATTTGGAATTAAGCTAGGAGTAAATACAAATGTGTCACTTCATTGCATGTGTCAACTCAATTTTAGAGTATTATTGCTTTAGTCATTATTATTTTATCACCTTGGTTTATGTCTTACACATTATATTAATGTATGTCTTTAATTTACAAAAAAAAAAATTGTTAAATTCAATAAATTAAAAGGCTCTTAAAAATATGATTTAAATGATATTAAAGGCTCTCAATAAATTAAAAGTCTCTTAACAATTTTATTTTTTGGCCAATTCGAGTTTGAATTGTACTATTTGTGTGTGTTTATTTCAGATTTATAATTTAAAAGACTTGAGATTCATAGATAATTAGGCCAAATTTGTCTATATTGCATAATTCAAAAGGTTTATGGTGGTTTCAAAAAAATATTATTAGATTTTTTTTATGGGTCAAAATATTTTTATTTGAACGGCAATCTTATTCTTTCAATTTGCTAGTTTGCCGATCTTAAACAGAGTTTTATATATTGTACAACTGCTAAAATAAGTACTTGAAATAGAGATATAGGATATTAAATGTGTTTACAATGTATCATAATTTTTATTTATTATTAATTTTTTATAAGTTAGAAGAATATTGAGAATTATTATATTAAGATGAAAGAGTTAAAAAAAATTATAATAGTTGAGATTAAAAAGGGTAAAACACTTAAATTCCTGAAATTTATTCAAAACGACAGTTTAATCTTATTAAATCATAAAATACTTATTTTTACTTCTATTTTTCATTTTAGATATTTTTAATGAAATTAATTTGATTATTTTAAATTTTGCGATCTTCAAAATAATAGAATTAAATTTTTTAAATTTTACAATTTTTGAAATAATAACAATTAATTTCATAACGGAAAATCAAAATATTAAAATAAAAAATGTTGTCAATTAAAGATAAAAATAAATATAATTTTAATTTAATATGATTAAAATATTTTTTGACCAAGGGATGTAAGTGTTTTTCTTGAATAAAAAAAAGCGGTACAAAATATACTATAAAGCCAAAAATATAGTAACACTAACCACATTTTAATTAACACGCAATCAGATTATGGGATGGGAATTTCCCTTCATCTAAAGACAGGGCAAGTCTTGTCTTGTCACAGATTCAATTTTGTCAAAATCATTCAGAGAAAATTTGACCAATCTGAAACCATGCAGTATACGACACTGCAAATCACTTCAACCTATGATAGAGCGACAAGTAGAATCAGATTACACGCCCAAGACGGAGCGCATGGTCCATGAAAAAGTGTATCCTCTGTTTCCTTCAATCATGTTGTATTCTGTCTGATCTATAATCTACAGTACCCATTCGGATTTTGCCACGTCAGACAAAACAAATTACATGTGGGCTTAGGTGCTGATGTGTCAATATCTCAATGGATTACTGCAATCACTGGGCAACATCTTAGTTTGCTGCAACTCTGGGGGTAGTTGAACGATCAGAAATGATGGTTGATGGTAATTTATTATACGATGTACAATGATGGACTCATAGCTTCAATTCTAACACTAGAAGAATTTAATTTTCTGGCCAAATCATCATCCAAAATTAAAGGCAGGATCCGTACAGTTCATCTACTTACAACATGTTAATAAAACCAAGTGCACAATTATTCTAAATTATAGTTTGTTTTTGCTATTATTTTAAAGATTTTACCAAATTAAATCAATAAATAATTTTAAAAAGCTGTTTCAAGTAACTTCGGTTCTCCGGGCCGGATCCTGTAGCCAGCAGCCAAAATTGCTTACCTGTGACATTCGAATTGTGACCCAGAATTCTGAAGATGGCATAGAACTCAGAGCAAATTCTGGGAAAAGGTCGATCAATCGAAACAACTCTATGTAAGACAGTACGACTGATCTAAATTATTTCACAGAATAACCACTATGTCAGACATCACATGCAGCGTTAATTTCTATTTCAAGAAGACAAAGTTCTCATTCGTAGGGAAGGCCTTAAAATCCTTTGTTTGGGACCAGCCACTTTGCAGGAAATCTGGGAAACATCAATACAATAAGAAATCTTGGTTGTATTAACAACTCATCAACAACTTTTTCTAAAATTCATCAAAACACTACCCCTCTTCCAATATATATAGAGATATATATGAAGTAAAAATCACATCACAATTAAATGTAAATTTGAATTATGAATGTTGTTGGACTTCACTATTGTACAACGAATAGAATCACATTATCATTTCTCAACTTTGAGGGAATGCTACATTATCATCTTGTACAAACAATTTCATTGCCGCAGAAAAAACTATATAATTTCCCCGACCAGGGAAGAGTACTGATTTTAGCCGAAAGAACATTTCCAGATAAGCCTCAATTACATATTTGACTGCCGAAATAACTGTGGTACATTTGAATCTTTGATAATGACAAGAGACCACAAAGCCATATGGCATCAAATCCACGATTTTGAAAACAACCGGTTTTGTAGGGGAGGCAATGGCACCATCTGACTGTCGTGCACTTGTATTTCCATTTTGATGATAATAAGGGCGAGGAGATGCTCTTAACGAGTTTAGCTCTGAGGTTCTGCTTCATGGAGGTGGGAGACTCATAAATCCTTGATTGTTACCCTTTCATTCATTTTGAAAACAACCGTTTTTGTAGGGGAGGCAATGAAACCACCTGACTGTCGTGCACTTGTATTTCCATTTTGAAGATAATAAGGGCGAGGAGATGCTCTTAATGAGTTTAGCTCTGAGATTCTGCTTCATGGAGGTGGGAGACTCATACATCCTTGATTGTTAACCCTTTCATTCAAAGCTTGCCATTGCCCAATGGCTTCACAGCAACAATTAGAACTCCATTAATTCGCATCCTCAGAGCTTTCTGAGCATCAGAACTATTCTACACCAACCACAAAGTAACATGAATAATTGCTTAGCATTACACTCACAACTAAACTATTAAGATAACTGGGGAATACATACATCTGATTAGATGCATGCCATACATAGAAGTTACTCCATCTTTTAAACAAATAAACAACTTAGACTATTCCTCAGATCAGTACTGCAGCTATGCTCACCATGCTGTAATTTCAAACTTCCTAATTTTTTATATTGTCACCTAATTGCCAATTCCCATTTGTCACACAATTCCAACGGTAAACAATATTACTGGACTCTTGCCCTGAAACCATTAACCCAAATTTAAATCACGGAAATCAGTAAGATATCTTTGCTCAGATGAATAAGCGATAACAAAAGAAATTTCAGTTCATAGAAAAAAGGAGGAACCTGATACAGGATGTGCATCAAGTTAGCATCTCTGGGACCTGGAACATGTTTCAAGATCACACCACTTCTCAAATTCTTGCAAAACCAAATTGGTATCAGCTGGGGAAAATCTGAAAAGAAGCATTTGAAGTTAATTTTGAAAAGATAAACAATTTGTTGAGTACACAATAAATATTTAAGGTATCATTACAAACTTAGGATTAAAACCTGGCACAAACACTTGACAGTCAACAGAAATATCAATTACCTATAAACACATTAATCATATCTTAATGCCCATACTTGATATTAAAACAAGCATAAAACTTCTAACCAGCCCACCGCTTGATAATAGGTTTTCATGGATGCCATGGGAAATGAAATCCCTCCATCTCAATAGCATACATGGTAAAATTTCATCAGATTCACAAAATACTATTACAATACAGTTTCAGACTTCAGTAGTTGGAAATGATCAATGGAGAATCTACTAGGGTCACAGTACCATATACTAAAAAGAAAATAACCACGAACTATTTTTTGTAAATACTGATGAATCACACAGCTCACGTACACAACAAGAAAACAGACGTGAAGCCATTCCTCAAGGTGCCTAAATCCCTTAAATACCCTAGTCAAAATTACACCAAAAGATGATTAGCTTACAGGCAATAGAGCAACATTTCACAGAAACAAGGATGAAGCAGCAAAGTCATAAAACAATGTAAATTGAAAAGTTAAATCCATACCCATAAACCATAACCCATTCTTCCTCATTGAGGTTCCCTGCAGGCAAGCCATTCCTCTGCATTTCTGGCCTCGCAACTTCCCTGGGTGGAGGAAGCGTGATCAATGCACTGCACTGTACCACACCCTCAACAAGAGGACCTCGTCCCTTCTCTTCTTGCTCACTACTACTAGCCTTGTTAGGTGACCAAAAACTCAAGCTCACTGAACCCTGTTGATTCTGCTGCACTCCTATCAAAGTAAAGACATCCTTGCCTCAGATTTCCCCTCAGCTGGAGTTGATGATAAGTCCCAACCAGAACTTGGAGTAGGTGTTCTTAGGTCTTACTTGATTTCTGGGGATATTGGGTAATCAGAAATCCCTGACTCCGGAGAGAAATCCAAGCAGCCCTCCAAAGTGTACATGGGAGGAAGAGGAAGATCTGAACCCCATAATTCTCACGCCATAGTGCCGACACTGCCGCTATCTGACCTGGACTTGAAAACTTACCTCCACAGGACGAAATAGGGGAGGCTAAATCTTGGAAAAACATCGGCTTCCTTCCAGACTTGGGAGTTTGATGCACTGTAGCACTAATTTTAACAATTCTCCAAAAATATTAGGGGTCTCTGTAACAAATAAGAGACTACACAATCAACCCTGTCTTTACTTCATGTTAAAATGGAATAATATATGTGCAATTCAGCTAGACCAACTATTGACACAAACTTTATATAATTTTTCAATCATCAGTAATGTAAGATCTGTTTATGCAATTATTATTATTATACCCAATATCTCCAGCCTCACTTGTGTCTGCACCAGGTTTGAAAATGTGGACTACTTGCCAATCCCATTAGTACTACACACAACCTAAAATTCCAAAACTTTAGTTCTTTTCTTCTCTCAGAATTATTAAGTATTATAAACAGGAAACCATAGTTTTAATACACTGAAAACAAAAGAAAAAGGATGCCCGGTAGCCAAATTGGTGAAAAACTGAAATGGTAAATTGTCATAATACGGTCGAACAAAGCCATATCAAGAAGCTAAAATTATTAGAGAAACAAACTAAAACAATTGTCGTCAACCATTAAAAATAAACAAATTTAACATAAAATTAATTAGTTCTGCTCAAAGCCGTATGAACTGCCCAAAAATTCAACATTTAACCCATTCAAGCTAAGATCCTCCTGTTTTTCTACATTTTCTTAGTACCCTTTTTCTATTGAGTTTTCTAAGCGAGAAAGCAGAACGACGTCTCTATTCTGGCGTCCGAATACTACATTTCATCTCAATCAAATCCATCACACATACTATATATAAATCATAAACGAATAAGTAAATGTACAAAGATTAAGACCATAAATTGCCTGTAGATTTTGTGTTTCTTATTCTTTCTCTATCAAGAGCTTGCAATCAAATGGGGCTCTCAAACAGAGAGAAAAGTATTCGAAACCCTAAACCACAAATCGAAATTTGAATTTGGCGTACGCTTAGGATTTGTGGTTTTGATTGAAATGACGCGTTTGCCCTTCAAGTAATATTTTGGTCATCAGTTGCGTTGATTTCGATTATGGTATATATTTGTCATTACACTCTTGGAAACAGTATTATTATAATTCTATAAAAGAAATTTAAAATTTTATATTTTAATTTTATGTTCGAATATTTCTAATAAATATAGTATGTTAAATTTGAAAAATTTTGTGGGTCATATTCATTATTTACTAATATATATTAGAGTTGAACTTCAATTGGGTTTTGATACTGATTCAATATGAAACATAGGAGAATTCAGAAAAAAAAAAGTTGTAAATATGATGCCATTTTCTTATAAAACATCAATTCAATAGCAATATTTATTCCAAATCATGTCCCCATTGAGCAAATCCTCTGTGATTCATTATGTACAAAACTGGAGATTCCTTGACAGAATATTTTCAGAAAGGAGCAGATAATGGTTCTTTTAGGTTCATTTGATCCGCAGAATCTACAGCATTGTCATTAATCAATGAACAATGGCAAGGCTTTTCAATGATTGGACTCTTCGGATCATTGCACTGAGCAGGCTTCAGAAATTCCTGTGCCTTCTCCCCTTTATCTTCCTCAAATCCAGCAGATCCCAGGCCCTGGAAAATTTAATTCAACTGGTTAGCAATTCAATATATCTGCATTTTCTAATTTGTAAAATTCTGGAATAGAAAATTATTTTCCAGCAAAATACATTGATGAATGGGATGGATGCTTCCTTTGGTTCCAGCTTTTGAACTACATCTGCAGCAACCTCCTGCTTCAAAACAAATTAATTATAAACATTATTACTGTTGAGATAATTTTTCAGAGTATTGTCTAATAAGTGCATTTGCTAGAAACACTTCTATCAAGTAGTGTGTACTTAAAAAGCAAAAGCATTCAAAGTGTTCTTCTATGATCTCAAAATGGATATTAAATTCTGATCAGTTGTTCTATAATAGAACTAATATCTGCAGAACCCAGAAGATGTCCGAACAAAGAATGTCAATTTTCAAAACTAAAAAATCAATTTTTGTCCATTATAATCATAAGCACTGTATCTAAAAGTGTATTTGATTATGATGTACATGCAACACATATTCTGATTTACATTTACAAACCCGCCACATATTTTGGATCTCTCTCGCTCTCTCTCTCTTTTCCTCGTTTTCTTGAGAAACAAACGTGTGCATGAGAAGAAAATTCTGAAACAAAAAATAATGAGAGGGAGATAATAAATGAAGAACTTACCCTAGCACAGATGAGCTGGAATTCACTCAAGGTTTTAGGCTCCGTTTCAATGGAGCAACATAAGTTGATGTTAGCCATTGACTACACACAATGTAACTAATCAACCAAAATCTCTCATCCACATTACCAAAGTGGCTCCTGCAGCCCATTGATATATCAACAACTTTTTTCGCCGTTTCATAAAAACTTTCATGCATATTCCTCCCTATAAATAGCCAACAAAAAAAAAGCACTAATATTGTCATTATAATCACAGGCTTGCTCATTGACTTGAAACTGAAAAAAATTGAGGCTGCAAACAAATGATAGATAAAGCTCATTCTGGCTATCAGTCATTCATATCCCGTGCATAAAATTTGAACACAATCTCCGCTTCAATTATCAAACTTCACGAGAGGTTACACAACTTTTGCTCATTTTTCTTGGTTGGGCTGCTTATGCTATGGTGGGCAGCGAATCTACGTGATTCAATTTATTTTCATGGAAAATTTTTGAATGAATATGAGTTGTAACAGTTGTCCAAGGATGCCTTTACAGGAATTTTCCATGAAAATTTGGATATGGGAAATTGAGCTGCAATATTTCTGTGGGTTATATTTGTTGGACTAATTGGATATATTTGTTGGCTCCATCTGAAGCACATCCTGCATTGAATGAAGAAAAGTAACCAAACACTCCATCATTTTCTAAGGATACGCGCATTTGAAAATGAAAGGAAAAGTTTTGGGCTATTTGTTTAGAATGTGGGTGCATTTTACAAATATTGCAGCATACTTCACACTACCCCTCTTTAGCATGTTGGACCTAAATTCAATCACCCATATATATGCCACATGCTGCTTAAAAACCCAATATAAAGATTAGGTACATCACCAAATACAAGTATTTATATATAGAAATAAGCCAGTTAAGGAGCAATATCCTTCATCTTATATGAATGAAAATTATATACATAACTATAATTTTGTGGTACCATATAAATAGAGTTAAAATTATGATTAATATACAACAAGACTAATTATGTTGTCCACTATAACGTGTGCATTTATATAAACCGTTATAATGGCATAGAAGAGCCACACAAATTCACATTCCATATTAAGTTTTTGTTATAAAAATGCCAAATTTTGGATTAGGGGTCTATTAGGACCAATTACATTAAGTACCTGTTTATTTTTTTTTATCTTAATATTTAATTGTCTAAGTTTGTCTATTTAAAAAAGTTAATTTTTTTTTTTTTAGTTTTAATAAATTTTTAGGACACTTTTTACTTAAAAGTACTTTTATATAATATAATTAACTATAACAAAATTTAAGATCTTATAATTTATTTTAGATTTAAAATTATAAGAATATAAAGATAAAAATATTAGTTTTTAATTGTTTCTTGTTTGAAAAAATAAATAACTTAATATTTATATTCAAATATCAGCAAAAGAACAACTGTCATAAAAAATTTGACCGTTTTATTATAAGATAATAAAAGTGAGAATCACCAAATTATCGAGTAATTTTACTTTCCTTTTTAAATGACACTAACTCAACATGTAAAAGGCAAAAACCAAAGGAAAATCCAAATGAGATTCTATTATAGAATGAAATATATTGAGGCTTATGGTTGAAAATTTAATGATTTTACTTTACAATATTGGAACTTCTATAAGTAAGATCAATAACTAATGTTGACCATATATTAGCTTTCCATACATGGCAAGGCAGTCAAAATGTACAACAATATATACACTTATAAAATTAATTAATCATTTCATGTTATAACTAGACAATGCTGTGTGAACTGTAGAAAATAAGAAATGCTAGCTTCCTCAATAGATAACGCAACTGGCCGTTTGTTTATAGCTATGTACTATGTACCCATCAGTCCATGTGCTTGCTCATGCTCTCATTGAGAAATATAAGGTGGTCCAAAAATAAGGTCACACTTATGCACCTCCTCTATACTATAGCCTTATTAATTTAATTAGGTTCAAATAATTAATTATGGGACAACATTTGAACAACTCAATTGGTCAATATAATGAAAGTAGTTACATGCCCTGCACGATGGGTAATTATACTATATAGTTTGTCTATGTAATGACATTGTTGTTGTTTTCTTCTCAACCTTGTTCTGTAAAACTTGTATAATAATATAATTAGTACCCATGACCATATGTTAAAATAATTCTATAGTTCTATAATTTCTTTTAATATAGGTCAAATTTGAACTTTGAACATTGTAGAGGTGAAGAAGTAACTATATTTAAGCCTATAATCCTCATGGATTACAGTTGTTTTCATTTGCTAGCAAGCTAGCTCTATGTTCTTTAAACTTAATACCCATTTAATTATATTACTTAATTGTTTCGCATGAACATTAACTAATCCACTCTCTCTTTAAAATTCTATCTCTTGGATTATCTTTCTTCATTCTTTATCGGACGATGCAATTAAAAGATAATTATGTTAATATGCAATTAGTTTTATAAAAACTATAGTGTTCAATAATGCTTAAAATTAATAAAAATTATATAGATGATCTTATATATTTGAACTCAAATACTAAAAGAAATATAATAAAACATTTTAATTAATTGATAATAATTTTTATTAGATGGATAAATAAATTTTTACACGAAGTCGTAGAAATATAAGAGAGGACAAAGAACGGAAGTGCCCATTGTTATTAAAATGTCTAATTTTATACATGAGAATGTTAATTCTAATATCATATTATTAATAAATAGGCTTTAAAATCATGAGAATCAATTATTTTAATAATCTCTACCATATAGTACAAAATCCAAAAATATATTATCAATAAAAATTTTACTTATATATGTTCTAAATTGGCAAATGGCATTCTACCCATTCTAATATTGCATTACCTAATGCGATTAAGGATCTTATTGGCCATGTGAAGGGAAGGTCAAACAACACAAAATTAAATTGTATACTTCAAGTCTCATGGTATAAGTTATGTTTTAACTTAATATTTGTAATTCATTTTTTTTTTTATGTCTAAAAATTTAATTTAACTATATATGATGCAATAATATAATATACTTAAGGTCGATGACCATAAAATTTAAAATAATTTACATGAAATTTGGAAAATATTAATTAAAAAATTATAATATATCTAAAAATCAATATATTCTGAGTGAATTCAATATGAAACTCAGGACACTGAGTCCATGTTTGCCTATTACCATTTATATTAAATATCAAATATATAATATCTTCAGGTTGAAATAATCAATAAAAAGAAAAAAGAAATATATCAATTACAGTCCACGTGGGTGTTCTTTAAGCTCTTCATAAATTAATGTTCTTTAAAATTTTCTTTGTAACTGTGCCTGCCTCATCTCTTCGCCTTCTCATTGAAGAAATCTTCAATTCTTCAACAGGAGGCAAACAACTAACTGTAAATTTCATATAAGATTTGCTAATGATTAGTTTTTAATATTTAATAAATTATAATTTTTAATGTATTAAAATTTATAAAAATTATTCACTAATTATTATGTTCAATATAAAAAATTATTGTAAATAATAAATATAAAAATCGTAATTACAAATAATAAATATAAAAATCATAATAAGTGTTATGAAAACACTTGTCAGTAAAATTTTTTATATAAATTTAGATGTCATTCGCGACTTTGAAATCACAAATTCGTCTTATAAATAACACAATTATTTTTCAATATTATATTTTCTTCTATTAAATCTCTACTAAAATTCCTGAAAAAGTAAATTCCTCACACGTCTTTTTAACAATAAAATTAATTTTAAAAAGCTAATTTAAAAAAAAAAAAATTATAATCCAATGAATATTGAATGTGGGGGTGAAGAGACAGACACCTTATCATCTTTAAAACGAATAACATGGAAAGGTCCCTAGACAATGGACAGCCAAACCCATTTTCTGAAAATAATTTTTGGAAATATTATGATCTCTTTTTCATCATTAATTATTATTTTATTATTAATTTTTTTTTAATTAAAATAATTACTTTTGCAGAAGCAGAAGCAGAAGCAGAAGTAGTCGCAAAAGCCAGAAACAGTCATACAAGTCACGTACTATTACTCCTCCATGCATGTGCTCTTCTTTTATTCTCACATGCATGTCTTCTCTCTTTTCTCTCTCACTCCTCTCATAAAAGGCTCTCATGTTTATTTTATTATTTTCACGCAAATAGTTATTAATTAAATGGGATATTACGTATATATTGATTAATCGACATACAATGGACTTTTTTTGTACTGTTTGTGATATTGTGTGGCCATTTGCTTTCAGTTTTTGGAATCAAAAGAAAAGCAGCCAAGCTAGTTTTCCATATTATAAAATATTAAAATTATTGATATTTTGCATGGAATATTACTGGAATGAATTTATAAATATTTTATTGGCTTTGCTTTCCAATATCCATATTTTGGGTTTTTTCTTTTTTTTTTAAACAACAAAAAATTTTTGTATTCAGTCATCACTACAATATTCAGTCATATACGAGCCTAGACACCTATTTTTAAGATACGTATTCATAAATTATACAATACCCGTCTTATATCAATAAAGGTGTATGTATAAAAATTACACACCAATTATATTAAACACGGGATAAAATTCTGGTTGTCCTAAACTCTTATTAATTTAATATATTGTTATATGATACTTTGTTGAAATTATATTAAAATAATAATTGAAAGTACTTTTAATATTATAAAACACGTTATTATTATTATTATATTATTAAAATTATTTTTCATAAAAAAATGTATTATTTAAGTAAATTAATAAAGAAAAGCGTTTTTTCATTCTATATTATAAAAATATGTTATTTGTTTTTCACTTATAAAATGTAAATATTTTGTATTTATTTAAATCTTTTATATAAGAAGTAATTTTTTCAACATTTAAAAATATTTAGAAATGATATATGCTTCTTTAAGAAACTTTTGTAGTGTTAGATTGCTTCATTCTATACTATTATTTGAATTCTTACTAATAAACTTAAATTTTTAAAATTGAATAGTAACTTAACATGATGTTAAAATTAATTTTAAATAAAAATGATTTTTATAAAATACAAAATATAATTTTAATTTATAGGTAAAGAGAATCAAACATTCTTTCCCTACCAAATCAAATTTTATGCTCCATAAACACTAATCAAATGGTTAAAAAAAAAAAAAAAGAAAAGAAATCTATATGTTCCAAAAATAGAAATGCGAAGCACCAAGAGAAAAAGAAAGATTATTAAGCATAAGAAATGAAACACCTTTTTCTTAAGAAACAAAACCATCCTATATTAAAATTAATCAGTTGATTAACGTCCCAATCTAAGAAGAATATTACCGATTTTGACTGATAATCATACCCATAAAAAAGTGGGACCGAAATGTAAGATTAAATGTCTAGAGTATGGCGGACAATCACATATCATCCCAATGAAATGAACACCTAAAATCTTAATTATTTATTAATTTTATTTAATATTCATCATTTGCTTGCACATGACTTTGTTTACCATTTTGCAAGCTCAGCAGCAGCAGCAGTAGCTTCTTTTGCCAAATTCTCTCAACCTCTTTATTTTCTTGGTTTCTTCTCCCACCTTGATTTCACGGTTCTTGGCTTCACTCTCCAATGGCTGTAGCCGATAGATGGATACTAATACTGCGTGTCGAATACGATGTTTAGCTGGTTTGGCATAAATTCCAGTTGACAATTCTTCACTGAATTTCATGCAACCCCTAGAATTTTTGCCCTCGTTTTTCTAAACTACAAAATTTAATAAAATGATAGACATATATATTTTATTTATTTTGTTTGGAATCATTAGTGTGATTGCTGGAAGGGACTTTTTTCTTTTATTTGCAGCCAAATTGATTTCCCATTTGAATTCGATAGAAAGGAACCAAAACAATTTAGCTAATCAAAAGTCATGATGTGAGGGGAATAAGCAAGCAGATACCCCAGCTGGGCATGTGCAATGGTTGGAGTTTAGGTATGGGCAAAGGCAACAGACTCTTTGTGGACCATTGATTGGCTTCAACAGATTCTACAAAAACTTTTCAAAATGGGGCAAGTTTAGGAAATTAAGGGTACATTTTAGTTTTAATGGATGGCCAAATAAAATAATATTTTCTTTTTTTCTCCCAATATTTTTTTAATTATATATTTTTTTCTCCATGATGAACTTCAAAATCCAATTTTCCGAATAAAAAATTAGCAAACTACAAATTCTTGAATTTCAACCTAAATCAGGTGCCTAAAATCAGAACCGTTGGGGTGATTAATCATGTAACCATCACCACCGTTGGACACGCCGAAAATTGAACTTTGACTAAGAAATTGTTGCTGTACCCTATGCATTTCCTTCTGCCTCCTAAGCTCCAAAACCTTCCTATGGGAATTCGAATGCTTTGTTGACACAAATGTGGGACTAGTAGCGGGTCGATATTCGGGTACCAAACGACCGGACTTGTATCGGACTCCACACGCATTACAGAGGGTTTTCGGACCCATTGGCCCGGTGCGCCATTGCGGAGTTTTCTCTGCAGCACAGTGCACACATTTCCTGACTGAACCTGACTCCGAATTCGATCCCGGGTTTGGATTCTCACGCTTTGTTGAATTTGTTTTCTGGGACACGGGCAGGAGACGCGTGGACCAATCACAAGGAGCAGCACGTGTGCGCTTGGACCGGGCTCTACCCGGCAGTGGGGTTTCGGGGAGGAAAACCAGGTTGGTGGCTTTCGAGTTTCCGAGTCGGTTTGATGAGGAAGAAGATTCGGGTGTGAGTGGTTTGGATCCGGATAAAAACTCGAGGTGGTTCTTCTGGACCGTTTGGTCCATTGAGAATGAGTCTTCCACAAAAGTCGACAGCCATTCCAGTTCAGCCAACTCATCATACTGTAACAACAATAAGAAAATTATTTTTTTTTAAATATATATGTAGAGAAATTCACGTAATATTTAAAATTTCAAAATAATATTAGAAAATCAAAGTAAAAATACCGGCACGCATAATTCGCTGGAGAAATGAGAGTCAGCGAAGCTGCTGGTGCCACGGCAACCAACGATATTTCCGGAGAAGTTGTTTTCTCCTCTAGAAACTGCGGAATTGCAAGTGACTGTGGAAGAATCGGTGGAGTTTCCGGTGACATTATCAAAAAATCCGCCGTCGTTGATCATAGCTTCGTCGTTGGAGAAGTCAAGTAGGTCTTCAATTGTGAAATTGAAGTTTTCTCCAGGTTTTTGGTCCGCGACAGCTCGCTTCTCCGGAAAGAAGTTGTTCACTGACACCGCGGCATTGAAGTAACCGCCGACATAGAATTCTGGGGTTTCCATTGCTGTAAATGCTAACTACTAAAGTTTACAATCCAGAAACGACGGAAATGTTCAGTTTTTCAGAAAGTGGACGTTGTTTGTTAAAAGCAAAAGTGATGAATTCGATGAGAAAATAATTTTCAGTTGCGAAATTTCCTGAGAAAAAGAGAGAGAAAGATATGTTCAAGGAATGTCAGGTATGAAGTTTGAAAATTTTGAGAAGTTTATTTAGGAAATATGTTTCTGTTCAATAGAGAGAAAGTACCAAGAAATTTAAGAAATAGAATTGAGAAAAATTCTCAGAGTTCTGTTGAGAAAAAGCGAAGAGCTTCAGAGAGCTGATGAGAGGGCGTGAGAATGGTAGGGAAGATGGGGTTTTGAGGAGCAAATGAGGGGCAAAATTGTAAAAAAGAAAATTGAAGCATTTGCATTCATGCAAGTTTTTAATGGGAAGTGACTTGCAAGTTCGTAATACCCATTTCTTTTTTCTGTTTTAGGTAAGTAAATGTATTTGAATTAATTAAATAATTAATTCAGCCTTATTAATTAATTAATTAATTTGTTATGTTTGGGTTTTGTTTGGCGCATGTGAAGATATGAGTTGGCAATAGTGGTAACCTCCGACCCATAAAGGTAAAGTTGTATTGTTTTTGCTTTAAACAACGGTAAAGTGACGAATCATTTACCTGAAGGATAATGAAGCAATTCCTTAATTGAGACATTTTCTAGAGTAAATTTATTTCTCAATAATCTTAGAATGTCAAGTTTACACTTTTATTAGAATAATATGTGACGGAGGAATTGAAACAAATTGAAAAGTTAAGCATACCACAAGAGGGGATGAATGGGTCAATTTGTATTGAGTTTTTAAAATAAAATTAAAAAAATATTTGATAATATTAGTTCTTTTATAAGTTCTATATATTTTTAAATTAGTATTTGATATTTCAAATTTTTATTACATAATAATTGTAGTTTAAATGTTACCAAAATAAAGTTTAAATATAAAAATTAATGTAAAAATATAAACATTTAAAAAAAATTATTGTCATTGTATACTTTAATCTTTATTTTAGAATGTAGTTAAAGCACTACAATCAAAAGCGAAATATAAATAATTAAGATCCAATTTAAAATTTCAAAATTCCATCTAATTTTAAGTTTTGACATATTAAATAATTTTAAGTACTCTTGTAAGTGTTATTTAGTATGTATTATTGTCGTTGATTCCAGTATGATTCACATTGGGTTGGAGAATAATTTATATTATTTTTATCCAATAGTTTTTTAAAAAAATAACCAATATGATTTAATTCAATTTCTTAATTATACATTTCTTTTGATAAATAGTAAAAAAAATTATTTTACACATATCGACTTTATATTTGCATCGAGATGACAATTAAATTTGAATACCTATTATTATCATTTATTTATTTATGTAAATAACCCGTAATATCAATTAAACTATTTATAAAATAAATTATAGAATAATTATAGCAAAGATAGACTTGATCAAACCCCAAAGCCTATTGAAAAATTGTATGGTGGTTTGCAATTAAAAACCCAAATTGAAAGAACATTTCATCATTGAACTGACAAAAAAATAAATTAATTAAAAATATTTAAAAGAAAAGAAAAAAATTCAACCCCAATAATAAATTTAATAAATTGATATCTAGCAGGTTTTGTCTCTGTGATTCGTCCATTAGTCTGCAAGTTTACAGTCGGATTCCTCTGCTCTTTATAATTTTTCTCTTGGGGATTGTGCTTTGGATATTATATTTTTTTTTAACAGATTCTTAATTTTGTTGTCTCTCTGATTTTTCAGTATTTTTTAAAAAAATTTTAATTAATTATATTTAGCCACCCAATTCCCTTATCATAACACCTTATTGTATTTTATATTCCCCTTCCCACGTTTAAGCACGATGGTTCCAGCTCAACTTAATCCCAAATAATGGTAATGATCTCATCCACGTGGCTACTTTGGGTATTTTTCACTTTTAACCTTTTTTCCACCGTCATGAGGAAGCATAAATTAACTTAATATTGTTATGTTATTATCACATATATCTTATATATTTTTTTAAAAAAAATATAAAAGAAAATAAACACATACAACAAGTGATAACTAGGTAATTTAATCATAATAACTTATATAAATAAAATTTATATTTTATTATTACTTGTTATTAAATGGTAAATTTTAAATTAGTGCACTACAATAGTATTTAAGTTTAAGATCACATTGTAAATTTAAGTATATTTTAATTTTTTTAAAAATATAAATATGAGATAATTGCATAATTTTATCATATTAATTTATATTTTAATAAATTTATATTTATTTTCGTTTCTCTTATGCAGCCTTCAAGCCAGAGAGTCTTTCTGCAACGCCACCGTATTCCGTAAGTCAGGTCTCCCAAGAAACCAAAGACTGCCAATGTAAAGACTAAAGATTTTCACCCATGTTAACAAACTTATCGGTCACTTTATTGCCTTTCTTAAAAATATGAGAGCAACAAAGACGCATATAATTTACATGATTTATGTGTCTGATTAATTATTTTTTTACAGATATCAAAGATCCAGCCAGATAAGCCAAAGTTATTCCAACCTTAATCCCCATGGAAATGTTAATTAAACAATGGTCAATAGTATATGGTTAATTTACAGTTATTTTATTCAAGGACTACCAATCAATTCTCTCTTTCACAATTTTTATTTTTAATATATTATATAAAAATAAAATAAAAATATTCATTCATATAATCCAAATCCACATCCTCTTCCTTCATACAAATAGTTGAAATTACAATTTAAAATATTTTGAATCATTGAAACAAAAACTTTATTAATTAAATTAATTTTAAAAATATGAAAGAGAAATCTTAAAATATATAGCTTTAAGCATATTATTAGAGCATCACAGACTAATTATAAGTAATTAATTTTTAAATGGTTCAAATTCTTTCAAGTGTAAAATGAGGATAAATTTTTTAAACTTAATTTGAGAGTAGAAATAGCTCAATTAAATTTAATTTTTTAAACTATATTATATGAGAATAAAATATTTTTAATTAATTTTGCTAATAGGAAGAAAATTAAAAAGATTCGGCACTGGATTATAGACAAACTTATTGCTTTATTTTAATTTTTACAATAATTATTTACATGCTATTATTTGGTGGGTCCACAAAGCACGTGATAAAGATGATGATGTTGTCAGGAGTCATGTGAGTTTCTATCCGCTTCAAAAGCTCAACCAATTGGTGCGGGTCAAATTCCACGTGGCCGGAATCAATGCAGTGTTTAGCCTCGCTTTCCTTTCATCCTTCCTCACACGTGCGTTGCGCTTCCCATTAACGAAACGAACAGATGACACGTGCATTGAACACTCGACTCGCACGTGCCTTTTACCTTTATATTTGCCTTTGGTCGAGGCTAGACTCTAGTTATTTTTAATCTCAATTATTGACCTAAGTCTTTAGTATTTCGATTTTTAATCTCAATTATTGGACTTTATAGTATTTTTATTCTTTTTAACAATAAAGAATAATTTAACATTACATTTAATGTAATACATCCATTTCATAAAATTATTACGTGTACATTAACTTTACCATGATTAATAATTTTAATATTTATATACACGCAACAATTTATTAAAAAATAATATTATACAAAAAGTGTAGATTTTTTTTTCTTTTTACTTATGCTTAGGTTGCCGTCCACCTTAATTATGTTATATGCATAATTAAAAAGAGAATATTAGCTATCACTATAATTTATTAAAAATTAAGATAACAAACAAACGATTTAAATTAAATTATACTTATATATTCAATAATTAATTGATACTTGTTTAATTATAAATTAAAAAAAAGAGAAATATCTTTATTAGGGACAAAAGGCTAGATTACTATTTTAGTTAATTTTTCTCAATCTTATAACCGTGCTCAATATTTATGCAGTGGAGTCATTTTTCATGTAGAAATTAAATCCTATGGGTGACTAAGAATTTTGATACTAACGGAGGACGCCCCTGTCATCATCCACGCAAGTTTTGAGTCAAAAAAGTGGCCTCAACCTCGCGAAACTCTAACCTAAAATTAGCATTAACAAAAAGGATCATGTATGATTATTGAAGTCATTGCAAACTTTAATATTGTATTTAACTTTTTGTGCTATACAAATTATAACTTAGATAATCATTATATCGGTCTAGATCTATACACAGTAATTACACAACAATTTATTATCTAGCTCTAGCATATAATCTCTTCGACAAATGATAGTTCTCTTTTCTATCATTATCACATGTGTAAAGATGATATGTTATGATCTGTTATAAATACTAATATCCTTCAACCTTAAAAAAGGTTAGACACAGTAATAAATTATATATTCGTCTCGCATTAGTATTTATAAAAATTTTTTTCTTTTTGGCTATCATTTTCTTTTTTTTTTTTTTCTTTGAATCTCAAGTATAATTTAAGTATCGAAATTTATAAACTAAAAAATTAACTTTATTTTTACCTTTTTATTTATATTTTCAAGCAGTTAAGTAGTTATTGCGGTAGTTTATCGACTTGAGGTAAACTATTAATAGTAAAAGAAGATAAATTTTGTGTAGTATTTGAAATTTTCTTCCTGAGAAATTTCATGCACAATAGTTATCATCATATGTGAAAATAGATAGGGGATTTTTTGATAACTCACATAAAAAACTTTACCCAAATAGTCAGTAAGTCAAAAATGACAATCAATAATCGAAACTATCATTCTAGGAAACCTTAAGTGAAGGGGGGGAGGAAGGTTCCAATCGTCGTCGCGAATCCAACTCGAAGGATAGAATTATTTAGAGAGAATGATTCCCAAACCAATGCAATTGCCCCTCAAGTGAGTAGAGTGATAGTAAGGATCAACGAGAAGGAATATTTTTAGATGATCGATGCATTAGAGGAGTACTGAAATAAGCTCACAGAAGAGGATCAACAATAGTAAATTTTGAAGAAAAAAATAAGGAATTAGAGAGGGAGGCAATAGAGTTACAAAATTTATATGTTGAAAAATTGATATTACTCTTAACTTTCTTTTTGTATTTTTAGATAAATGACAAACAATTATTACATTAATTTTATTAACTCAAAACAAACTATCAATAGTTAAGGGAGATAAAATTTATGTAGTATTTATAGTTTTTCTTTTAAAAAATTTAATGCATTAATAATATCTAATTATTTGTTAAAAATTAAAAATATTAGTTGTTTTTTTGGTAAATAATAGTTATTTTATTTTTTAATAGAATACTATGATGCTTTATGTTTATTAGAAAAGTATTCTACACTTTCGAGTAAGTTAAAAGATAAAAAGTCTTTTATTCATTTTGTAAAATTTATTTGAAATAAATTCAAATAAATATCGAACTTCTAATATATATATATATATATATGTATATTCCTTTAAAACCCCTGACCCCACAACTAAATCAATTGAATGACATATTGAATGGGCCAAGAGATGTCTGTACTCCACTCGAAAGGAACATCATAATTTTTTTTTAAGTTTTCATTGAATGCCCATCACATTCTTGGCAATGGATGAATTCAATTTTCTGGTGATATGAACCGTCCAATATAAATAAGGACACGTTGTTGTATAAAGATTCAAGAATTGATGGGATGAATTTCAGTCGAAAAGCTTCGTATTGTTAATTGCCCCTCCAATGGAAGGCAATAATAAATAAATTACCGACCCGCATTCAACTATTTATTAGTAGGACCTGCATTCACGAAGCCTTTAATGCTGAACATCATATTGGACTGAATTCAAAACAACAAAATTTCAAATGGGAATTAGAATTTTAAAATGCAGAATTTTTGTAGGGTTTATTATATATAATTCTGACATTGATGTCCAAATTTTAGTTTGAATTTTATTGAAATGCAAATGCAAGAATTTGAGAATATCTATGTACATATATTGAAGTTAGATAAATGAGAGAAAATTTAAAATAAGTGATTTAATTTTATTCAACAATTTTTTAAATTCGATATTATTCAAGGATTTCTTTTTTGGTACTTGATGATATTAGGATATATAGCTCGCGCTTATTCTTTCAACACCTGGGCTTTTGGTAGTCGTGTGTTTGTTTAGAAATAAAAAATAAAGATGGAGTTCTAATATTCTTGTGGTAAAAGGCTCCTCGGGATATTCCTAAATTTAGGGACAAGATACGATGGGCTTTCCACCTTACACATTTCATTTGTTTTCAGTTCTTTTTACGTTCGAGCCTCGTGCCCTTTTTTTTTTTTTTTTTTCAAAATACATTCGTTCACGAGAATTGATGGATAAATAGATGGCAATTAAGTGATAATTCGAGACACTATAAAAACTATTTAATATAAATTTTATATAATTAAATAAATTTAAATTTAAAATTTTTAATAAAATAATAAAAAAATAATATTCATATTATACATTTATTAATTAGATTAAATTTAAATTTAATTTTTTGAACTCATTTATTCTCGTTAAAATACCATTAAAATATAATTAATTAAATAAATAATCATGTTTAAATAAAATACTATTTAAAATAATAATTTTATTTATTAATATTTTAATATTTAATTTATATTTAAATAAATAAATAATTAAATAAATTAAATTTTATATTAATTAATTAAATAAATTAAATAAATAAATAAAGTTAATAACCTAATTAATTATATCACGTTATATCACCTACTAAATAAATTAATAATATAATTATAATACAAATAATAATTGAATTACTCAATTAATAAATGAATTATATCCGAATTAATAATTCATGATACAATTAATAAATAGACAAGAACTCTAATTGGCTCAAGAATTATTATAAATTTATTAACACGACACAAAACAACACACTTATCCAAATTATTGGTCCTAACAACATCAAACCGTGCTAGTATTAGGAAGTTTACTTAGATTAAGTACATATCCTAGAGAACACATTATTCTTATTTTGAATTTTCCTAATTTTCTTGCTAATTGAACATCAAAAGATCAAGAACGCTCCCATGAACAAGAACAACTACCTATATATACCGAGAAGTGAGACCCAAACACGGTTATCATAAAATCGATGGACAAGCAAGAGAAAAATAGGTAAGTTCCAACATGGCGTTGCAGTCATCCATCAAAATACATTAACCAAAATTCATCATCTATATATATGTATACAGGAAAGCTACCTCATATAAATCAAATTCATGCTGAAAAACTTCTTGGGAAAAATCAAAACCTATCATTTTGCTAGAAGATTTCAAGTATTCTTGCGTTGACAAACGACAAGTAGTGAAGTATATCTAGGTTTTGTTCGGTATTCAGGTGCGGGGATAGGAGCACCAAACATTTAATACTAAAGGAAAACTGATTGGCTCACATCAAATACTTTTTTAGCTTTCGTTTCAAAGAATAACAGAAGCACCACAATCCCAAATAAAGCCCCATATAGAACCACATATCGGTGCTTGTAAATGAAAACTCAGTGATTTTATAGAAGCCAAAGTAAAAAACTTCTTGATTCAAATATATCCATCAAAATAACTCAACTATGCAATAATGTAGGAGCTGGGATGGAAAGATAAAAGTTCTAGGGCTCAATTTCTGTCACCTGTCGCCAATCTCCATCAACTGTTTCTCCCCACATTGTCACGTTGTTATTTCCATCCGCCACTGCCAATATGTTTCCAGTCAGTGACCAGTCGACTCTATAAACAGGGGCCTTGAAGTCATTCAAGACCTTTCCTTCCCATTGATCTCCTTCCTTGGCTACAGTCCATATAATAACTTTTCCATCCTCCGAAGCACTTGCAATGGTAGACTTTGGAAGCCCCAAGTTGGGAGCCCAAGCAACATCTCTAACCCAATCAGTATGCATTTGAAGTGCGGGAAAGCAGTCCATCTTCCAAATCCCATTGTACAGCTTCCACACCTTCACAGTATTATCACAACCACCTGAGCAAAGCTTCTGAACTGGGTCAAGCAAGCCTGAACCCACAAGAGCACCAGGCGCCATTGAAGGGGCCCATGAAACTGAAGTCACACCGACTGGGTGAGCTTGGTCAATCCTTGACATATCCCAGCCACCATCAGGTCTTGCGGTAAACACTGATATGTTCCCATCAGATGAACCACAAGCCAAACAAAGACCGAGTTCATGCGGAGCCCAATCAATTGAATTGACTGATGATTTATGGTCGTCAAAAACATGATCTTTGGTCCACTCATTATTGTTACCCTCCTTCCAGATAATGACAGTCCCATCAAAAGAACAAGATGCAAGCATAGACCCAAATTTTGGGTGAGCCCAAGACACCTCCCAAACGGCTCCTTTATGGCCACTAAGCATTGCCAGATGCTGAGAGGTGTTATTTCCCACACCTATGATCTTAATTGAGTAGTCTGAAGATGCGGTGGCAAGGCGCTTTCCATAGTAATCCATCGCCACATCATGGATCGTGTCCTCATGACCAGCTTCAATCTTTAGAGGAGGCATTTTCTCTAATGCTTATACTATAGTTTGAAAAGTTTCAAAATTTTCTTCCTAATAAAGGGTCCCTACAAAAAAGCACAAATCATCCAAACATCAGACCAGAAGAAACCAACCTTTCTTTTTTCTTCTTCACAAACACTCCACTTGACTGGGCTGAAAATGCTACAATTAAACCATGAAGTAAAAGGGACGCAAAATCAACTTCTGTTTTTCCAAACTATTTCCTTTGTATATCAACTTTAAATTATACATTTATACAAAACTTTCTGGCACCTAATAGTACATAATAAAGATTCAGAAAATGCCACTTTCTTTTTACCTCCCTATCTACAACATTCTGCCGGGCTGTGGAGTAAATTTAAGAGATTAAACCATAAATTAAACCAAAAGAAACAAATCAAGTTTATATGTCCAGAAATCTTTTGGCATCATATTATAAATATCCCAAAATTCGAAATTCAATATTCATTATATTTTCTAAGCAATCAAAAACACCAAATAACAAATACGACATAGATAACAAATATGATATCAAGTGCAAGAGAAAAAAAAGGGATTAAACCATTTGTTATGGAGAATTAAAAACAAACCATTATCCTATTTGCATATTCAATCAATTGCACGTAAATCAAAACCAATCAAGCCAAATGAATCGATTAGCGAATAAATCTGGGAAATCAATAGCAATATACACGAATATACGTAAATTATACAAAATACAAAATCCATCAATCAAGCATACAAAATTAAATTATAAAAATCCCAACGGATAAATGTTTTAATGAATTCTAAAAAAAATAAACCTTGTAAGGACGAAGATCAAAAGAGATGAAACGACTCCGACCCGGATCAACAGAAACGGTCTCCAGAGTTTGTGAAGGCTTAAGCAAAGAACAAGGAGACGGCTTTTACATTGGCTAAATAAATAATTATGGTTTTAGGTGGAGGGTACATATGAGAAATCATTACGATTATAATGGTCCTATTGGAGGAAGCCAATGGGCTATATCGGCCCGAAGCAACATTGAGACGGCCCAATTATTTATTGCATAGTCGCAATTTACATATTATTCAGTTTATTCCACTTAAACTCCTAAAATTAATTGCGGGCGTCGGTTATTTCAACAAATTAGTTTCTTCAATGATATTTCACTTAATTCAATCACAAATTTTTGACTGAAAAATTAAAAAAAATAATTATGTTAACGAATAAAAATTACAAATAATTTACAAATCTACAGGTGTTCTACATGTAATCAGCATTTTTGCAAATTAAATAACAAAATTTTAAAATATGATTTTTATTGTCTATACTTTTTGTTGTTGCTGTATCACCGATACAGAACATCTTCCTCCACAATCTGTAGCTGCAAGTAGATCTCCCAAAATTCCCAGCGCAGGAAATTCACTCCATTCGTTGAGACAAGATGTTTGTGGACTTTCTATACTGTATCTTCTCCCTTCAATTATCAGATTGTATTGATTCACCAGTGATTGAACAATTATAACTGTTCCAAGTCCATCATCCACAATGTGCTTCTCATATTTTATGCGCTCATGGTTCCCATTATCCCTCAATACTTTAGAATCAAGTATTGTTTGCCAATCTACTTCTCCATCATCACTCGCTGCAATGAAATGAGAAATTGTAAACATAATCCTATTGTCTTTCGCCATTCTTTTCACGAAAGTTAAGGCCTTTCTGTCATCATTTCCTCCAAGGAATAGCATTGCAATGTTACAGGATGAACCTGAATCGGTTATGGGACGCCGTAGATGCCCATGATCAACGAGAATTCCTACTGAACAAGGTGCTTCTTCCAGGATTCCGTGGTTAGGCTCCTTATAGTGTGGTCTTTGGATTCAAGATAGCCATCAATGAAATGGGAGGATGATTAGAGATGCTAGTTTGTCTCTGGTGGGAGATTGCTGTGAAGGTGTCTAACGATACTGACACAGAATGGAAAAAAAAAAAATTGGTTTAAAATATTTATACTCCGTTCAAAAATATGACAAATATCATTTCATCTTATGGAGTTAAAATAATTATATTTTAGAAATTTGAGATATTACTCAAATAACTGATTTTATTTAAAATAAAAAAATTATGAAAGTGTTCTCTCTAATAATATATATAGTGTTTAACTATAAAATCGTAAATAAAAAAATATTAAAATATTCTTAAAATAATTATGGATTCTAAACGAGCGTCGAATGTAAAAATTAGACTTGTTTTCATACAGGTTTATGTCGGTTTAATTGCTCCATGTACTCTGCTGCTAGTTGGTCTACATTAATCCCCTCCACTTGAGAAGAACTCGTTCGCGAGTTGTCATAAGAAGAATAATATAGATATATGTTAGCCACATTGAGGCTCTTTGAGATCTTCATATCATCTGGGAGATCAACGATATATAGATATATTGTCATTGATCTTGTGTATGATGGCAAATGGACTATACTTCTTTTGGTCAAATTTTCTTTGGCCACCTCCTCACTCTTTTCGAAGGTACGCTATTGCTATATCTCCCACCTCAAAAGATTTATGATATTTATGTTTATCAGCAACTGTTTTGTATTTGGCATTAGACACTGCAAAGTGCTCTTAAACTTGCTTAAACACATCCACCTACTGCTTCACCATATTGCTAGCCACAATACTCTAATTCACATCTGTAGGTAAAGCAATCAAGTCAATAGTATGAGTAGGTACCTTTTTGTAAATAACGATAAAAGGAGCCATCTTATTGGAGTTATGAATTGTACTGTTGTAGGCAAACTCAGCTTGTGCGAGAGTTAAATCCCACATTGTCTTTTTCTTTTCAAAAATACACTGCAAAAGATTTCTAAGTATCTGGTTCACCACCTCAGTCTGGCCATCCATCTGAAGGTGAGCAGTGTTACTATATCAGAGCTCAGTGTTAAACTTTTTTTATAAGGTAGTCTAAAAGTGTGTCAAAAACTTGGTATCTCTATTTGAAGTGATGGATTTTGGAATCCCATTTAATCGAACTATCTCTTGAAAAAACAGCTTTACAATATGCGATGCATCATTAGTATGCCTATAAGGAATAAAATACATCATCTTCAAAAACCTGTCAACCATAACGAATATAGAGTCAGCACCATACTGTATTCGTGGTAATTCTAGTACAAAGTGATAGGAAACGGGATTGTATACATGCACAGTAAAATTTTAAATTTTTTTCAAATCCAACCAAGGATCTATGCAATAACCTAATATTTTATGAGTTCTGAATTTATACCTCTTTTAAATGATTAATTTGATGAACCACTAAAACGCAGATCTTCAAACCTGCATCTCTATGGTACTCACATGATTGAGAATCAATAGAACTTCGAAGTACTAGCTCCTTTTCTTATCTCTCTTTTATGTTCGCTTTCTTATTTTTTTCTCAAAGAAAAGTTCTCTCAATGTAACCCTAGGTGCAATATATATATATAAACATCAAAATGTGTCCTTTTATAATACAAATTAAAGTTTTTATGATTTTGGGTTTAATGAACCCATTAATGAGCAAATAAGGCCTATTGTTCATATTTAGATATGGCCTTACACTTAAAATTCAGTTTATTTAATTAAGTTTAACTAACATATTTAGTTAATCTTAATTAATAGACTCAACCCAAATATAATACTCAATTTACGTTAAGAGTCTACGAACTTGATAAATTCATCTCATTAATTTAAACACCCATTATTTCTAATCTTATGTGCAGCCTAATAAATTCTCAGAATATTGACAGTAATACTATAATTTAATTATAGTACTACAAGTCATGAGCAGTGTCTAGCAATACATCATAACTATCCAAGTGATGAGAATGTGAATGGTTTATCATCACCTTAATCCGTGACTAATATTACTGTATTGTTTAATTTTTTTATCCTTGATACTTAATTGAACATGAGACATAGAATGTATCACTCTTATAATGTTTGATATTTTATTATTCTTTGATATCTAAAGTATAATTATTCAACCAAATGAGATCAATATTCATATATTGATTCATTTGAGCATAACCGTGTATTGTTATAATTATACTCAATCAAAAAATCCAAAGGTATTACTCTTGTTATATAGGAGGGACAAATCCTATCTTAATCAAATATATCCCTCTACATGATTCATAATATATCTAATTATTTTTTTTATAATCTATCCTATTACGGATAATATTTGAAAATATCAAAATATATCATTCATAATATTAGGAACTATGATAATCTCACGTTAAAGAATCACATACACCATTATTACTATAAAAATTACTTATAATACTTACATAACAATTCATGCAGTTTTCTCAAATAGGTCGGTCCAGTACATTAGTTCTCTAACTTGTCCTTATATGCTGATTTTATATCTCATATCGTAACACATCTTATGTTGTCATCAATCACTATACATATTAGTCTCTGCATATTATTATTATCCTATACATAATAATACTTGGTTAAGAATATTTAAGAATAGTGTTTAACAAATTAAATCTTTTATTCTAAAGATATTATTATATTTATTAAAATACATAAATATATAATAATAAAATATTATATTAAACTAATAATGTCATGAT
>JAWDEX010000011.1:2110731-2140479 GCA_035221805.1 Trichilia hirta | reverse complement strand
AGCTTTCCTACTTTAGTAAATGTTTTGTCCTGGTTATTTAAGTGGAGGCTTCAAGTAGAAAAATTAGTATATAACGATATAAATTGAACTAAAATATTGTAAATTAAAATTTAGTTAAATAAATATCATTGATTTTAATTCACATAAGTTTTAATAAACTTAATAGAGCTTAATTTTGAGTAAATAATGAATTTTCTTTTATTTATTATATCTTTTACGTTATCAAAAAATGAGACTCATTAATATAATCAAAATTTCAATAATTTAGAGATTTAATTTTTTAGATCGTAAAAATATATATTTATAAGATGAAATTTATAAATATTATGCTTACTTAAGCTGTTTGTGAAATTTAATTATTTAAATTTATGGTTATAATTTATTTAGTAAATTATTTAGTAAATAATAATATTAATTTATAAATTTATTTTACAAATGTAGACATATATTAAGATAATCATTAAAACATTCAAAAACTAAGGATAAATAAATAATTAAAAAGACATAACATTTACCATAAACTTAATTTTGATTATGGATCACTACAAGAAATTCAGTTTTTAGTGGCGACAGGAAAATGTTGCAGCCAAATATTTTAGCAATGCCAAAAAACTATCACTGCAAATTATTTAGCGACGACCAATAATTCGTTGCTAAATGCTACTTTTCGTGATGCTATTCTTCCCGCAAATATATATATCGGCGCCACCAAAACTATCATATTTTGCAACAACAACGAATTATTAGCGGCAAAAATATTAAGCCTTCGGCGACGATAAAATATTGTCGCTAAAATATTTGGCGACGACAGTATGTCGTCACTAAAATCTTCGGCGGCGACACAATGTCGTCACTAAAACTTTCAACGGCATTATAGTCTTACCGCTAAAACTTTTGGAGTCGACAGCATGTCGCAGCCATAATATTCGACGTCAACAGCGTGTCACTGCTAAAATATTTGGCAATGACATAGTGGCACTGCTAAAATCGTGAAGGATAACAATCTGCCTCCACGTTGACTTTTAGCAACGACTTTTTATACTTTAACGATAATGTTTTGGTTTCGCTAAAATACTTAATTGTGCACTTTAGCGTTGACTCCTTAGTGTTGCTAAAACCTTTTATTCTTTATTTTTCACTAATTTATATAAAATTATATTGATTGTTTCCTTCATAAAAAAATATATTGCAAATAAATTTAGTTGAAATTGTAATATTAATATTTCTTGAAATTGTTTATCTGCTATAAATAATACAATTTTAGTTCTAATTAATCAAATACATAAATAATTTTTTGCTATTACCTAATAAAATATATGCAATGAAAAAAATATATAAATCACTATAAATAATTAATACTAAAAAATTAAAATTAAAATGCAAATTAAACTTAAAAAGTCAAATACACATAATTCACATGTTATTCAAAATATAAAGTATGACGAAACAATATAAATATAACAAAGACCTAAGACTATGGTAGTCAGAATCGATGTGGTGCTAACTCGGTCAAAATATCTCTAAACTCTTGCAGCTGCTCTCTCTAAACTTATAGCTAACTTTCAGTTAATTGCAACTACTTTTTATGAATTTACAATTCACTTTCAGTCAATTGTAATCATGACTCTATTAGTTGCAACTTAATTTGTGTTAACTCCAACTCACTGCGCAAATCTAATTCAATCTATAAAGCACCTACATCAATATTTTACACCTTTCGACATCTAACCAATCCCCTAATATAACGTGATTGATCGCCAAATACACGACTCGACGTCTTCTCATCATTAATAGGCTGCGATCCTTCTTTAAGTGAGAGTTGCTATATCACCACCATTCTTTTCTAATATAAAATAAATAAATTCAAGATACAAATATTTATTAATACAATAAAATTTAATTCGAAACCTTTTAAAAAATATACAATAAACTAACAATAAAAAATATCCATGTTTGTCATTATAATGTATAGCATAAAAAAGATCGAAAAAAGATGACTAGAATTGGATTCATCACTCTACACCAAAATGAAATTAAATATAAAAATATTTTTAAGTAAACAATAATTTTTTGAAATTTACATTAAACGATATTGAGAAAAAAGAAGGCAACTATGTCTATGTTAATAAAGGAAGTTATAGTAAAAACAGACTCTAAAATATCTCATACTATAAAATTAAAATAATTGTGCTTTCAAACCCAACAAGTGGTGGACATAACAAATAAATAACATGTCACAAATGTGTATGCACTATCATAAAAGTATGAACAATCAACCAATAGTCACAACTCATTACATGCACAATCCATAATTGTTTTTAACATAACACAACAAAAGACATTATCAAACCTATATAAGCTATTCGTGCCTATAATTTTTGAACCATATTGACCAAATAACACTCGTTCCAAAAATAGTATCTAAAATAAATCATATTGTATTAATTTATAAACTAAAAGATTTAAAAGAAAAATAACCCGTAAAAGTTTTGTACGATGGGCAAAAACAGCTTTGATCCAACCTAGTGATTAAATAGAAGCTTACTACTATTATTAGAATTTTGGGAATATTTTTCGTAAAACACAAATATTAATAATGTAGTCAAAACCAATAATTTCAATATAATCTCGACTTTAATACACACATTGAATAAACAACTTTATATAAATTTAAAAATATATCCCATAATTAGAATCAATCCAAAGATCACATAGATAGTCCTAATCATCTTGAGACAAATCCTTTGGAGGGTGCCGATGGGCTTTTTGTGGTGGATACTTCTTATAAATCTTTTTTAACACCTTGCATTGATAGTCGCTATATTGTTTTTAATAATAAAATTAAAATAGTTTAAGACATATGACTGCATAAAATCTAAAATAAACCATACCTCTATGGGACACATTTAAAAATTATTATTCTATGAATGTGAACACATATAATAATGTTTAATAAATACATAAACTAAAATCAAATCCTCTACTCCCAAGGTATCTTGCTCCAAGATGGCATTTTTTGCAGTGCCAATGTCTTGATAATTACACCATACTCGCTTGCTAACTTTGCACAATGTGGTCCTTCTTGTTGACAGGTAGTCGATGAGATATAAACTTCTATCTATCTTTTTGTCCTAACATGTGTTGATATGTTCATACCTCATATAGGTCCACGAGTAGATCGAACTGATGAAGGAGAACCTAAACACAAAGAAAGAGTCAAATGCGTACAAATACATATGACATTTATAAATAATAATATGTGTTGTACATTATATAAAAATACGAAATTATACCTACACTACTGTCAATATGTAAAGATTCAAATAAACTATGGCTCAATGCCTTTAAAGATAAATTTCTCTTACGTAAGCCTGGAGCTATCTGCATAATACAATATAATGTCAATTAAATACTTCATTATAATATTATCATCATATATAAAAAATTATCTATTAGTTTTGCATAAAATAAGAATAAATAAAGATCACTGCAGATAGATTCTCGTAACATCAAAGATAATTTTGCATAAATACTTCAAGAGATCATGAAAGCATAAATTAGATTAATATAACATATATTTTCCACATTGTGGTGTGGCTCAATTGAGTATGATCGAAATATTTGAAAAAATTCAAAAACTGAAATGCTATACAGTAATTGCCACACAAAAGTAATTAGACTGAGCATAAAAAAAGCAAAATCATAAGCTAAAACTATTACTGACTTACAACTATACAAATTTCTCAAAATTGCCAGTTTAAATGGCAAGCATCCCTATCCTTTATAATTGCACAATTGCACAAAGTGAAAAATGTAACAAATACAATCATAAAACAAATTTCAAGGGTAATGGATAAAAGGCAAAAACATCTGTGGCATTTTACCACATACTATGTGGAATGAAAACATGATAGATTGACTGACTACTAAGAGCAGTTTGCAACAGCGTTAGCTACTTTTTTTGACTTAGTAGATTTTGCTACTCAAGACTATAATGATCTTAACAATAAGAATGGTGAAACGATACCTCATTTTGAAATTGATGATAACCATAGAGGATTTTCAAATCATGTAATTTGCAATCTTCATTGACATTAAACACAAAGCAATAAAAGAAAGCAATAACAACTTATAGGAATCGTTTGAAACAATTTATGACAAACCCATTCCTTTTCGCCTATAACATTCTTTGGTACAAACTGAATAAATTAAGAATGCAATAAACCCAAACCAGCAGTTGTCACAGCAATAACAAATATATTATAACTGAGTTAATTTAAATTTTAATTGAATTCCATGCAACAATTCAATTTTGTTTATCATTTCCTACACTAAAAAGATTTCCAAAAGCTTACATTCAATTTTTCTAACTAACCTCAGCAAAAGCTTACATAACAGTGTCGACAGTACTGTTTGGCTTCTAAGAAAATGCAACAAAATGAAGAAATAAAAGCACAAACTCTTATCTTAATATTTCTATTATTATTTATTCATAACCAAAAACAAAAAACTTATAGAACGATGTAAACAGAATAAAAAAAAAAAAAACACTTCAAAATAGAGACCAAAACAACAAAGACAAAGAAAATTACTGGCAAGAAAGAGGAACTTGTAGACTTTCTAAAACCCGAAGAAAGATTGATAAGAAAAGAGAAAATTAGCAAACTCTTATCTTTATATTCCTATTATTACCTAAAGTCCATAACCAAAAATAAAAACTCGCATAACGATGTAAACAGAATAAAAAAAAAACTTCAAAACAAAGATTAAAATAATAAAGAAAAAGAAAATTATCAACAAGAAAGAAACAGTGTTGAGTGAAGAAAGAATGTTGTAGAGAGAAACCCACAGTAGAGATTTGCAAGTAGAATTGAGAGCAGAGATGTCAACGGTGAGAGTTAAGTGATAAACTAACACATACGTATAAAATTAAAAACGAAGTCGTTTTTGCTTCACAAAAATGACATCGTTTTAATTTTAGTAAAAATCGTATCAAAGGCGACTTGATCTTGTCGCCGCTAAATAATATTAGCGACAACAAACAGTTGTTGCTACAATTGTATTTAACGGCGCCATAGCGCAACGTCGCTAAATTTACTTTTTGCGGTGACAAAATGGTGCCGCTAAAATATTTACTTTTAACTGTGACAAATACTATTATTTTGGAGCAAAAAATTTAGCCCATCCACCTTAAATATTTAAGGCGACGAGATTTTAGGCCATCACTAAAAGTAATATTTAATGATAACACTGTCATCGCTAAATATAATTATCTTTTAATTCTTTTAGCGACGACTTTAGCTTTGTCGTCGCTAAAAATATGATTCAGCCGAAAACTTAATTTTTTTTAGTGAATTATTCTAGAGCTGAGAAAAATAAAATCAACCTTAAACTAATTACAACTAGTGACGTACGAAAAATACTAGTTATAAATCGGATTGAACAAACTAAGAGCCTGACCGGATTGAGCAAAATAATAATTGTTTAAAAAAAAATTTCAGCTTGAATTGGTTGCGATCTGTACCAGTCCAACGGATCTAAGACTTCAAGTCCCGTCTTATTGCCCAAACCCTCAGTGCGATCATTCGCGTGTGAAATTGGGAAGTTTGTTTCTAGTGATGCTCATGATTTCTTCTTATAAATTTGTCTAATTTTTTTTTTCTAGTCTTAATAATTTTGTCTTTCTAAGCTTTCGTTCGTGATTGTCTTGAGAGTAAGGCTGATGATGATACCCTATCTTTAATTGTAATTATATTTCTTCTCTGTATAATAAGTTTTGTCTCATCTTAGAGGTACTTTGGTGAAAAAATTAAAACACATTTAATAATAGTAGGTAAACCCAAACAGCAAAAGGGTATTATTATCATTTTTGCACAAAAATTTAATTTATGTGTATCACATAAATACTGAAAGTTAAAAGAATTATCATTTAACTGCATTTTTTTTTTTTTCAAATTCTTATAGAAAAAATTAATTGAAACAAAAGAAAAAAATAATTTGATGCAATAAAACAATTGAAATGGAAGAATAATCAATGAACTATGAAAGAGATAATCCACTCGAGGCTATATAACAAACTAACGTAATGTTGTTGCTTCCTGAGGTAGATGCTAAAGCCTATATTGTTACAACTTACAAACTTCATAGATGGTAAATTAACTATAAAAAGCTCGATAGCAATTTACATAAGTGCACCAAAACTTGAAACTACAGATATAGTTACAGCAAACTTTCAGTTTAAAACCTCTCGTCATCCTGAATTTCGGGTTTACAGTATCATTAACAATGCACCGACAACTAAGATGAAACAAACAAACAGAAAGACAGAAAAGCAATACAAGAGCTGCGGCCAGCATTCATCCCTTTAATATAAACAAGGATCTTTGATTCTCATTTTCATTATCCTTTCTTTTGCTATTTATTTTCTCCATCTTCTTTTTCTATTTCCAAAAGCTTGACAAAGGGAGAAATTAAAATTTTCTTGATCACTTTCTAAAGAAACAAACAAAAGCAAAGTACAAGAAGCCGGGAAAATGAACGCAGAATCTGCTGCAGGGAATCAAACGAGGGTTTGCCTCATATTACCACCCAAAGTACAATCGTCTGGATTATGGAAGCAGTTTACACCAAATGATCCAATGAGTAAAGGGTATAATTGGCTTGATTTTTCAATGCCAAGACTTGAGTTGGGTATAGTTCTGATCTTCGCCATGACTCAGTCATGTCATTTTCTTTTCAAACGCTTAGGACTTCCTGTCTTCACTTCACAGCTTCTTGTAAGTTTCTTGTTTATCCTTTTTGCCATCTTCAGTTCTTTCTATACTCATAATGCTTCATTTTTCTGCCTATAATGCATAAAAGAAGAATAAAAGGACAGATTCATTAATGAAATTCAATACAAAGTTTCACCTATTTAATTCAAATGATCAAACCCCCTTTTAGTATAAGCGAGATTCGAACTCTATCATTATCTAAAAGAATTTTACCAAATAATCTGATTAGCATTCACCAATACGGTTTATTCTTTGTCTAATTGCTAATGATGAATTGTTTCTTCACGTAGGTTGTTTATGCAACATATATACCGTATGTATTATGAAAATATAATGTGGGTATTAATGGAGACATAAAAATTTATTATGGGATATGTTATTTGTGGTTATTTTATATGGGAAAATTTCATTGATAAGCTGTGATTATTTCGGTGAAAAAGGTTGGGCTGTTACTCTCGCCAGCATTACTATCAAAAGAGTTAGCAGAAAAGTTGGTGACAAAAGAAAGCGTACAGGTTCTTGGATCAATAGGGACGATGGGGATTGCTTTCTTTCTCTTCTTAACAGGAGTGAAATTGGATCCGATTGTGATAACCAGGGTGAGCAAAAGAGCCTTATGCGTTGGTCTTCTTGCAATTGTAGCTCCTCTAGTTTGCGCTTCCTTATTTGTTTATCCTCTCAATCTCAACTACGACCAGAAAAAAGAAATTCTATTCCTTACACCAAGTTATGCTTCAACTTCATTTCCCGCAATCAGCTGCCTTCTCCGCGAATTGAAGATCACAAATTCAGAACTTGGACGAATAGTTTTATCAGCAGCAATCATTAGTGATCTTTTGAGCGTATTTTTCGTGATTTGCAGCAATTTTGCGAGAATAGCAATTTACAATAGCATTATAACTTCTGCAAAAGATATATTTTATGTTCTTCTGTTCCTTGCAATTGCTTTCTGCATTTTCAGACCAATAATGCAGTGGATTGTGCGACACACACCAGAAGGCAAGCCTGTGCAACCAACTGTCATCACTTATATCACTCTTTTGTTCTTCTTAACTGTTTCTGCTACCAAATGGCATCCTCAATACCTATTCTTGGGACCATATATTCTCGGATTGGCCGTGCCACACGGACCACCCTTGGGCTCTGCTTTAGTCGAGAAGCTTGAGAGCATGGTGAGCACTTTACTTCTCCCTCTGTTTGTTACAGCAGTTGGGATGAGAATAACCGCATTGGATATAACAAAATTCGCCAATTCCAGCACCTTAAGAGGTGGTCATGCTTTAATAGCTACTGTAGCTACGTTGGTGAAATTTTTTGCTGCCTTACTGCCACCCTTGTATAGTCAGATGCCTACAAAAGATTGTTTTGCACTCGCTTGCATTATGAGTTGTAAAAATGTCCTTGAGGTTGCCCAGCTCAGCTTGTTCTTCGACAACATGGTATAAATTTTTATATTTGTATACTTATTTTCTATACAATGAATTGTTAATCTGAATTCTCGTAATGCATGTATTAAATTTCTTAATTTTTATTAAAATGCAGATATTAGACGAGGACGCATACTCATTTGTAATTTTCCTAATCCTTCATTTGGCGAGCATTATGCCTATAATGGTGAAATTTCTCTACAATCCTTCAAGAAAGTATGCAAGCTATGATAAAGGAAATATCATGGATTCCAGGCCCCATTCAGAGCTGCAAATCGTTGCATGTATTCGCGTACCAGATAATGTAAGAGCAGTAATCAATCTCTTAGATGTCGCATGCCCTACAAAAGACAATCCCATGGCTGTTAATGTTCTTCATCTCGTCAAGCTCAGAGGTCAAGCAACTCCGATCTTCATTTCCCACCAAAAGAAACGAAACCCTCTTTCTACCTGCTCATATTCTGAAAACGTCATCGCATCCTTCAATAAATTTGAAGGAAATAACTGGTCAGCTGTATCTGTCAACACTTTTACGGCGGTCTCTCTTCCAAAATTGATGCAAGACGATATTTGTACACTTGCATTGGACAAACTTGCATCTGTTATAATCCTCCCATTTCACAGAAAATGGTACATGGACGGATCTATAGAATCAGAGGATGAAGAAATCAGGTTGTTAAATTCCAAGGTCCTTGACAAAGCTCCTTGTTCAGTAGGAATCCTAATTGATCGCGGCAACGTGAGGCATGAAATGAAGAAGACATCCATGGATTCATCCTTTAACGTTGCCGTGATTTTCTTAGGCGGTCGAGACGATAGAGAAGCCTTAACTTTTGCCAAAAGAATGACACAAGACTCTAGGATTTGTCTAACTGTTATGAATTTGACAGCTTCTGAAAACAATCATGACTTCGGACAATGGGACAGAATGTTGGATATTGGGATATTAAGAGATGTTAAAACTAATGGGTGTATAAATTACATGGAGAAAGAGGTAGACAACGGACGGGAAACAGCAGCGATTACTCGATCAATGGTCAATGAATTTAATCTAATTATAGTTGGAAGAAGAGATAATTTAGATTCACCACAAACTTCAGGGCTGAAAGAATGGAGTGAATTTCCTGAGCTTGGGATTTTAGGCGATTTACTTGCATCAACGGATTACAGCGGCAGATGCTCAGTCTTGGTAATGCAACAACAACAGACAAGATAGGTAGCCTAAAACTAGTGGTTTAATTGTTGGAAAAATGATCATTACCACTCAATTTTGCATAATATCCAAAATGTCTTCTGATTTTAGTTCATTTATCATTTAATTCTCTATTTTGTGCCCTTTAAGGCTACAAGTTGTCAAACTGCAGCATATAGTATAGGTGCTGTCAAATTGCAGCGTACATAGTATAGATGTTTTAGGCAATATTTTTTTAATTCATTCCCCTTCCCTTATTTTTTTTATTTTTTATTTATCTTTGTTTTTATATCCCTCTCGTTTCTCTTCACAATCAAACGTCCAACCCATTAGTCGATCTATTCTTCTCTCTCCACAAACTCGAATCAATCACAAGAGAGAAATTAAAAGTCGATAGAGGAAGATCGAATTCTCTTTTATAGAACCAATTCATAATGTATGAAAAAAAGATTGCACGAAGGAGAAAATAAAAGATTTGAAAATTAATGATGAAAATTATGTTGGAAAAATTGATTTTAACAAATAAAATTACAGTGAAAACATCGTTCTTGATTGTTATATGCACAAGGTTAGAAGACTATCTCAGTATTAATATAAGCGCGGGGTTAGAAGATTATTCTTAAAACCTAGCTTACTTTGCCAACTCTAGAATCCTCAAAACTTTTACGCATGTGAGCATGTATTATTTTTGTGTGAAAGCTATTGTATTATTCTTTTAAAAAGAATGTATTACTACTCCACAAAATCTACTTTTTTATAGCCATTTATTTGGATTTAAGAAGGATTTAAATGAGGAAGCAGTGAGACTGCAGACTAATGGACTTCATAGCTCCAACTTAGAAAAGTTCAGATCTAGTAATCTCAAAATCTATCTAGTTTTCTAGGTAACTCTAAGTTATTTCATTAAAAGCTCATAACCACAATCTAGTGATTCATATTAACAAAATAAAAACTTATTTAATTAAAACTCTTTTAATTAAATTTGAGCATAGTCTTAATTAAACAAGTAATGACTGCTTAATTAATTCTCTATTTAGTACTTGTAATTAAAACTAGGCTCATAATAAATTTTTTAACTACTTATTTATCTCAAGTCAACAAATACTCTAATTATTATCTTAATATTTTTATATTAATAAATTAAATTTATAAAAAACAATATTATTCAATAAATAATTTATTAAATGAACTGCAGTCACAGATTTAAATAATCAAATACTACAAACAATTTAGTAAAATATTATATTAATAAATTTCATTTTATAATTATATATTCTTAGTATTCATGAAATTACATCTTCAAGTTAACAAGTTTTTGATCGTATTATTAGGTCTCACTCTTTAATAACTCAAAAATTAAAATATATAAATGCAAGTTCATTATTTGCTCATGATTAAAATCTATTAAACTTATTAAAACTTAAGTGACTAAAAATTAATGATATTTATTTTATTACATTTTAATTCATAGTAATTCTGTTTAATGTATACACTAACTTTTTTATTCAGAATTTGTACTTCAATAATAAGATAAAGTATTCAATTTATAAGTAAAAATGTTACATTCCTCTATTATGTAATGTTCAAGTCATAAATAAATATGAATTATCTTTTATTTATAATGAACCTGTGATTTATATCTTTCTATATGAATATCTAATTGCTTAACATATAAATCACATAATAAATAATGGCTAAATAATACGCATTCAAATTATACTTCAATAAAATTTATTAAATTGAAAACAATATTAGTTTTAAGAGTATAAATAATAGCACTAACTATAGTAAATTGTATTCTTTTTAGTAAGAAACTTTTCATTGTAAGCTTTACCACGTAGAAGAACCAACAATGGGGTCGTATTGAGAAGAAGAAAAAAAACGAAACACACAGAAACAAAAGCGAGGCGATAAAATTAAATAAAAATAGCATTTACTGTAAAAAAATCAAACAATCTCTTGATTTTGTACAAGTGGTGCTAAAAGTAAAATATAGATTTATCCTCAAAAAATATATCCCATTTTAAGAAAGTTAACATTAGGGGCAATATGGGGTATTTTTAAAAATAAGGGATAAACAAAAATAGGTAACATCCAACTGTATCGGCATAATAATTAGGACAAAAAATAAAGAGGTCGGCAATCATTTTTGCTTCGAAAAACTGCGCCAAAAGGAGACTTGACCTAGTTAGCTATTATCATTTTCCAGTAGAAATTGTCTCGTTTCGAACTTATACATGCACAGAGATCAGGAAGCTCAGTCAATCAAAAGGCCACCACATCAAGGCTGTCCTCGCCCTTTTGGAAGAATTGATCAATAATTTCTCAAAGAAGCATGCGTTCGACCTCGCTACAATAAAAGTTATTTGTCTTTCAATTCGATACCAAACTTTAATCTTGCTTTGAATAGGACACTAATATTGTCTAAAGGGAAATTTAATAAGAATAAGAAACAGAATTCATTATTTCTATGAAAGTAAATGGAAATCGAACTATACAAAGAGGTCAAAGTTATAACTTGTATAAATAAATCTTTCTTTCTTTCTTTCTTTTTTTCTTTTGTAGTCACCAAAATCACAATCGTTTAACCCTAAGCTGAATTGAGTGTTGGAAGATTGTCGCTGATGATAAGACCGGTAAATTCAGTAGTTGCAAGACGGGCTTGATTGTACTTAATCTTGTACTGTATAGGCTCTCTATAAAATAATAAATCTTGTTGTACGTCGGACTGAAATATCAATACCTTGATTATACGAGTACTATAATGATGGACCTGTGCTTTTTCCATATTTGTGTGTAAAACTAGATCAGTTGGAGAGAAACTGGAGACTCTTTGACAAAGCAACTAAAGTTCAAGCAATTTTGTGAATTTTGAAATGGGCTTGAGAACACCATTAGTTATTGCATAACATTTGTTAGTTTGACTTCATAAATTAGTATAACAAAAGAAAAATAGCAGGAGTTAATTTTTTTTTTTTCTTAAAGTAAGCTTTGGAACATTATTATTAATAACTAAGGGAGGGAGAGTACAATTAATTATCCATGTGTGCTAAAAATAAAAAATAAGCTGAACAAATTAGAAATTGGGTACACTTCAAAAAATTAGGAGTAAGGGTTTGGACAGCTTTGGACAGCAAAAACTTTTGCGCAGAAGGTAGAATTGGAGCCCAATAGCACCACAAAGTAGCCCTCAGAACGACCAAAACTTGTGAGCCAAATCGACCATGAAACACGTCACCTCACACCCACCAAACCCAGATTATTTTTTAAACAACCTATCCCTGCTCACCATAATACAAAAATAATGCCCGCTAGATATTGCACCCTCTTAATTTTCGGAGCTTTTCCAAAGACCAAAATCAATGGCCTCAGTGATTTTCTCGAACAACATTTCACTTAGTCAAAGAAATGATATTACATACATCAAATCCCATGATGCAAGGCGAGCCCCTTATTTTTCATATTTCTCTTTCTCCTTGAATTTCACTCAAATTCTAAGTTATCAATAAAAAAAAATAGTCTAGTAAATTACAAGTTTGTAGTTATAATTTTCAGTAAAACTGGATACAAAGTCTGCATATAAATTTTCTCTATATTTTTACTAAAATAAAAAATAAATTATATAAAAAAAAAAATATTTATCACATGAATTTATAAAAAAAAAAAATTTATAGAAATTTATATTCCTAATATTATTATTTGGTTTTAGCTATATGTTTATTTTATTCTGAATATTTTTTCTTTTTTTCCTAAATATAATTTCTCTACTATTATAATTTTTGCTGCTGTCTTTTTAAAGGAGATACCAATGCAACTTTTTTTACAAATTTATTTTTTCAAAATCCACCTAATATTATGCAACATAAATATGTGAGTTGTTTTTTATTTATCTTTTATTATTATTATAAAACTAAGTGAAATTCCAAGGAAGGAGAAAGACATGAAAGATGAACGTGTGTGGTATGTTTTTATCTTTCGATGTAAATTTATTTAAGGTTAAACTTGTAAATATAAAAATAGACAATATTAATTATATTCATCAACCGACATATGGTTACAACTAAATTTCAGTTTTAAGTTCTCTAGTTTTCCCAAATATTTGGTTGAGAATACTAAAATTTCTATGCATGTATGGTGGAAAATCATCCACACCGTTTGATTAAATTAAAAATTAAAATTAATAACTACATCATAACTTCTGAACTCTGGTAACAGTTAAACTACCCCAAAGGAAAGACGTTATCATTGACAAATACACCCATTAACAACTAAGAAAGAAACAATAAAAAACAAACACAATAAAAGAGTTTATAATACAGAAGTATCTTTGATTCTCATGTTCATCGTCCTCTCTTACCCTTCATAATCTTCTCATCATTTTCTCAAGAAACAAACAAAAGCAAAGCACAATAAAGCTGCAAAAATGAATCTAGTATCAGAGAATCAAACGTGGACTTGCATAGCATTACCACCCAAAATACAATCGTCTGGATTGTTGATACACTTTTCAGCACATCATCCCTTGAATACGGGTGACAGCTGGCTTGATTTTTCATTGCCAAGACTTGAGTTGACTGTCGTTGTGATCATCGCCATCACTCAGACAATTCATTTTCTTTTAAAACGCTTTGGACTACCATTGTTCACCTCACAGCTTATTGTAAGTTCTCTTTTATCCTTTTCATCACCACCTTCTTTTATTTCTATGTTCATAATGTTTCATTGCATGAATTGTACTAAAAAATCTCTAATTCTAATTAGCATTTACCAATATGATTTATTTTATTTGTTTTTAATATTGGAAAATTTCACTGAGAAGTTGTGATTATTTCTGTGAACAAGGCTGGAATGTTATTCTCACCAGCAGTCCTCACAAAAGGGATAACAGATAAGTTGATGACAAACGAAAGCGTACAAGTTCTTGGAACATTAGGGACGATGGGTTTGGGTTTCTTTGTCTTCTTAATAGGAGTGAAAATGGATCCGAGTTTGATAACCAGGGTAAACAAAAGAGCATTATACATTGGCCTTACCGCAGTTGCAGCTCCTCTAGTTTGTGCAGCATTAATCCTTATCCCTCTCAAACTCGACAACCATCAGAAAATGCAAATTCTATTCATTTCATCAAATTTTGTTGTAACTTCATTTCCGTCAATCAGCAGTCTTCTCAGTGAATTGAAGATCACAAATTCACAACTTGGACGAATAGGGTTATCGTCAGCAATCATTAGTGATCTGTTGAGCTTATTTTTTGTGATTTTCAGCTTTCTTGTGAGAGTAGCAATTTATGATAGCATTAGCCAGTCGGCAAAAGATATGGTTTGGATTTTTGCTTTTCTAGCTATTGTTTTCTGCGTTCTCAGACCAGCAATGCAATGGATTGTGCAACAAATACCAGAAGGCAAGCCTGTGCACCCAATTTTAATCTCAATTGTCACTATTTTGTTTCTGTTAAGTGGTTCCATAACCAAACGGTATCCTCAATTAATGCTCTTAGCCCCATATTTTATCGGCTTGGCCGTTCCACATGGACCGCCGCTGGGGTCTGCTTTGGTGGAGAAGCTCGAGAGCATGGTGAACAATTTACTTCTGCCTCTGTTTGTGATAGCAGCTGGGATGAGAATAACCACATTGGATATCACAAAATTCAAAGATTACGACAGCTTAAGGGGAAGCGAAGCACTAATCGCTACTATTGCCACGATGGTAAAATTTGTTGCCACCTTGTTGCCACCTTTGTATAGTAAGATTCCCACAAAAGACTGTGTTGCACTCGCTTCCATTATGAGCTGTAAAGGTGTCCTTGAGCTTTCCGTCTTCACATTCTTCAATGATTACAAGGTATGAATTTTGATATTCGTAATTCGTGTAGAAAGAATGCAAATCTACGTTCTCTTAAAGGAAATAGATTATGTTTCTAATTTTTATTAAAATGCAGGTAATAGACGGGGACATATACTCGTTTGTAACTCTCCAGATCCTTCATATTGCAAGCATTGTTCCTGTCCTGGTGAAATTTCTCTACGATCCTTCAAGAAAATATGCAGGCTATCATAGAAGAAACATCATAGATTCCAAGCCCCATTCAGAACTGCAAATAGTAGCATGCATCCACGTACCAGATAACGTAAGGGCATTAATCAATCTCTTAGATGCTTCTTGTCCTTCAAAAGACAATCCCATGGCTGTTAATGTTCTTCATCTCGTCAAGCTTAGAGGTCAAGCAACTCCAATCTTCATTTCCCACGAAAAGAAACGAACAGCTGTTTCTGCCTGCTCATATTCAGGCAATGTCATAGTTTCCTTCAATAAATTTGAAGCAAATAACTGGGGAGCCGTATCTGTTAACACTTTCACAGCAGTCTCTCCGATGAATCTGATGCAAGACGATATTTGCACACTTGCGTTGGACTCTCTTGCTTCTCTTATCATCCTCCCGTTTCACAGAACATGGTCCATTGACGGGTCTATAGAATCAGAGAATGAAGGCATCTGGAATCTCAATTCCAAAGTCCTGGAGAAAGCTCCTTGTTCAGTCGGAATCTTGATTGATCGGGGAAATCTAAAGCCTCAAATTCCGTATACATCAAAGGATACATCCACGGACCCATCCTACAACATTGCTATGATTTTCTTGGGCGGTCGGGACGACAGAGAAGCCTTAACTTTCGCAAAAAGAATGGCACAAGACCCTAAAGTTTGTCTCACTGTCGTTCATTTGGCAGCTTATGAGAACAGCGATGAGGTCAAAGAATGGGATAAAGTGCTGAATTTCGAGGCATTAAGAGATGTTAAAACTAATGGCTATATAAATTACATGGAGAAGAAGGTGAAAGGAGGGCCTGAAACAGCGGTAATTATTCGACCAGTGGTGAATGAATTTAACCTAATTATAGTTGGAAGAAGAGATAATTTGGATTCGCCACAAACTTCAGGTCTGAAAGAATGGAGTGAATTTCCTGAACTTGGTGTTTTGGGAGACTTGCTTGCATCAACCGATTACAATGGTAGATGCTCAGTCTTGGTTGTTCAACAACAGCAGACAATGTAGGTATCCTAACAAGTGATTTGATTTTTTGTTAGTGGTTGGTGTAATATTGTAATCCCTCTTGGGAAATTTTTAATTAATCTATATCAAGTTATGTGAATGAAGACTTCCAATTAGGGGTATGCTGGGTATCCTAATAAGTGATTAGATTTTTTATTCGTGGTTGGTGTAATATTATAATCACTTTTGGGAAATTTTTAATTAATCTATTACCAATTTATGTTAAATGAAGACTTGCAATTAAAGGTATGTGGAAGATTCATATGCCATAAAAAGTAGGGCAAATATTAATTATCTATGTTAAACAATAATCAATAGATTTGAGAGTGGGCTAATTTTAGAGATTTTAAAACGGTGGCACTAATGGTTTTCTTGTTTAATTTATTTTATTTTTTCAAAAGTAATTTTCGTGAGAAACCTTTAAAGAGAGATGTTAATGAAACCATTTTGTCTTCTATGATAAAAAAACATTATCTAAATTCCTCTGCAATTCAGTAAAATATTATCTTAATTATATTAAAATATAGAAAATGTGGAAATAATTTAACATTTTACGTTAATTTATAAGAATAAAAACTTCAGCCCTCAGCTTTGTCACCTTTGGATAGTTTCTAGTTTCTCTCCGTTTGAAAAAAAAGAAATAAACTTCGGTTTCAGGATTGCTCCTTCAATTTAAAGACGGTGAAAGCATATTGTAGTGCTTATACCAAATTTTGTGTTTGTTTCCTTCTATGGTGATGATCGTCGTACTCTCCTTGCGTTGGCATGATACCTTCTGTTGAGAAAGTTCCTAAGATTTTTGTTTCCCGTTGGCTTCGGCACCCTTCTGTTGGATCAAAGCAAATACTGATGGATTGTCCAAGGATAATTCAAGAGCAATTGCTACTGGTGGCCTTTTCCGAAATCGTATGGGAGATTTTTTAATGTCGCTTGGCATTCTTCTTGGGTATAAGACTTTCTATTGTGCTGCAATCTTCGCGGCCAACTTATCTATTTCGTATGCCTTTTCTGAATACTAGCATGATTTATGATTTGAAAATAATTTTTACGACTTGTTGGTCATCTTCTTAGCAAGTCATCTCTCTTCCCTCCCTGGTTTTTACAGAAATGCTGGATTATTTGCTGTCACAAAATTTTAGTGATAAATTTTCGATTTACTCATACTTTTCGGGAGAATAATAGCGGTGTAGATGCTTTGGCTAATTTGTGGTTAGATTGTATTGATTTTGCTTGGTCCAATGCATCTCTTTCGGATATTGAGAGGTTTCTTAAGATTGTTATGGTTTTTCATCCTCCAAATTTGCTTAAATTTGAGAGTTGAGTTCTCTCTTTATTTTTTCGAAAGTCTTTCTCTTTGTAAACCTTATTTTTCCTTTTCTTTTTTTTTTTTTTATTTGAATAAAGGTTAGGCTTTATGTCCCTTTTTTTAATTCTTTTTCTTTTTTCCTTTTTAATATTTATTGTCTCTTTTGAGGTGTTAGTTTAAACAAAAAGTTTTGGAACGAATAAATTTAAATAAGTATAGATCGTTTCTCATATGAATTAGGATAAGAATTGTAATTGATAATGTTATTATAAATACTCATCATTTGATGACATTTACATCCTTAATTGAAGCTACAATCCAAATCATTTTCGTTTATAAGAGATTTGCTACATATTCTGGAGGCAAAGGCTACGATGATTGTTAGATTTTTATATTTGAGAAGTAACAATAGAAGTTTAGTATGACATATGCCTCAAATTAGAATTTTTTATAATTAATTTGTTTTGTTAAAAAATATATACATGTATAATTGATAGTTAATATAAATTAAAAATTAAAAAACAACAATGCTAAACAGACCGAAGAAAACAACAGTAAACTGCTCTGAATGGAAGGTAAATAATATATAAGATTTTATACTATGATAAAACAATAAATAGAAGGATAGTTTTTATTTCTATTTCATACAAATACTCAAATTATTATCTTTGAATCAAAATGACTGCAAATGTAATTAGAATCATGTATTCAAAAAAAATAAAATATTTTTATTTTTATAATAATTTATCATAAATAAATTACATTAATTTAACTACACTTTTATAATTAATTAAAAAGAGAGAAATAAAAATTCAGAAAATTATAATTTATAAAGAGAATAATAAACATGTTCATAAAAGTTAAAATTTTATAAAAAAATGTGATAAAAAATAATATAAAGACTTATATGAACATGTAAGGACTCATATAAAAAAATAGTCATAACTATCTTTGTTTTATTATTTTGTCATAGTTTAAGGTTATACATGTAATTTGCGCCCATAGGGACATGAGCCCTCTTGTACGAGAAAATCCACTTACAAAAATGTGTTATTTAGAACAGTAGTGATACACGCTGATAAAAGTATGTTATTTAGGACACTAATCACACACCCTTGACAACTTGTGTTCGTTTTTTCTCTTTTTTAGTCCTTTAGGTGGTCTTTCGGCTGCTGTTTTTCCTGCATTTTAGCTACCGCTCTCCATGTATTCTACTGCTGTTTCTGCTGCATTTTATTTGTTCTTTTCGCTATTTTCTTGCTGCTATTTTACTGTTATTTCTACTATTTTTTTTTTGGCAGTGTTGCTGTTGTTTTTCTGCCGCTGTGTTCCTGCTGTTTTTGCTGCATTGTAGCTACTGTTTCTACCGAATTCGCTGCTTTTCTGCTGTGCATCTGCTGCCGCTTCGAGCTGATTTTGTTACTGTTTTCGCTGCGTGTTCGTTGCTGTTTTTCTTGCTCAGTCCGCTGGTGTTCTTGTTGTATTGGCGTTGCTGTCTTTGCTGTTTGTTTTGCTAGTTTCGGGTGTATTAAAACCGGGGGTTAATTCATTTTAATTAGAAGTCTTGTAGATGGACCGAAAACCACTCAGAGGACAGCTACCCCATTAGGCGAAACTCTTTTCCTTAAAAAATAAAATTAAGTAATTCTTAAACCATAGCCCCTTTGACATTTTCTAGACATCTCCCACGTGTGAGCCACGTTCATCGGGTAGAGTAATTTTTTTTCGGTTACGGTAACTGTAAAAAATAAAAATAAAAAATCCAATAAAATCATGCATGCTAGGGCACGCTCCCTTACAAAACACGCCATGCGTTGTGAACGTTAGATTTAGACCCGTCGCCGTCGCCGAGTAAATTGTCTAATTAATGAAACAAATCATTACATCTGCCACCTATCACTGTGTTCGATCTGATATATGATCATTCAGTGGACCCCACAGATATCCTTTGTCGGACCCACGCCTGTCTGTCCTTCCCAGGCCCATATAATGAATAATTAGCCAGACGTATGTGACCTGACTCCTTGATTGTATGCGTTTCCACTGTGTATGTCATTAATTATGTCGTATGTACATGCAACGCAAGACGGATAAGCAAGATGGGCATTTGGAAATTTTACGGTACATCGTATCTATGATATGAGAGTGATGTCTGTTACGATGTATGTTACGATTATGTAAAGTATTGGTGATGCGTGGGACCTGTTGTGAGCTGATGATCTGATGATTTCCAACAACGTCGACGGTTGATATGACTGCAATAACCCAAATCTTGAGGAAACATGTGGGCCACGTTTGATAGACATAAAAAAATGCATTGATCATGTGATTCAATGGCCCATAATTTGTTACATCAAGTGCGGGACTTGCGGTTTCGGTGCCCATACTACAAAATTAATATGTACGGGTACAGTGTTCCGTATACAATATTTGACATGAATTAATAATACAATGAGGTTTGAGATACAATTCTATCATAAAAATTATGTGGCACAATTACACCATTGCCATACACTTTATATTATAATAATAATATCTATTCAAATATGCACATTTATTTATATTTATGTACGGCTAATGCCTACTTTTGTATTATTTTTATACGTTTTTGTTTGATGATTATCAATCACATGCATGTATTTATTTATTGAAGTAGAAGTAAAAATTATCAAATAAATTATTTACAAAATTTTCATAAATAAAAATATTATTATTAACTTTTTGAATTCATAGTAAATTGAATTTCGCAGACGAAAAACCTTTGAACTCTATCAAATATCTCTTGTTTCAAATATTCTTACAAATGTATTTTTTAAATACAAATACGTTTTTTAAAATTACTATTAAAAAAAAAGTTTATTCGTTGATAAAATTGGATGTAGAATAGTTTATTGTTTAAAAAAAAATTATTTTTAATTTTTATTATCCATTTCATTGTTTGTTTATTTATTTCTAAAAGTATAATCTCTCTATAAACAAAAATAAATATGTAAAAATGAAATAAAAATAGTGCTAAAACAAAAAAATAATATAATATAAAATAAGAGTTTTTCAACTTGAGTTCTATAAATATTAAAGAAAGAAAATTTTCTATTTCAAAGTTTTCGGTGATATATTTCTATGCCTATTCAAATGGGATTATGTCATCTAATAAAACTAGAATTTGTTATGGTTGATTTAAAAAAAGATCGAAAGTCCTTTTATTTCTATCTCATTATTTTTGTTATATTTAGATTCAGAAAATAGATTGAACAAGTTTTATCTACCATATAAAAAATTAAAAATTAATCCTTTTTTTAATCGTTAGTATTTAAATGTCATTTATTGTAGTAAAAGGCAATTAATTTGTTATAAAACGAACTATTTAGTGATTAAACAAACAAAAATACTACTTTTAGGGGTGTATCAAGTTGGCTTTCAACAAATTTTGTTTGTCCGGTCAACCTGAATATAAACTTGAGGATTACGAGGATTTACTCTAAATTTATAATTTAGAAAAAGACTATTTAAGTGTTTAAGTCGAGCTTATTTATATTATTAGTTCGAAAAAGCTTGAGACCCTTTATGTTTCTTTGCATTTAGCTAATAGTTTGCCTATAATTCAAGAATAGAGGATGGGTTCAAAAAAAATAAGAAACAAACTAATTCTTAGTTTATTATAAGGTCGTTTTATAATTTATACCAAAATCAAGTACTTAAACCGAATGGAATTCTTTATTTTTGACTTATGTACGTAAATTATTATGACACAGAATAATAATTGAAATTTAAAATTACTCTATAATGTTCTTAATATATACTTATATTGTCATCAAAATAAATACAAAAATAAATATACAAATAGCATGTTATATATATGTAATTAAAAAAATTAATCTTTTAATTTAAAATCATTAATATATTATGTTATAACATCAATTTTCTCGAGTTGGTTAAAATGGGTTAAGCTTTTATTTCTTTTGAAATGAAGAAGTAAAAGAATTTTGTAATTATGATTTGTGAGCTAGAAATGTCACATTCCTTCTAAAAATAGGCATACACTTTTATTTCTACTTTTAGGCCGAGGTTTATTATTATATATCATCATCAAATTCAGAATCATTTAAAATCTAATGGCTGCAAATATTCCATTCCATCTTAGATTTGACGTAATTAAAATTTAAGGTTATATTATGGTAAATAAATGCACCATACATCATTAGACTCTTCTCAACGTCTACAATATCATCTCTCATTCTTTTGATAAAATTCTCAAATTCTTTTTATTATAAATTAAAGATTGTACAAAAAAAAAAAAAAAAAATCATATCAAAAGGGTTCAAAATTATAATAATCTTAAAAAAGGGAGGATACCGTACATCGTGCTGCACCTTAACACACCCTAAAATCTATGAAATTGAAATGTGTACGAGACGAGGAGAGACAAATGCCATCGCCGGATGATAAGGCCGGCTAACACTCAAATATGTCCCCACTTATATTCCATCACAACTACCATCCATCATTTTCAAATGACATGTATTGACACATGTCATGTCAACTCTCCATGTCATGCTCATCATTCTACTATCTATGTACACCCCCGCAAATTAGTAACACTGGTTACATTTAGTTAGGAATTAAGATATTTATTTTAATTTTTTTAGAGGAAACTCTTATTTACCTAAAAAGAGAGAAATATTATTTTATTATAAAAATAAACCTATTATTTTCTAACTTATAAGACAATGACATTAAAAAGTTAATTATGATATATTGATTGAAATTAATAATTGTATGTAAAATAGAGATTGAGTTATTTTATATATAATTTTTAATTTAATCAAAATAAATTAAAATATTAAGACCTTTAATTGATTTTTGCTTGACTTTGTACATAAAATAAAATTTTATGTGCTTTATTTTTAAAATTATCATTTTTTTAAATCATAATTAAATAGTAATGAGTAATTCAACTTATGTGATATGATGTGTTAAATTTTTAGGAAATTAAACTAAAAATTACTTTAGTTTAATTTTAAATGTCTAATAATTAAAATATTTTTTTGTAAAAATTTGAGTTTATAATTTATACTAAAATTGATAATTTCCTATATTCTAATTTAAATTATAAAATTCTTGAATTCAAACAATATTTTTGTATAATAACTAAATCAAATGATAGATTTATTATGTAGTAAAAGATATCAATAAATCATAACAGTACGATTTTTCACAACCGAAAAATTAAATTATATAACTTAAATATTAAATTGCAATATTATAAATTAAAAATCTTGAAATTTGACTTTCAAAATTTTTTTTTATATTCCATAAATTATATAATTGACGTAACGGTATCAACACATGGGTAACTGCAGTGCAGAGTGTCTAGATATGGATTATTCTCTTTGCAGTCTGACATGGTTATGATGAAGATGATGGCACAGTGCAACTTCATTTAATTAAAAAAGATTTATTATTATTATTTTAAAATTTTTTAATTTTTTAAATAAAATAAATAATTAAATTGAAGACGCATGCAAAAACCTCATCATGGTGTCCTCTGTGTCCCACGCAGACCTCTCTTATGCTTTTAGTATTTTATAAGCTTCTCATTCTCTCTCCACTTTACTTCTTATCTTTCATGCCCTTGTAATTTCCTATTAATTACAATCACCTGCCATTATCTTCTTCCATTCAATGATTTATGAAATTGCTTGACTTTACTATATTGCCATCAATGAAAACCTAAATTACAATATTGTTTAATATATGGCGGTTGTATTTTTTCAATAATATATTTTTAATTTTTTAAACAGTACTGAAAATGTAAACTGAACTTATTTTGTGTGAGCAAAATTGGATTAGTTTAACTCTTTTTATTATTGATATTATTCTTTACAAAATTTAATTCATAAAAAGTTTTTAATTTAAAAGAGTTTTATTAACGAATACTTGTAAAATTTTGTTTATTTGATAAGTTACAATTTTTAATGAATTAAAATTTATAAAACGTACTTGTTAATTATTATATTAAAATTAAAAATTTATTATAAATAATAAATATATTAATAATATTGTTTAGCAAAATTTATTTAAACGGTGTTATTATTATTAAATTGATTTTTTCTTATTCAAAGATATCTCCTTCATATACAATAATTTATTATTATAAAAAATATTCAACCAATAGTTATTTATCATTTAAGCTTTTATTAGTTTTTCAAGTAACTCTTATTATATTAAATACCAAAAATTATTATAAATAATAAATATAAAAATTTTAATAAGTGTATTGTTAGTATTTGTTAGTAAAATCTATTTAAAAATTTTCATAATTATTAAATTCATTTTTTCTTATACAATAATTTATTATTATTGAAAAGCATTCAAACAATAGTTTTTTCTCATTTAATCTCTTATTAGTTTTTCAAGTAACTATTGTTAATTAAAAATTTAAAATTGCTGAAGGTTAAGCATATCCATTGTATTTGAGCCTAATTGATAAAAGAAAATGTACACTTATTAATAATGTTTAATTTATAAATGAATTAGACCTGCATACTATAAGATGGAATGTTTATATGAGATCATTTATTTGTTTAATTAGTATAATCTAAGTTTATTTTAAATTGAACAATTAAGATAATAATTATAATAATAAAATATTATTATAAATATTTTAGTGGGTATCATCATGTATACTGCACAATACTCATCATGAGAGTGGTACGGGAGATGAAATCACCATAAATATATATTTTTTAAAAATATATTACTATGAAGACTTTTTAACAAATATGATTTAGAGAAAATGCTACTACGAACCTATTTTTAGGTAATTGAGACAAAATTTTATGAACGTTACAAATTGGAACAAAAGGTCATTTTCGTCATTTGATAAGTCAGGAATTATTAAAAGAAAAAAGAAAAAGAAAATCAGCACTGGCGTTGTCCCTGAGAATGGAAGACCGGTTAGCAGAAATGAGAGAGAGAGAGAGACGAAAGCGAAGAACCAATGAAAAAACTCTACACAGTAACTACAACTACAACTACAACTACAACAAACTTAAAAACAAAAGTAAAAACAAAAATAACATAAACCCAATCCAAAGTAAATTGCATGCTAAAACCAAACACACCACAACATAACACCTTCTGCAACAGCAACAGCAACGAAAAATAAAAGTGCATCCCCTTGCTTCATTTGCCCCCTATTACAACTAACAACGACAGCAACAACAACTACTATAAACTACAATTTACCTTTAGGTGTTTTTGTTTTTTTCATTTAATCTCTGAGTATTTGAATATCCCATTTATTTTTTTTTTTCTCTTTGGACAGATAGAAATAGTGAAGAAAGAAGGAAATCCATATGATGTTTTCCATTGTTTTCCCGAGCTTTAGATGGTAGAGAAAAATGTTTCAGAGGTTGGGGTCGATTTGGGGTCATGGAGGGTGTTGAAGGGTTCCGATCCGTTTCGTGGCTGTAGCTGAGAGATCTCGTGAAGAGGTTTCCATTTTAGTTCGTTTTCTTTTTTAGGTTTGGAAGTTGGTGAGTCAGAAATGGGTGAGTAGCTTTATGAAGTTGGTAGCTCATTCGTGTCGAGTAGAGGAGGAAGAAACAATCAAATAGCAAGAAACGTCTGGATGTTTCCGGGGGATTTTTTTTCTGGAAATTGGAGAATCAGGCCGGAGTAGAAGGTTTTGAGGGACCAGAAAACACTTTGTTGCGAAACGTTTCGTCGGTTTGTTTACGATGCTTCGGAAAATACTGAAAATGTTTCTGTCAAACAGATCGTTTGGTCTTAAAAGCTCTGATCTCGAAAGATTATGCTTTATTGTGTTTGGGGCTGTCTCATAGTGACAAAACAAGCATGACTACGTACCAAATCAGAATATTCCTTTCTGTTGTCGGTTATCTCTATCCTTAAATCTCACAGTCTCAGTTAAACAATACAAAAATTTGAAAATTTAGACATAATTCATGGAATTTATGCATTTCAGGGAAATCCCGTTTGTGTTTGTACTGTGTGCATGAAGAATAAACTACTTGGTTTTATCTTAGTTTAGTTTAGCTTAGTTTGTGTTTGACCTTCGGTAGCTTGTGGAGGAATAAGTGCTTGAAATTGTGTTTCAAAGAATACAAAGCAGTTGAATAAGAGCCTGTTTGGGTTTTCATTTGGATATATTTTGCGAAGTAGGGGTTTAGCATTTTGTGTGTAATGTGAATTTGAGATTGAAATTTTGGTATTTGGTGTTTTGATATCCTCAAAGTGCTTGAACCTGTGACAAACGAAGAGGAAGCTACTTGTGTTTTGTGTTTATTTTCCAAATTTGGTGGTGAAATTGAAGATGGCAATGTCCTGCAAGGATGGTAAACTTGGGAGCATGGATAATGGCAAGTATGTAAGGTATACACCTGAGCAGGTTGACGCTCTTGAGAGACTCTATCATGAATGTCCCAAACCCAGCTCTATTCGCCGCCAACAGCTCATAAGGGAATGCCCAATTCTCTCTAACATTGAGCCCAAGCAAATCAAAGTTTGGTTCCAGAACAGAAGGTATGCTTGATTCCGCGTTGATGTTGTATAGTAGTTACTTGAGTGTAATGCAATTTTTTACGTCAGGATGTCAAATGAAGCAATAATCTTTTCGTTTCTTCCTTTGAAGTATTTTCTTATTTCTAGTGGAAATGGGATGCTAGATTCTAATGTTTTTACAGAATGGATTATTATGTAGTGAAAAGATTCTTAATTTTGCTATTTTGGTGCAACTGGATTATGTGTTTCTGCTTTTGTTACTTCAGATGCAGAGAGAAGCAGAGGAAAGAGGCTTCCCGCCTTCAAGCAGTGAACAGAAAGCTGACGGCCATGAACAAACTGTTAATGGAGGAAAACGATAGGTTGCAGAAGCAGGTGTCTCAATTGGTGTATGAGAATGGATACTTTCGTCAACATACCCAGAGTGTAAGAATCTTTTCTTTTTTTGTCCAATATTCATCACTTTAATCATGGGCTGTTTGATTTCCAAGAAATTGTTGAAAAAGAGAACAAAAACTTGGGAATTTTGGAGTAGCAGCAATTTCTATGCTTTCCCTATTATGAGATTCCAAATTGCAACCCCTTTCATACAACTTCCCAGGAACCAAATAAACTCTAGTGCGCTTTTTTATTTTATTAATTTTGTTAAAATATAATTTTTGGACGATGTTGAAACTGAAAGATAATAAGGGTTGGTTTCTTACAGACAACGCTTGCAACCAAAGATACAAGCTGTGAATCGGTGGTGACAAGTGGTCAGCACCATTTGACACCTCAGCATCCGCCAAGAGATGCTAGTCCTGCAGGGTTAGTGGGGTTATAGTTGAGGGGTCATTTTCTAGTCTGTCGTGTTATGTGAAAATTTTGTTGTATGTGTTTGTTAGTGGGTTAAGATTTCATGCTTTAAATTTCTTTTCAGGCTTTTGTCCATTGCAGAAGAGACTTTAGCAGAGTTTCTTTCAAAGGCCACTGGAACTGCTGTTGAGTGGGTCCAAATGCCTGGAATGAAGGTATCTCCTGACCTTTTTTTTTTTTTTAAGAAATATGTTTCACTCGGTGCTTTTTATTTTTATATTTTCCATATTAGCTAGTAAACCTCCCTATAGTTCTACTTAAGAAATTAACATAAACAGATTAAATAATTTCCCTGATTACTACATCCCTCTAAAACATTTGATTTCCTCACTTTATAATTGATTGTGGTGGGAGTGGGGAGAATGTGTGGAACGGTGTGGGCTTTAGTAGTCTTAATAGAATGAATATCTATTAGAATGCAATTGTACAAAACCTAGATTTTAATTTGTTTCTTTCCTGCCACATTTGTGTTCCTTTTTGTAATAATTTCTTCCCTTTAACAGCCTGGTCCGGATTCCATTGGAATCATTGCTATTTCTCATAGTTGCACTGGAGTAGCAGCACGAGCCTGCGGCCTGGTGGGTTTGGAGCCTACTAGGGTAAGTGCGCACTTGGTTCCTCCTTTGTGATATTCTCTTCGTCAGATTTCTGAGCCAAACCAACCTATGTTCATTCCAGGTTGCAGAAATCCTCAAAGATAGACCTTCGTGGTTCCGCGATTGCCGAGCTGTGGATGTGCTGAATGTGCTGCCAACATCTAATGGTGGAACCATTGAGCTGCTGTACATGCAGGTAGGAAAAAGCTATTATATTTATTTATCATGTCTCTTTGACCATCCTATTGTGCAATTGTTTTGCTGACGTAATTGTTTTGTTGAAACTTTAGCTCTATGCACTGACTACATTGGCACCAGCTCGCGACTTCTGGTTGTTGCGCTATACATCTGTTCTAGAAGATGGCAGCCTTGTGGTATGTCATTCTAAAGTATCATAATTGGTGGTTTGTTGTGTGACCAAACATTAAGTATCATAATTTAAATCAATGCTTAGGTTTGTGAGAGATCACTGAAGAATACTCAAATTGGTTCAAGCATGTCACCAGTTCAGCATTTTGTGAGAGCAGAAGTGCTGCCAAGTGGGTACCTGGTACGACCTTGTGAAGGTGGTGGTTCAATCATTCACATTGTTGATCATATGGATTTGGAGGTAACTTGTTTCTGATTTCCAAATTTTGTCTTTCAGAATGTTCATTGTGAAAGACACTTTTTTCTGCTGAATAATGAGAATTTATTTGGTATGTTTGTTAATAATACAGCCATGGAATGTACCTGAAGTGTTGCGTCCACTCTATGAATCATCAACAATACTAGCTCAAAAGACAACTATGGCAGTATGATTTTCATTACTTTTAGTATGGTTTCAGTTGTACTATTGTAAACATTCAGAGCTGGAAGAAGATACAAAACACCACATTAACTTCAGAATGATGCAATTGTTGATTTCAAAATGATGAAGAATTTAGTTTCAATTGGTCTTTTCTCATTTCCGTTCAGGCTCTACGCCAGCTGAGGCAGATAGCTCAGGAGATTTCTCAGTCTAGTGTCACTGGTTGGGGAAGACGACCTGCAGCTCTACGAGCACTCAGCCAGCGATTGAGCAGGCAAGTGTATTTAGTTGTTGGATAAAATCTTATTTAGTTTGTTGATTTCTACCTGTTATTCCAATCTGATAGATGATTAATACCAGGGGTTTTAATGAGGCTGTCAATGGGTTTACCGATGAGGGCTGGACAGCGATGGGAAATGATGGCGTGGATGATGTTACTATCCTTGTAAACTCATCTCCTGAAAAGTTAATGGGGTTAAACCTTTCCTTTGCTAATGGATTTCCTGCTGTTAGCAACACAGTCTTATGTGCTAAAGCATCAATGCTTTTACAGGTCAGTCTTCAGAAAATGTTCCTTCTTGTTTCTGTTGGCGGCCTTTTGTGTAGAACGCTATTTCCTATTGTTAGTATTGTCCAAAGGTGAGACACGTAGTATAGCCAATTGTATGAATTTTTTTGCCTATGTGGTGAAAAAGGCTTAAGGGCGGCTTTGAAGTTTATTTGCCATCTCCTTTGAGTTCAGAAATTTGAAGACCTTGTCATCTTTGACTTTCATGCACATGGATAAAAAAAATAATGAGAAGGATATATTTAAGCCTTTTGCATGGAGCATAGTTGCAAAAGCTCTTCAACTTGGTTTCAGCATCTTATACGGGGCTTGAGGGATGTTACTTCTTAATATTGGTTCTGTTGTGCACTGTTTCTTTTCCAGAATGTGCCTCCTGCAATCCTTCTCCGATTTCTGCGAGAGCATAGGTCAGAGTGGGCAGACAACAATATTGATGTTTGCTCTGCTGCAGCGATTAAGGTTGGTCCCTGTAACATACCAGGTTCTCGAGTTGGAAGTTTTGGAAGCCAAGTCATTCTTCCGCTGGCTCAGACTATTGAACACGAAGAGGTAAACACATTGACGTTTACATCTATCAGCTTTATTTATTATGTCTCACTTTGTTTTCCAACATGATTAGTATGAGATAATGACTGGCACTAATTTTTTTTTTTTTTCTTTTTTATGT
>JAWDEX010000011.1:2081069-2093427 GCA_035221805.1 Trichilia hirta | reverse complement strand
TTCAAGATGTGCTTGCTGATGCAGAGCAAAAACAACTCAAGGAGGCACGGGTGCTATGTTGGCTAGATCAGCTCAAAGACACATCCTACGACATGGAAGACGTGTTGGATGAGTGGAAAACAGCAATGATGAAATTGAAAATCGAGGGAGTTCCTAAGAAGAAGGTATGTTTCCTCTTTCCCACCTTTTGCTTTTGTTTCAATCAAGTTGGTTTACGTCATGACATTGCTCTCAAGATAAAAGAGATAGATGAAAATCTAGATGAAATTGCCAAATCAAAAGACACGTTTAACTTTAGTGTGATAAAGAGTATCGAAGAGCCTCAACGGGTACCAAGTGTCTCTTTTGTCGATGTGAGTGAAATACGTGGTCGAGTTGAGGAGAAGGATACTCTAATAAGCAAGTTGTTGTGTGAGAGTAGTCAACAACAACAAGGCCTCCATGTCATCTCAATTGTTGGTATGGGAGGTATCGGGAAAACTACTCTTGCCCAACTTGCTTGCAATGATACTAAGGTGATAGGTCACTTTGAGAAGAGAATGTGGGTTTGTGTATCAGACCCTTTTGATGAGTTTCGGATTGCAAAAGCAATCATTGAATCTTTAGAAGGCTCTGCCACTAATTTAGGTGAATTTCAATCACTTCTACAACGCATTGAAACATCTATTTCGAGAAAAAAGTTTCTTCTCGTCTTAGATGATGTGTGGACAGAAGATTATAATAAATGGGAACCATTCCAGCATTGTTTGAAGAACGGTCTCTGTGGAAGTAAGATATTAGTTACCACTCGTAAGGAGACAACTGCTCGAATAATGGAGACAAGTGATATTATTAACATCAAAGAATTATCTAAACAAGAATGCTGGTCATTGTTCAAAAGATTAGCATTTTTTGGTAGGCCTCCTTCTGAGTGTGAAAAACTTGAAGAAATTGGTCAAAATATTGTAGACAAGTGTAAGGGCTTGCCTCTTGCTGCAAAAACTATTGGAAGTCTCTTGCGCTTTAAAACAAGTAGAGAAGAGTGGCAAAAGATTTTAAACAGTGAGATATGGAGGATGGAAGAGCTTGAAGAAAATCTCTTAGCCCCTTTGATACTGAGTTATAACGATTTGCCCTCTAAGATAAAACCGTGTTTCTCTTATTGTGCTGTCCTTATAAAAGACGACATCATAAAGAAAGGTGAATTAATTAGATTATGGATGCCTCAAGGTTATATTGAAGATAAAGGAATTAAAGAGATGGAAAAAATTGGTGAAGAATATTTTGATTACTTAGCGGCACGATCTTTTTTCCAAGAGTTCGAAAAGGACGATGATGATAATGTTTTAGCATGTAAGATGCATGACATAGTGCATGACTTTGCTCAGTTTCTCCGTAAAAATGAATGTATTTCCATGGAAATTGATGGTACTGAAGAATTGTTTATAAATTGTGCTTCTCTGGAGAAAGTTCGCCACTGTATTTTAGTACTTAGTAGATCTGATTCCTTTCCTGTCTCCATATTATCTGCCCGAAGACTACGTAGTCTTTTAATTTTTGGCCCATTCTATATATGTGCACGGGCACTAAGAAGTGTGTTTGATGAATTGACTTGTTTAAGAGCATTGAGAATTGATGGAGATTATTTTCCTGGTTACCGATATTATTTATTTGGTCAAGCAAATGTAGTTGATGAGATTCTGAAAGGGATAGAAAAATTGATCCATTTAAGGTATCTTAAATTGTCTGGTCTAAAAATCAAAGAATTGCCTGAGAGCTGTTGTGAGTTGTATAATTTACAAACTTTAGATATTCAAGGATGTGCAGAATTGAGAAGCTTACCTCAAGGAATTGGAAAGTTAGTCAGTCTGAGGCATCTAGAATTAGGCTACGTACCCCTTGATTGCATGCCAAAAGGAATTGGGAGATTAACTGGTCTTCGGACATTAGATAATTTCGTCGTGAGTGGCGGTGAACAATGCAACCTTGAATGTCTGAAGCACTTGAACCACCTTCAAGGTTCTCTTACAATTCGAGGTTTGGGGAATGTAACAGATGTTGATGAGGCTAAAAACGCGGAGTTTGAGAAAAAGAAAAGTCTGACTCATTTGGCATTAAAGTTTGATAAGGCAGAAGAAGCAATTTTTGAAGTGGACCATGAAGCAATTATCGAAGCCTTGCGACCAACTCCAAATATAGAGGCATTAAAAATATATGGCTACAACGGCAAGATTTCACTCCCCAAATGGTTAATGTCATTAACCAATCTGAAGAACTTAATCCTCACTTTTTGCATGAACTGGGAGAATATGCCTCCTCTGGGAAAATTGTCATCCCTTGAAACAATCAAAATACTCCACATGAACAGTGTGAAGAGAGTGGGTGGTGAATTTTTGGGAATAGGAAGTGATGGTGGCATGTCTCTATCTTCATCAGTTACGAGCTTTCCGAAACTAAAAACTCTCTCTCTGTTATTTATGCATGACTGGGAGGAGTGGGATTTTGGGATTCCTGGCAGTGGGCAAGAAGATATTATAATCATGCCAAATCTGAAATCCTTGCAAATTTCTTATTGCCCCAAATTAAAGGCGCTGCCAGAGCACATTCTTCAGAGTACAACACTGGGGAGATTAGAGATTTCTAAATGTCCTTCTTTACAAAAACGTTTCAAAGAGACGACGGGAGAGGACTGGTGCAAGATATCTCACATCCCTAACATCGTACTTGGGGAGACTGTAGATGTGTATTCAGATTGGTATTGACCCCCTGGTATTTATTCTCTTCGTTTCTTGTTTATCAAAGCTGAATCTGAATTTTGCAAATTCCAACAATGATCTTCCAATGCTTTTGACAACAAAATTGAACAGGAATGGTCAGGCTTTAGAAAATCGAATTAATTTCCTTCTTTAATTTCGGCTGCAACACAAAGGTATTTCCTTATTTTTGTCAGTTGTTATTTGTAATTTGATTGAGATGGAGAAAATATTTTGAATCAAATTATGCAATATAGTAAATTTTGTTATAAAATTACGGTAGATTCTTTTGGAACGTGTTCAACTGACTTCAGATTTTTTTATAATTTTGAAACACACATTTTATTTCCTATTTTCTAAAACTGGTTCTATTTATTGAAGAGTGATATAATAATATCATATTATTGTCATATATATTATATAATTTTTTGAAAAATAAATTTATTTCTTGAAAATATATGACACATATGATAAGGACATAATTTTTTTTTTTTTTTATTTATCTTGAGAACAAGTTTGTATCCATAGGAGTACATTTCTGTAAATATGACAGCATTCATTTTGCAACTCCTCTGTACTCTTAAGTTGAAGTGTCTTTGGCCTAATCTGTCTGAATTCACTCTCCTATAATTTTTCAATAAAGTCCTCAATCCTTATATATTCAGAAAATTTTATCATGAGTCCTATTTTATATCATTTATTATGCTTGATTTGATCACCCCATCTTGTAACTCATTCTGTCCTATTTTCATTTTGATTTTATTTTTCTATTTTTTTTGAATGCGGTGAAGCAAATTTAACATGTCATGCCTCATTTCTTTGATAGTGAACCAAAATAATGAAATTTTTGCATTGTATGACTTCTTGTTTTTCTTAATATATGCAGATGTTATTTGCGACAGATGCTCAGAATTTCAATTTTCTGTTGCTAATGATGAACAGAGGAAAAGCGTCAGGCCAAAGCAACTGAGGGAGTTATTATTGTAACGAAAACCAAATGTTAAACACGGCTTAATTTGTACTTGTTTCTTGTCTAATAAGCTCGCATAAGCTCTCTGTTTCAATTTGCAATTGTAATTTGGACATATTTCTTCATCAATTTAAGTTCATGTTCATGATTTTGAGGTTTCTACATTCTATTTACCGCCTGATTAATGATGTGATGTACAGGATTTTTAATTCAGTGTTTGTACTTAAAGAATGTGAAACTAATATTGTTGCAAGTCTGTGATCATTTTCATCAATGAGTTAAATTTATTTCTTTACCTTGCTGGTTGCATAATATCTTCAGCTTTTTCAAGCTTCAAAACAGTCCACTGATGGGAAAGGGATAAAAATAATTTTTTAAACAATTCAATATTTGAAAAAAAAATGCTATAAAACTCAGATTCAACTTCTTACATTCCTGTAAACAGGAAAGGGAAACGGAAGAGGATCAAATAACTGTGGGTCAAACCGAATCCCCACCGCCTTGAACAGCTTAAATATTTATATTTGCCTTTTTTTCCTGTTAACCTTTCATATGCTCTATGTTTCAACTTGATTTTCTGGAGACCTAGAAGGTCTGTAGGAAGTTATCACAATGAATTTTGATATAAAATTATGGTAAAATCTTTTGAACCATGTTCATCTGACTTGGATTTATTGTAAGTTTGAAGAAGAGATCATAGTTTCAATTGGTCATAGGCATCATAGTATTTTGACGATATTTCAAATCATTTAAAGTGTATTTTCTTATAATCATGTGTTGTAGCTAAATTTCTCAACTAGTGGTCAAGCCTGTGAATGGGCCGAATCCCATAAAATTGAGCCCAAACAACAATTAAAATGCCTTAAGCGAAGACCTCCAAATTCAAAAGAAGAAACATTTTATATATAACCTTATACTAGAGGCCAAGAGAATACTCCCAATAAAGAAGAGACTTCTTTATTTGTAAAGTCGATAGTGGCTCCTGAAAGGGGCCTTATATTTAAAAGTATGAGGATGCTCATAAAAGGTTGGTATTTCCTTAATTATAAGGCTAAAAATTTTTAAAGAGAGGGTTGTAGTTGTACCCAACAGTACAAGGAGACTCATGGAAAAGAAAGAGATTTGCTTAATAAATTTTTTATAATAATATTTTATATAATCAAGTCTCAACTTATCTCATACATGTTTCAAAATTCAACACGAGGGAACAATAAAAAAGAGACTTACTTATATTAAAACAAACCGCCACTCAAAACTCTCTTAAAATAAAATAATTTTCTGTTTTTAAAATATAAATGTCGTAAATTTGGTTATTTCACATATCATACTTTGTATAAATTTTAAATATTGAAAATAAATAAATAAAAATATTTTTAAAATTATAATTAAATAAATTTATTTAAATATTTATATTAAACATTTAGCTTAATTTATATAAATATAACTAATTAATTCTAAGTATTAATTTAAGAAGTAAATATTTTTAAAAACATTTCAATGACTATTATAGACCTAAATTTTATCCAATGTTCAGTCAAAGAAACAATCACACATATTGCTGATTTCCGAAAATATTTTCTTTAACATGCATTAGACGAAGGTAATTATAGAATGTTATCTCCTCAAGCCTAAAACCATTATTACTTACACAAATTCTTTCTAATTAGACAGTAATCATCAGGCTCGATAATCATTTTTTAAACTTCTCTTGCTTAGGCAATAAGGTTTCAAAGGTCCTAATAATTGACATATATGTATATAGGTTCATTGAGCACGTTTTCTACGAATCTAAATTTTGTCAAAAAGGAACAAACAATTTGGGAAAAGCAAGCTGTGGTCCACATGAATGAAAAAGGAGAAAACCACTTCTCCAAGTCATGTTCATGATCAAGATCAAACGGTGATCAACACACGTCTGATAAGTTGACATGAACTTGCACATATACAATTACCACTCCACCAATAATGCATGATTGTATTAATAAAACTAAAACACTAAAATAATAAAAAATATCCATGAATCCACAGGTTCTTTTAGCAAATGCAAATCTTGAAAGCACTCCTTTTCCTCTTCTCCCCCACCTCTCTTTAAATACCCTTCCATCTCCCTCCTCTTCTTCTCAACTCTCAATCCTATAATCTCTCTCTCTCTCTCTCTCTCTCTCTGTCTCTCTCTCTCTCTCTCTCTCTCTCAAAAACCAGAAATAAATATAAAAAACAAAGAAAATCTCTTTATATATATCTAAAAAAACAAAAATGGTGGAGCAAAATTTACCAGTTATTGGCAAAAGAATATGGAGCATAATACGTGTAGTTTTCTTCATGGTTAGAAAGGGTTTATGCAAGAGAAAGCTCTTGGTTGATCTCAACATGATGGTCAAACGTGGAAAGATTGCCGGGGGGAAAGCCCTAGACAATCTCATTCACCATCACAACCACCACAGTAGCCGGTATGTATCGTCTTACGTGGCGCCACACGAATACGAGTTCAGCTGTAGCAACACTCCCAACTACACTTTCCCCTTCCACGTCAGCAACAAGAGAAAGAGCAACTTCTTCGGTTGCGCTCACGCGCCGCAGACTCTTGAAGATGATGCGGCAGCCGTGAACACCGTGAAGGTGGTTTTGGAGATGTTGAACAATGACAAGGTGGTAGAGGCGTCTCCGGCACTGCCCGGCTTTGGACGGAGTCCGTTTGTAAGGCCGCTGAGGATAACGGACTCACCGTTTCCGTTAAAGGATGTGGATGAAGATAACGGATATGTAGACAAAGCAGCTGAGGAATTCATTGAAAAATTTTACAAGGAGTTGAAGAAGCAGAAAATGGCTGAGAATTAATTAGGGTTTCTGTTCATTTTTTCCCTGTAGAGTTTTTAATTTTTGAGCATTCTTAAGTTTTATTTTTGTTGTTTACTATATAATGAGAATAAAAAGTGTGCATGAAAGTTCAGCACTGTGTTCTTGTTAATGGTATCTTCTTGAAAGGTGGTGGGAAATGAGAGATGTGCATACGCTGTGCAGGGATTTCAGTTTTTCCTATTAAATTGTTTCAGTCTCAATAAATAAAGCTTCAAAGTACAAAAGTTTGTAGTATATGCTTGAATTTTCTTTTAAAACTAATCATAATTATTCGAATCTAATTATAGAATAAATCATGATTCGAAATTTATAAACAAGCTTAATCCGCTTAAAAAATTATATATATATATAACAAAGTCAAAACCTGAATCTCAAGACCCATTAAGAGCTGGTTGTCTTATTTTCTTATTTATTTATTTACATTTGTAGAAGAATTTTAGATACCCAGCTTTCATGAGTATATTCTGCCCTTCTTTTTTTCTTGTGTTTAATTTCAACCTCATTTTTTATGTTAAATTTAATAATAAACTAATATTCCAGCCAAGATCCTATTTATAAATTACCAAATTGATGACACAAAATTGAATTGTTTTTTCTCCCCCTTTTACTTCATGGACATGAAAAAATTGAAGGCTTTCTATATCAGAAACCCCCATTTTTTATTTTTTAACCTCTTATTTTTAATATGGAAAATTGGTTTTACAGCCTCAAAAGCACTTCCATTCCACTAATTCTGAATAGTTAGATATTGTCCTAATGTGATTCCACTAAGTTAAAGCCATTGCCGGACCCTTTCCTCCTCAAAATACTATCAACTTTATTTCCCACTTTTCCTTTTTCTCCTTTACAATATTTTATTTCCAAAGTTATTGTATAAGAAATTAATCCACTGATTTTTAATTAGATATTGTGATCAATTGGTTACTTTTGAAGATTGAATACTTAGTCACACCCAAAATTTGAACATCAATTGGTAGCGAAAGTGTTAAACGTTGTAAAGACTAAAGGGTATTACTTCATCAGGCCATGAACTTAAAGAACTTGGTAAATGGAGTCAATGATGGTGGCCTGGTCTAATTTAATCTGATAGGGAGAGCAAGAGAAAGTTAAAAGAAGGGGAAGTTACGTCTTTCGACACTTCATAATCAGTGTATCAATTTTTCTAATTACATTATATTTTATAAAATTAAGATATTAAGTAATGATATAGTGTATATGAGATGATCAATTTATAAATGAAGAGAGAAATTATTCACTTTTTAAAGTTTAAGGGGTTAAAATGTATAAAATTAATCTTATGAGGCTAAATTATAAATATTAAAATTTTGTGGCACCTTGGGGACAGGGTCCCTCTCCAAACTCTAATGTAGCTGTGTCTCTTTTTATTATATTAAGTGTGATACAAATTTTATATTCCAATTCTGTGAGTGTAAGATTATGTTTAATTTCTTAATCCATCAGTTTTGATAATATATTTATAAACTAATAATCCTAATAATTGATGCCTATTTTGTAATGATTAATCATGAATGCCTTATCATTTTAATCTTTGCACTGAATATTGACAAGTGTAAATTTACTATTAATAGTTGATTAAAAAATCTTGATTGATTTCCTCAAACCTTTAAAAATAAAATTAAGTCAACATTTTTGGATGGGGATGGGTGTATTTATAATAATATATATGTAAGATTGCCTATCTTCAAATAGCTATCCGAAATTGATGAACGTAATTCAATATTTTAAGAAATATTTTAAGACTAGATTAATTAAGTTGACAAATGATAAAGATGTGTTATTAGATTTTGTTAATTTCCGTAATTTTCGAATAATACATCAAGTCCCAAACTCCTTTTATAAATTTAGAAGAAAATGTTATAATTAGGCCATATGTTCTATATTTTTACCCTTTCATTCAAAAAAGAAATTAATATATAACATAACTTCAACACTTTTAATTTTAGAAAGTGATAAGTGATTGAAATCAAGAATCATTAAAAGAAAAAAGAGAAAATTAGGGTTTTATTAATAATAAGCCAAATATATATATATATATATAAAGATATTTTTTATAATATTGTTTATATAAAATATCTTAGAAAGATAAAAAGACTATTATACTCATATGATAAAATAAAAATAATACAGAAAAAATTAATATATTATCAACAACCCCCTCAAACTCACAATGCAGTAAGGAGTATTGAGAGTTTGTCAACCAAAAAATGAAAACGACCACTAGGATGAGATTTGGTAAAGAGATCAACAATTTGCAAGGAAGAAAGGATAAAAGGTATGTTGAAGGTAATGCCAAGTAAAATGATAGTCAATCTTAATATGCTTGGTTCGCTTGTAAAAAACTAAGTTGTGGGCAATTTGAATGACCCTTTTATTATCACAATACATAAGAATGGGATAAGAGAGAGAAATACCCATATTGGCTAGCAACCAATATAGCCATACAATCTCAATGATAGTAGATGCCATGGCACGATATTCAGCCTTAGTAGAAGATTGAGCAATAATTGTTTATTTTTTGCTCTTCTAAGAGATGAGAGAGTCACCTGAAAAGATGTAAAAATTAGTAATAGACTTACGATCAATAGGATCACTACCTCAATCAACATCAAAATATGCACGTAACTTTAAAGAAGATATTGAAGGGAATAAAAGACTCTAAAAATGAGTATCTTAAAGATATCGCAAGATGCGAAGAATAATAGCCCAATGAGTAGGAGGAGGAGAAGCAACAAACTGGCTAATAATATGAATCGTATAAGCAATATTTGGATGAGTGATAGTAAGATATACTAAATTACCAACAATAGTGCGGTAAAAATTAGGATCTGCTAAAGGTGTACTATCAAAAAAGCACAAACAAATATTAAGTTTGAGAAAAGTATCAACTGTTAAAGTATCAATGAGCCGAGCCCTCTCAAGAATATCATCTATATACTTAAACTGAGAAAGAAGATAACTTTTTAGAGACAAGGCAACTTCAATACCGAAAAAGTAGTGTAAGAGACCTAAATCCTTCATAGAAAAATGATATGGTAATTTTAACTTTAACAATAAGATTCCATTAACATCATTACCAATAATAATCATGTCATCAACATACAAAGAGAGAATAATACGACTAACAGAGCTAAACTTGATAAAAAGAGCAAAGTCATGGTTGCTTTGACAAAAATTAAGAGAGGTAATAACAATAGAAAACTTCTTAAACTAGGCTCAAAGAGCTTGCTTGAGATCATATAGTGTCTTCTTGAACCTACAAATAATACTAAGATTATGAAAAACTCTAGGCAGAGGAGTCATATACACTTTTTCCTGAAGATCACCATTTAAAAAGGCATTTTTAACATCCATTGAAGAAATAACCCATTGACAAATAGAAGCAATTGCAATTAGAGTACGAATAATAGTCATTTTAGCAACAAGAGCAAAAGTTTTCTCATAATTTATACCATGCTGCTAAGCAAATCTCTTAGCAACCAATTGAGCTTTGTATCGCTTAACTAACCCATCAGACTTGGTTTTAATTTTATGCATCTAACGGAAACCAATTACACTCTTGCCAGGGGGTAAAGGTACTAAATTCTAAGTGTTTATTTTATGCAAAGCATCAAATGCCTCAATCATAGCATGCTACTAAAGAGCGTCAACTACTACATTTTTATTAAACAATAGTTATGACCACTTATGAATAGAGATTAAGAAACAAGTAAAAGAATTAGAATAACAAAAATAATCATAATCAGGATGCTGAGTGGACTTACGAACATGTGAAAAGCTAACATCAGGAAGTAAGGCACTAAGATATGTAAAACTAACAATAGAAGATGGACTAGCAACTGTGTTATCAATAAAAGGATCAATATTGATCAAATCAAAAGTAGTCAAAGCAGGTTTACTAACAGGAATAGAAAAGAAAGGTATATGCTCAAGAAACATAATATAACGAGATACATATAGTTTATGAAAAATTGAATCAAAATAGCGATATCCTTTTTAACCCTCACTATAACAAAAAAATACACAAATAACTGAGCCTAGTGATAATTTAGTATGCTTAACACTCGATTGAAGAACTAAACAAGTGCAACCAAAGACACATAAGAAAGAATAATTAGGATCATGACCATATGATTTTACAAACAGAGATAATCCTAAGATGTGAGAGGATGTGATCTTATTAATCAAGCTGACAATAGTAAGAATTGATTCACCCCAAAAAGGGTTAAGAACAGAGGTAGACAACAAAAAGGAGCGAGCTGTTTTTACAATGTGCCTATATTTTCTTTTAGTAATGCCATTTTATTGGAGAGTATCAGTATACGAAGTTTGAAGTATAGTTCCATCTAAAGCTAACAAATTAAAAAAAGAATTAAAAGTATATTCTCCACTTAAATCGAATCTAAAGCACTTTAAAACAGTAGAATGTTGAGTTTTAACAAGAGCTTTAAAAATCTAAAAAATGCCAAGAAATTCTGAATGATGTTTCATAAGATAAACTCAACAATAATGGGTGTAATCGTCAATGAATAAAATATAATAGTAAAACTCTCCTTTTGTGACAATAAAAGTGGGTCCCCACACATCAGAGTGAATAAGATCAAATAATATAAGAAAAATAAAAAATTTTTATTAAAAGATAAGGCAGAAAATTTTGCCAGTTTATACCCACGATAATCAAACATATCATAGGTTAACAAGTTATCAAAAATTTTAGTAGATATTAAGTACTTTAAACGGAAGGCAGAAGCATGACCAAGGTGAGAATGCCACAAGTAAAAATTAGGAGAAGAAAAAGTCAAATGAAAGGATGAGAAGTCCATACTAAAAGCCACTACACTTGAAACTCGAAGCTCATCAAAGATATAGAGTCCTCCTGTCTAAAGTCAATCCTAATTAGCTTCTGAGAGTGTGGGTCCTGTACATGAAAAGAAGAGGGTAAAAAGAAGACTTGCTAACCAAAATCACATAATTGACTAGCAGACACAAGATTCAATGTAAAATTAAGAATACGATAAAAATTAAAAATAAATATATTTAGTGTGACAATAGAACTAATACTTGCTATTAGCACTGTGTTGACATTGTCCAAATTTTAAATGTAAAAATAGAGTCACTATCTATCCAAATAATGGTGAGATAGATCACTAAAAAAAATAATTAGATTTCAAGTTCGGAGGATTGATTAAGTATAAGAAAGGTGTTAGATATCTTACAACTTTCGTAAAAACGGTTATCGAAAAAATTGATTTTCAATCTTAAGTTTCAAAATTTATCTTTATTTATAATTTTTACTAAGAGAAGAGATAATATTGAAAATATTCTGCGGTCTTAGTTTTTTTGAAAAATATTGAACTAAGAGAAGAGAGAATATTAAAAATATTCTGCCGTCTTACCCTTTTTTATTAGTTGAAAATATTTAATTAAGAGAAGAAAAAATATTAAAAATATTCTATTGTCTTAGTTAATTCTTCTTCTTTTTCTTTTTTAATTTTTTTTATTCTTTTTTTTTTATAATTGCACTAAGAGAAGAAAAAATATTAAAAATATTTTGCTATCTTAGTTTTTAAAAAATATTGAGCTAAAAGAAGGGAGAATATTAAAAATATTTTGTCATCTTAATTTTTTATTAATTAAAAATTTTAACCAAGAGAAGGGAGAATATTAAAAATATTCTGCCATCTTGGTTAATTGTTTTAGTGTTTGTTAACAATAAAATATCATGAATGCAATAAAGAATTAAATATAAATTAAATAACAAGTATATAAATACTAAATA
>JAWDEX010000011.1:2068235-2080969 GCA_035221805.1 Trichilia hirta | reverse complement strand
ATTGTCATCTTATATCTTGAGGAATACCCTTGTCCGTAAGTATCTTTAACGTTGTTACTCTAATTTTATATACTTTTACCAGACTACCGACAGAAAGAGCAGGAAATTACTCATACAATTTTAGTAGGACTTCATCCATATGTCAAGCTGAAATGTCACATATTATCGTTATTAGCCGCTTATTCAAGCACAACAAAACTTTCCTGCAAAATAAACAAATGATTATTAATATAATTTCTAATGATTACATTTTTATAGTAAATAAAAAGATAAAATAATAGTAACATCTATGTAGGCTAACTTAGCAAAAGTCATAAAGAAAATAGTAAACACCTATATTATTGACAAATTTGTCAGAATTACCCTAATGGTTAGTTTGAAAATATAGACACATCGCTATTAAAATTTAGTGCCTTAAGTTAAGATACAAACTTATTAAATAATTTTGATAGAATGATTTGAAAATTAAACCTCATATCACTATCACAAATTCAGTACCTCGAGTTTTATTTATAAAACATGGATAAAATTTAAAGGGAAAAAAATCGAATTATGACACATAGAAGTACCATCAACAGTCATAACAGATATAGTGGATGCAAAGGTCAATGATGAAAAAGATGATAAATTAGATGACATATGATGAGAGGCTCCAGAGTCTAAGACCCAAATAGAGAAAGACGTACTTGATGAATTAGCATATAATAAATCTATTGGTGAAAAGGCAAACATAGCATGTGGCTGTGTAGCAAGAAATTTCAAAAATTGATCATTACGGATAGCTATTATGGATTCAAAAGTTGAGTTTGATGAGAATATAGCTATTGCAGTACTAGGCTGAAAGGTCTATAAGATTATTGCTGAAAAAGAAGGTCATTGCTGGGTTTTCATAAAGACAATTGTTAAATTTTATTTAACAATTTTGGACACTAAGATTTCTAATGACCTTTCTGTTTGTAAAAGTTACATTCATCTGAGGCAAATTTTGATTTATTTTAATTTTGAGAAGTGAGTCTTGAAGAAATTGCTAGAATGGATGGATTGGGCATTGGAAAAATACCCTTTTCTGATTTAAACTTGAATCATATCTCCTCAGCTAATAACTCACTGACGACCAAATCAACAAATGGGAGTGGACTTTGATGCAAAATAGTATTATACAACCCCTCAAAGTCATCTCGTAATGCCATCAAAAATTGAACCAAACATTACTTTTCTCTACGAGCAAAATATAGGGAGCACATGCCTATAACTCGAGATTCTGTAAGAGTCAACTAGTCCTAGAGATCTATCATTACAGTATAGAATTTTTGAATACTATATTTTTCTGTTGCAAGGCACGAATATCATATTCAAGTTTTTATTGTTTTGCAAAGTTAGACTATATGTACAACCTGATAAATTATCCCTAACCTCTTTGGCATGATCATACTTCGCCAATTGCACACTAATTAAAGTTTCAACAAAATTATTAATTTAAGTAATGATTTTTGAATTGTTCATGTCCTAAGCATCTAACAAAGAAGCGTGATTTTCTTTCTTTTTATTTGTGGATTTAGTTAAAGAACCACTAATATAACCCATCATCTTTTTACCTTTGAAAAAATTTTTCATCAAATAACTCCAATACATATAGTATTTTTCATTCAATCTCACATTAATAGATTGAAATGAATCATCTCTTTCAGAAGTCATCATTACAAATCAAAGACAAAAGAGAAAAAGAGCAAAATACTAAATTGAAAAAGACAAAGATGAGTCACTGAATAAATTCAAATCATAATACTATAGAAGCAAGAACAAAATCAAACAAAGATCAAAGATGAGTCATACAAAATATCAGAAATCATTAAAGAAGCAAAGATTTTAAAACTTTGTTGTTAATTACCATAATTAGCGTCTCTTAAACGTATTATATAAACAATACGGATCCGTAATAGCTGTGAAAGAAATTAAAATCTCTTGCATCATATCAGCCTCTGATACCATGATAGAAATCAAGAATTATTGAAAGAGAAAAGAAAAAATTAGGATTTTATTAATGATAAGTCAGAAACATAAGAAAAAGACACTATTTATAATATTATTTATATAAAATAACTCAAAAAAATAAAAAGACTATTCTACCAGTATAATAAAATAAAAATAATACAGCAAAATTAATATATTACTACTAATAAAAATCATTGTAAATTAATAATTTTAATATACTTTTAATAAATTTAGTATATACTAATTAACTTAGAAAACGTAAAACAAAAATTTGTTTATTTACGTCAATTGTTTACGGGCTCCTTCAAGATTTATTGGAGCAATTACTTAATAGAGACTAAGAGTTATGGTTTTTACCCATAGCAATAGAGATACAAAAAAGAATTGTTGTTTATAATAACTCGAATAACTATAGTAATTTGCAAGAATTAAGTATCTTATTTTCTAGTAGATTAATACATAATTTATATAAGACATAGTTGCTTTTTTTCTTAGAAATTATTAGTTAGAGCAGTATGGATTTGGTATGGAATATGAAATGAATTATTTTTAATAAATTGGTGCTGTGAGGGATGTTTTTCTTCCTTTTTACCCAATTGTTATAAAGTAATAGTAGAAAAAGAACTGTTTTTACCTAATCCTAGTACTTCACATAGTTTATTTTTGTCTTTTACGTGAAAATTAGTTTCAAATTGGGAATCCACGTTGCACAAAAGTCAATTAAATTTGGAAATTACCAGTGTGCTTGGCGTCTTCTCATTATCAATATTGCAAAACACTTTCAAATATTTAATAAAAAGATTATTTTGATTTTATTTTACTTTATAAAATTTGACTAAAATTAATTTTTTTTTACATTATCAAATGCTTTATATGAAGATATGTTCTTTAGTAAGTGTTTTGCTAAATAGTGCCCTTAGTGCACTAGTTAAAAATTTTATATTTACTATTTATAATAATTTTTTTAATTAATATAATAATTAACTAGTATTTTTTTATACATTAAAAATTATAATTTATTAAATGCGGTAATCATAATCAGTGCCCTAAATCCTGTTTATAATATTTATTTGGCAGGGCTATTATACATATCATACATTATTTTATTCATTTTTTTAGTAATTTTCATTTTTATGTTATAATTTTTCATTTATTTATTATGATTTTTTATTTATGAAAAATATAAAGAAGTTAAGAATTATAACAAAAAATGAAGAATGAAAATAAAAAAATTTTACATTACAACCAAAAAAAAATCAGAAAATTTAGAAGATTGTACAATACATACAACTTTATCATCTTTATAATTTTTTTTTTTTTATAATTATATTGCAACCCTACTCGTTTGAGGTTTGAAATCAATTTAAAAGCCAAAAATCAAGAGTGCAATAAAAATCAATTTACCAGAATATCATTTTTATGAAATTAATTTCTATACAGAATTTTTATATTTTTGCACTTAAATTCTTCAACATAAAGTTGAAATATTTTTAAAAATTTTAAAATTTTATCATGAAAATTGAAATTTAAACCATTACCTATCTTAAAAACGCTCCTGTTAATAATAACATAAAAGATAATAGTACAGAGTATACAAATTTTTATATAAATTAATTAAAATATTACACCAATAAATTTGTAAAAGTAATAAAATTTTTATTGAATTAAAATAATTAAAATAAAATATATTAATGTGTAGCTACAATACAACAGTACTACATCACGTCGAGCAAATAGAGTCTATATATATGATTTTAAAATTTCAACGAAAACATTGAAAGTAGCTCAGATTGTTTTCGACAACAAGAAATCTGAAATGATCCAATAGCAAAGAAAATGGAGTGGATTGTCATTTCCTGTGGGCAAGACCTTCGATTTAATTATAGTAATTAGTCGTTTTTAACTTTACATTTTCTTAATTAATTTGATTTAATTTAATTTATATAAATAATAAAAGGTGGTGGGCTGTACACTTTAATTATAAATCCAAAAAGTTTAGGTAATATGTTTGGTGAAGAGTGTGAAACGTAGGTAAATGCGGCACTGATGTCACTTGTTCACTTGCTCCTTCAATTCTCTACTTCATCTTTTGACATGCTTCAAGTGGAATTATAATTAATTTTATTTTATGATTTTTAATAATAAAATATATATAACATAAAAATAAAATAAAATCCCCGAAAATATTATTTTAAAAAATAATCGGATTTCGGTATCCCTCTCAAATTAAAGTTAATTAATCTCTTATTAAAGGAGTTTTCCTTCAATAAATGTTTATAGGAATTATACCAATTTATGATTGATTGTTAATAAAATAAATTTTAATACATACTAAAAGATCTTTTTCTTTAAATTTAGGCAAGTTCGCATATGTGTAAGAAACCTGTATGCATAATAATGTTGCTAATGTTCTTTAAGCAAAACATTTGGATTATCATTTTGGAGGTGAGGAACAAACTAAATTTGTTGTTTATAGATATATTTGAATGACTAAATTCATATTAAATAATATAGATAACCAAATTAACATATTATGCAATCATATTCATTTGATTTAGAAATATGTATTTTTATAAACGCATTAATTGTATAATACAATAAATATACATCTCAAAATTGCTTGTTTAATTTATGAAATCTTGCTGGTTCAAGTCTATGATTTATATTAATAATACTAACTATACAATCTTATAAATTTGATTACATGAAGATTACGGTTTCAATTATTGGAGCTCCTCAAATCATATTAAATTACGATGACTTATAAGCATCTATTGTCTCTCTTCAAAATATTTGGTGGAATTTCATTGTCATTTTGTTCTTGGAAGTAGATGAGTATTCAAAAGACTCCACAACAAAAATCATAAGGAGTTCAATAAAAAATTCTACCAGATGTATATGTATGTTTGTAAGTTGCCTTTTGACGTCCAAGGGCTTTCATGTTACAATTACTTTAAATTGATTTACATGTGAAATTAAGAATTAATAATTTTGCATGATTTTAATTAATAATTATTTAATTGCTAGTGGGGTGGACCCAAATAGGCTTATAATGTTACCGACCTATTGATTTTTTCTAATGCTTACAATAAGAATGTCTTATCATAGAAAATAAGTTAGAAATGTCAATTTATAAATTAAGAGAGAGATATTTATGAATTGTTAATTGTGTTGATTGGATTCAAAACTGTTATAAATTAATGTCTCATCATATATAAATTATACAAGAATAATTTTAACGAATCAAACCATAAATAATATAAGAATAAGCTACAATTTTCAACACTCGACTACATTCATACGTTAAAAGTATAATTTTTAGAATTTTTACATCATTAAAATCGCTAAGCACATAAACTAGGGGATCAAGTTTTTACACTTTTCTCAATAAAAAAAAAAAAAATCAATACATTATTATATATGCTTGTCATATCTAACCCAGTATTATTACTTCATTTTCTTAGAAAACAAAGATTTTAAAAAAAATGAATAATGCCATATATATTCGTAACCTTTAGAGAATAAAAAAAAAAGGATAATAAGAAAAACCCACTACTTGGTAGATTACATCCAAGTTAAAACCCATGAGCTTCATTAGAAAGTTTTTCTCCATCTAGAGCTATCCTGAAGCAGGTGGAGACGGTACCAAATTAATTAAAAAGGAGTGCCTTTGATTTCTTAAAAGTTCAATTTCTTTCGTGTAAAGCTTTCTCCAATAACGAAAACGAGAGAGCTTTCGTTATATAATAAATATACTTACAATATTCAAAAAGCAGTCCATTCTAATTCTTCACTTCCAAATCAAATCACTTGCACGATGTCTTGCACGTGAAATTATATCATCAATATCCATAGCTTTCCTAATCGATCGTGCCACATGTTATATATATATATATATATATGTCGCTTAATGGAAGATATATTGTATGATAATGACAGAGATTTAGGGACATATATAATAATGCTACAAATATATAATACACGTCACAAATAAGATATATAACATAATTAAAGTCGAAAATAAAAGTAAATATTCTATATCGAAATTCGTACATAAATTTTAATAAATCAATATCATAATTAATAAAAATTATATACAAATTTGTAGTTAAAATGTGAACGTTCATATTAATTATCATTTATTTTAGCAGTCAAAATTTTGCAACGTACATAACAATAATCAATAATATAATATTACATGATATAGATAGTAATTCTTCTCATTCACTGCCTACAACGTCACAATATTTTGAACTGATTAATGTATTAATTTTTGAAATGTAATTATATGAATGGATTTACATGCATGAGCATGCAAATCAAAAGAGGATTCATATTAGTTACAATTTTTTAATTTAATATAATTTACTTTTTGCAAGCAATTAGGTTGGAAGTAGAATATAAAAACAACTTTGTTAGATCTAAGATCTTTCGAAAAGCAAGGCATCGAAAATGACCCAAATGAAAAGAAAAGAAAAGAGGAAGAAGAAGAACAAAGGTGGGCGAAAGGCTGCCACATAAAGAACAAAGCTAGTTAGTTAGGTAGTGCTCAATAATTGATTTCTTCTCTTGTGCCCTAATAATAATTTTTCTTCTTTCTCTTTCTCTTTCTCTTGATAAATAAGCCCAGAAAATTCTAAACATAATTTTGAATTAATGGATATATGGTAGGACAAAAAGGAATAGTTTGAACCATTGGAATTGTGCCACATGGCTTTGAGATTGTGGAATTTCATGAAACACTTTATGCATTAATCAAAGACAAGTACCATCAAAGAATTGACCGTGCTACACGTAATATATATTTTTTTTATCATTAATAAAAAGAACATTCTTTAATTTGCTTTAAAATCAATCACTTCGGTTCATTACTTTAATTTTCTTTCTATAAATAATATTTTAATCATAAATTTATTGAGTGTCTAAATATACATTTTTTATGTTATAGTTGGAAATTCTATATTTAATACGAGTGAATATTTCAATTCTCACAAGCTAAAATGTATATCATATGAAAAATTTGTTTCAAATATATTCAATTTTGGTAAAACTAAAATAGTAAACTGTTGTAATTTTACACTCGCTCATTTTTTGAAACTTTGAATAATATTTCTTCAATTTCTTACAAAATTCATGAATAATACACAGATTTAAAATGCCCAATAAAATAATAATTAAAAAATTAGGTGATTGTAACATTACATATTATTATTGGAATGTATTTTTATAAGAATGAATATATAAATGCAAGATTTTGGGTTCATTACATGATGGATAATTTTCCTTTGTTTGGCTGCCAAAGGGGCTAAGCAAATATGTTTATGTTTTGCCAAATTATTAGGAGAAAGCTGAGACTAACAAGAAAAGTTGTTTCATGTCAAAAATCACCTACAAAAGCTACAATGTTTTTTTCTTCTTGTTCTTCCCTTCATCCCCCCCCCCCACCCTCATCCTCTTTTTTTTTTTTTTTTTTTTTGAGCCGCCGACCTTAGAATGGGCTATTATAAAAGCTAAATGATTAGACATCATAGCCGTAAATGAAGTAGTGCTTATATAAAATATTCAAAACATTATAACAATTATTTTGTTTTAATTGTCACCTAGGTGTGGTGTTGGTGTTAGAGGTGGCAACAATTTATATCAATCAATTTATATATATGTATTGCATGAACCTAATTGATCCAAATCCAAAACACATTCCATAAATGCACATAATTGAGTTGTTATTGAGATATTTGAATTCTACACATGAAGAAGTATATAAACTTCTCCATATTTATAGAATTGATGACAAAATATTAACGAGTTGTCGAAAATTTTATTGTTAAAGATTAAACTGATAATATTGTCGAACATAGAACGAGAAATCTATAATGTTGGAATGGTAACATCGAAGTTATATTAGTAATTCACAACGTTAAAAAAGATACATATCATAGATTATTAGTATAATAATTTATACCAACTGGATACAATAGGAGGTGAATAAGTAATTCGCATATAAGACCATTTGAAGGTACAGAAATTGGGGAAAAGAAACTGCCCATTTATATCTAGGTTCAAAAGGAATGACTTCATAGAGGAGCCCAATTTCATAACAAGATATTTCTATAGAGACGCCTTATACTATTAATTACACCTCAATTATACGTACACCTCTAAGTAAATCCCCAAGTTTCACGCACCCAAACTCATCCCAACTTTGTACGCACCCGAAAGTACTGGTTAAAGTCAAAAAAAATAAAAAAAAAGGGGAAAATAGCTTGTACGAAATACCAAAATTGTTTACACCCCACAAGCAAACTTCTCGAATTAAATAAAAATTGCAGATTATTAAAAGGAAATAAAAATGAGAGCAATTGACGACTATTTATGCTAAAATACAAATTTAGAGAAGTGTCACACTACTGAGTTATTATTATATATTTTATACAATATTTTTTAAATACTCTTGTAGATATAAAATATATCGTAATGACATAACATTATTACATCCATTTGTTTGAATAATATTTATATGTGTAGCACGACTCGAACAATATATTGTATCATTGAGTTTGTATAAACTCGAACAATATATTGTATCATTGAGTTTGTATAAACTCGAACAATGTTTGATAGCATTGAATTTGAGGTCACACAATATAAAATAATAGGGGATGATCATGTTGGGCTTTGATCGCTTAGGATTTCTTAATTTCCTAATTCAACCGGCTTGACAGGGCATTGCAAACAGAGACCCGAAAGGATAATGGGCGATCATGTTGGGCTGGAGTGTTAGGATTTCTAGATTTAGCATTCGCCCCATTTGATAGACCATTGCAAATCGAGACCCAAAAAATTTGTATAAAAAGTTTGGAATATCTAATTTTGCGCCCACCGTGGGGCTCGAACCCACGACCACAAGGTTAAGAGCCTTGCGCTCTACCGACTGAGCTAGACGGGCTTGCAGGCTACGATAATTATTATTTATTTAATTATTTAATCTTATAAAGTTAGAACATTTGACGGCTGCGATAAGCTTGCGCCACTGAAGCCCAATCCAACGTATAATATTTACTCAACTCCAACCCCAAATCCATTGCACTGTGGTACCATCTACCACGGCTTGCATTACAGCCCTTGTAGTTTACAACACAACATTCCCTACGTGGACAGGTTTTGTCAGAATAAAACTAGACCTGTTTTGGTAATTTCACGCTTTACATTTTAATCCTATTTATTCAAGAGAAAAATTTCATACACCGTCGATATTCTCACCATCAGCGATTCTCATTCATCCACGCAATAATTAAAATCCCTTAAAAATTACAAATTTTATTACATATTATACTTTTCTAATATCTTCGTCCTCGTTGTAAAGTACTCAACTCTCTTTCTCTCCCTCTAGATTCTCTTTCAACAGATCCCCAAATCGCAAACCCTACCTTTTGTAACTGTGATAACTGATTCTTCGAATTCTTGATCGAATTTTGAAATTGGTAAATTTATTTGTTAGTGAGTGGAGTTTTTCAATCTCGTGCTGAAAAATTTTGGAATTTTCTTAGTTTTTTAATTTTGTTTTACGGTGTTGCCATTGATTGGGAAAGATTTAGGATCTTCTGCGAAGTTTTTACAGAAAATTGGGGATGACAGCTATCAAAGGATGAACGATGCCGGTGCTGCGTAGTGGAGTGCGCAGAGGCCGACGAGCAGTAGCGAGGGCAGAGGTGCAAGAGAATCCAAGTACTCCGATCGCGGCGGCAGTGGCAGCAGCGGGAGAGGGGATTGCTACGCGTACGAGGCGTAGACGCGCGGCGGCGGCGGCGGCAGCAGCGGCAGTGCCAGATAGTAATAATAATAGCAATAAGGTGAAGGTTGATGAAAAAATAGTCGTTGCAGTTGCTGAGGCGGAGGAGAGCGAGCCAGAGAAAGAGGAGGTTGGAGAGAAGAATATGGATGAATTCGATAGTGGCGGTCGGAGTAATGGTAAGGCTAATGCAGGTGGTGAAGACGAGGGAAGCACAGCGCCGCTACCGGAAAAGGTTCGTTCTTCTTTTTTTTTTTTTTTTTTTTCTCTCTCTCTATAAATTTTAAATATTTGGTTTAGCAACATAAATTTGGTTATTTTAAGTTAGTGATGAAGTGGTCGTTTGGATTGGTGATGAATTGGATTTTGTTTGTGGGATTAATCTTCAATGATGTGGGAGGTGGGAGTGTGGATATTTGGTTTGTATTTGCTTTGCATTAGGTGACAAAGCTTTGTCTCTGTCTGTGTGTGTGCGTGCATTTGTGTTTTACATTTTTGTGTTAAAACTTGAGTTGCGTTTTGCCGACTTATTCATTTTTAAGGAAATCTGTTATTGGGACTTTTAAATTTTGGTTTTATTGCAGCATGAGATGGTTTTATGGGTTAGTTTTACATAATTATTGTGATATATTTGTTGAAGATCGGGAAGTTAGACTTTATGTTCAGAAACATTTTCAGAAGTTGGATAATTAATATGGGCATTGTTTTAATTGATAGTGAGAATATTCTAGGTTCTGAACTTTATAACTATTGTCTACTTGTTTGATTTGATATCACCTTCCAAATTTAGATATGTTTCGTTGTTATGCATCTTATCAGTATTAACTTTCACTGAGCTATTTTGTAGGAATGTCAGTGTTTTTGTTTGATGTGGGATATCTACTTCTAGGTGTGACATGTGTTAGTATGATCACCATGTGGCTTAGCAGCTTCCTCATGTCTTTCTCTTATGAGTATTTGTCCTCTCTAGCCACCAACGTTTAACTCAAAAGTGAGATATTAATTATCAATAATAACAATGAAATATTTATACTAGTTAAAGCATCTTCTGTCAGCGTTATTTCATTTCCACGTTTACTTGACTATGTTGGTCTCTACTGCACTAGTAATTGATTTACTCCCTTTCTAATGTATTAGAAAGACCTAATCCCTGTTGGCTATTCCATTCCACTCCTTCGGTATTTTTTTTTCCAAGATGCCTGTGCAATATAAGGTGTTAATTGTGAATTAAAACTTTTACAGCTTTTAGTTAATTATCTCTGGTAGTGCACAATGACATTTCAAGCTTAAAATTATAATTTCTTGCACAGATTTGGTCTGTAGAGCGCCTAGTTATCTATAATGCATGTGAACAGGATGGCGACAGTTCTTTTTTGTTGTTTTGGAATTTCTTATGTCTTCTAAAAATGAGTTTAAGTGCTCGGTTATTTCAGATTTCAGTTGGAGGTTCACCACTTTATAGACTAGAAAGAAAGCTGGGCAAGGGTGGCTTCGGGCAAGTGTATGTTGGTCGGCGTGTCTCTTCTGTAAATGCAAATGAAAGAACTGGTCCAGGAGCTGTAGAGGTATGACATTTACCATCACATTTTTTGAATTTTTGAGGTTTTTTTTCATCATAATTTTTCCTTATACTTCAAATTGTCTTGCATTTAGGTGGCTTTGAAATTTGAGCATAGAAGTAGTAAAGGCTGTAACTATGGACCTCCATACGAGTGGCAAGTATACAAGTAAGTAGTTACATCTCATGTTTTCTTGTTATTTTGGATTTTGATGATATTTATGAATCTATAAACTCTTTTTGTCTCTTTCGTAGTACTCTTGGTGGCAGTCATGGGGTACCACGAGTACACTTCAAGGGCCGGCAAGGTGATTATTATGTGATGGTATGCTATCTTTGAACTCTGTATTGATGTGCTTTTGTCACTTCTGCCTGGTTTTAGACTTGCTTTTAAGAAAATATTAATTCTTTTAGGTAATGGATATGCTGGGACCAAGCTTGTGGGATGTTTGGAATAGCAACTCACATACGTAAGTTCAATGGAAACTGGCTCAAATAAATTTCTTTTTACTATTAGAGTGTCACTGTCTTTTCGGGCATTCAGTTGCTGAACGTTGCTGTTGTTAATGGCAGAATGTCCATTGAAATGGTGGCCTGCATTGCCATTGAAGCAATATCAATATTGGAGAAGATGCACTCCAGAGGGTAAGATCTTTTCTTTTACGAATCATGTTTTATTCTTCTTGTAATGTTTGTCTCAATCTCCACATACCTCTTTTCTAATTGCCTTTTGTATTTCCATAAGGTAGAAAGTTTTGGCATGCAAACAGTTAGCTCTCGGTTCTTGTGTGCTTGGTGTGTGTAGGAGTATATCGCTTTTTTCTGTTATTCATCTCTCTGTTAAGAGGAGGAACTATTATTCAGCTCTTGGTTCTTCTACCCTCTGGTTTTGGTTTTATAGAATGATGCAAGCAACAAACAAAGATATTGATATTTTGTTTAGTTTATCAGTGTCTTGAATATGGAGTCATCTATGTTAAGGATTTGTTTTAGTGTATCAGTGGACCCTAATGGTTGCTAATCCGATTGTTACAATTGGTTCATAGTTCTACTTATACGATCTTAAGTTTATAATTATTTTACATGAATGTGTGATCAAGATAACTTGCTCACTACAATTTCTGACAGGTATGTGCATGGAGATGTGAAGCCTGAAAATTTTCTGCTTGGTCCTCCCGGTACGCCTGATGAGAAGAGATTATTCCTTGTTGATCTTGGATTAGGTAATTTGAGGGTCTCATTGTTTTTAATGTTATCCACTTGGCACAAGAATGTGTTGTAATTCCTTGTTTTATGTCTTAATTTGAGCAACCAGCTACTAAATGGCGAGACTGTTCAACTGGTATGCATGTTGAATATGATCAAAGACCAGATGTTTTTAGGTATGATCATTAA
>JAWDEX010000011.1:2052072-2068135 GCA_035221805.1 Trichilia hirta | reverse complement strand
TTTGAATTCCATATTGATGTTTTTTTATTGCTTCTGCCTGGTTTTAGACTGTTTTTCATAAATATTGATTCTTTTAGGTAATGGATATACTGGGACCAAGCTTGTGGGATGTTTGGAATAATAACTCGCATACGTAAGTTTGATGAAAACTGGCTCAAATAAATTCCTCTTTTTACTATTATAGTGCCACTGTCTTTTCAGGCATTCAGTTGCTGAGCATTGCTGTTGTTAATTACAGAATGTCCATTGAAATGGTAGCCTGCATTGCCATTGAAGCAATATCAATATTGGAGAAGATGCACTCTAGAGGGTAAGATCTTTTCTTTTATAGACCATATTTTATTCTTCTCGTAATGTTTATATCAATTTCTGTGTACCTCTTTTCTACTTGTTTGATGTCTCCATAAGGTAGAAAGTTTCAGTAAGCAAACAGTTATCTCACCTTTGCTTGTGTGCTTGGTGTGTGTGTGTGTGTGTGTGTAATGGCTTTTTGTATTATTCATTTCTATGTTCAGAAGAGGTCTTAATTAGGCCATATTCTGCCTTCTGATTTTGGTTTTATAGAATGATGCAAGTGACAAACAAATTTACTGATTTTTTGTCTAGTTAATCAGTGTCTTGAATATGGAGTTATCTATGTTAAGGATTTGTTTTAGTGTATTAGTAGACTCTAATGGTTGCTGATCTGATTGTTACAATTGTTTCATAGTTCTATTGATATGATCTTAATTTTATAGTTGTTTTACATGAATGTCTTATTAGGAAACCTATACTTCTTGCTCACTACAATTTCTGATAGGTATGTGCATGGAGATGTGAAGCCTGAAAATTTTCTGCTTGGTCCTCCTGGAATGCCCGATGAGAAGAGATTATTCCTTGTTGATCTTGGATTAGGTAATTTGTGGGTCTCATTGTTTTTAAGTTAGCCACTTATGGCACAAGAATGTTTTGTAGTTCCTTGTTTTATGTCTTAATTTGGGCAGCTACTAAATGGCAAGACAGTTCAACTGGTATGCATGTTGAATATGATCAAAGACCGGATTTTTTCAGGTATGATCATCAAAAATATGTTAATGTAATTGTTGTTCTCTTTATCCTTATATTATCTAAATAAAAGTATTGCTTTGATCTTGCAGGGGAACAGTGCGTTATGCTAGTGTACATGCACATTTAGGTAGAACTGGAAGTAGAAGAGATGATCTAGAATCACTTGCTTACACACTCATTTTCCTACTTCGAGGTCGTTTGCCTTGGCAAGGATACCAGGTCAATTTTCTTGTCTTGAAAGTATACTTTATTACTTTTGGTGGGGTGGTGACAATAAATAGAAAGGATAGAGGAATATTTGATTTTGTGCATAACATTTTAGCATGATCTTCTCAGGGAGAGAATAAGGGATTCCTTGTTTGCAAGAAGAAGATGGCAACATCCCCTGAGGCACTATGTTGCTTCTGCCCACAGCCATTCAGACAGTTTGTTGAATATGTTGTGAACTTGAAGTTTGATGAAGAACCTAATTATGCAAAATATGTTTCCCTTTTCGATGGGATTGTTGGCCCAAATCCAGATATCAGGCCAATTAATACCGAAGGTGCACAGAAGGTGTGTTCTTTCTGTTTGTATTTATTGTTGTTTTTCTTTTGAGATAAATTTTTACTTCTTTGGTTATTGAAGGTATCATTAGATGTACAGAATAATTATTATATATTAGTTTTGGAATTATCTGAATTTTGTTTATTTTATTCCTTATAAATAAATGTTGGTGTATGTAATTTGTCCTTTACATTTATGAAGCTTATTTATCAAGTTGGTCATAAGAGAGGCCGGCTAACTTTAGAGGATGAAGAAGATGAACAACCAAAGAAGAAGGTTCGTATGGGAATGCCAGCTACGCAATGGATTAGTGTTTACAATGCCCGTCGACCTATGAAGCAAAGGTATGATCACATTTTAAATAATTTTTTTGGCACTTTTTAGATTGGGATATGATTCATGTAGCAATCTAGTTTGTGCTTGAGGCTTTGTTTAGTCATTAATTGTTGCAGTCATTTGTGATTTGTCTTTCATCTTTGGTGCCGCATTAATCTCTAAATTTTTTGAATTTAGTTGAATAAAACTAAATGTGATGAAATTGATGTGCTTTTGTAGATATCACTATAATGTGGCAGATGCAAGGCTTGCCCAACACATTGACAAAGGAAATGAGGATGGCTTATTTATAAGTAGCGTGGCATCATGTCAAAACCTTTGGGCCCTTATTATGGATGCTGGTACTGGTTTTTCTGCACAAGTCTATGAACTCTCCCCATATTTTCTTCATAAGGTACATTTTTGTCTATCTCATTCAATGTGCCCTTGTGCCCTGTCACTACATTCTATAGCTTAAAAATCACCATTGTATACAGCAGGCTCAGAGTATATGTTAACAAAGTACTAATTCTTTTTTGGTTGGTGTGTGAAGGAATGGATAATGGAACAGTGGGAGAAAAACTATTATATTAGTGCAATAGCTGGAGCTACCAATGGGAGCTCGTTAGTAGTCATGTCAAAAGGTTAGATGTTTCATTTTTGGTTATGTAGGCATTGTATGGATTACTGTTTGCTAACTTTGATTTATTATTTCCAGGGACACTATATTTGCAGCAATCATACAAAGTTAGTGATTCATTTCCTTTTAAATGGATTAATAAAAAATGGAGGGAGGGCTTCTATGTTACAGCAATGGCCACCTCTGGGAGTAGATGGGGGGTTGTGATGTCTCGTGGTGCAGGATTTTCTGACCAGGTCACAACTTGGATTATTGCCACTATTGCATACCAATATTTTGTGTAGTAGAAGTGTAAAATTCTTAATTAATAATCTTATTCTGTTTGCTTATTTCAGGTTGTTGAACTTGATTTTCTTTACCCAAGCGAAGGCATTCATCGTCGTTGGGACTGTGGATACCGTATTACAGCCACTGCAGCCACTTGGGACCAGGCTGCTTTTGTTCTGAGTGTGCCACGGAGGAAACCTGCAGATGAAACCCAAGAAACTCTTCGAACATCCGCTTTTCCTAGTCAACATGTCAAGGTCCACAACGTTTCTGTTTTCCTATAGTATTTGGCTTTGCTTTGTTACGAACTTAAATATCTTAGTCGGGTGTAAAAATCTACTGATTGATCTTGCAGGAGAAGTGGTCAAAGAATCTTTACATTGCATCCGTTTGTTATGGAAGAACTGTTTCATGAGTTTTCTGATTATTTGTCTGTCATCTGACAACCATTGTAAGTACACTGGTATCCAGCCGGGAAGCTAGAAACTAGGGGTTTGCTGATATATCTAGGCTCGGAGAAATTTTGATATGGGGGCTTTAATTAATTAATTAATTAATTGTAATCAAAATATAGAAGCAGCTTTAGTGAAACTGTGTAAGCTGTGCCTATCACATATGTAAAATGTCCCTTCGGCCAATGTTAATGAACACAATGATGACAAAATTTGCTGCGTCTGTTTACTTTTGTATAGTCTTTGAACAATAAAGCACTGTTGTGGGATTTTTTTTTCCAACCCTATTGAAGAAGTTGTGGCATGTAAATTGGTAGCTTTTATTTTAAAATGAACGTGGCTGATGGTAATCTCTGGTGCTTGTGGAGACCGCTTCGAGCCAGTATGGCATGAGTTTCAGATGAGAAATCGCGAGCTGCAATAATATGTGAGCCCACATGGGCTCAAGCCCAGTTCCCATTAAAGCACAAAAATGTAATGAACCAGTATGGTACGCGCTATATGAATTGAATTTGAGCTTTATGAACCAGGTGACAAAAATGATCCAATTCTGATAATTCTTTTATAAATAGTAAAATTTAATTGCCCTTTTATAATGAATTTATAAGAAAAAAAGGTAATAAACAATCCATGATCATCACCGTGCCCAAAAGGTAAAGGTTAAAACATATCAAAGATAAAATTATTTCCAGGAGAATATTTTAAAATCATTGGATTTGAATGGAAGAATAGGTAAGAGAGATCAATGTCTTATTTTGCCACATTGTTAAAACGGGACAGTTGACAAGAAAGCATGTTTGATTAAGTTGTTTAATTCAAGTCACAAAAGCTTCATGGATATTGCAATCATAGTTTACAGCCAAATCAAACCTTGAGTTTCCCTTCTGATCATGATCCAACAATTCTGCTTGAACATACAAGGTTGCCTTGTCTTAGATTTTAATGTGTAGGCCTGCAACATATCCTCCCCAATTGAATTTTTTCCTGGTACAAAATATCGGATAACATTAATTTTAGTCTCCACAGAACAAATATGAGTTATCGGCTCTTCCATATACTCAACGAAAAGAAAAGAGTTTCATAGATTAACCTCAATGCCATCATGGTCGTAACGAACTGTAAAGATACAGCGACAGCCTCTTACATCATGCAGCCGTCTCTGAATGTCCAAAATACGAGCATCGCAGTACACTGCTTGATCTTCTCTTTCCTGTAAATCCTCAATTGCCCATTGTTGTAAAGTGTAAGAGGCCAATTGTATATGTTTATACTCTTGGATCAATCTAAAAAGTTTAGTTATTTTTTCAAGAGAAGGAAGTACCCGATAGCACAGTACAAGATCTCCTACTTCGACCTTCTGACACTCTGTAGGTTCCAAGGGAATAGATCTCTCACGAACAGCTGCTTTCACGTTCACCCATTCATCTTCTGTATTATTAAACCCAGAAAACCGCACACGTACTTCCTGCAAAACATAACAGGATACAACATCTCAGTGCAGGCTGGAGTTATAAGATGCTAAAATACATCTCATTAACGAAAGACAAAAATACATGTTCCAGAAGTGTCCATGGATTATTCTTAAAGCTATAAGAAGAAGCATTATATCCCGCAAAGCATGCAAAAATAATCAATTTCTTGCCAACGTCAAATGTCATGTACAAAAATAATCAATTGCTTGTAGGATTGAATGAGGTCACATACTAATCAAAGCTTATATAGCTAATGTTTGATGCTATGAACACGAGGGAATACATATTCATTGTAGAAGATTCTTACAAGTTCACCGAAACATGTAACTCTGTAGGTGAGGAATGAAGCAACATCATACCTGGAGACCAAAGAAATGAGAGGGATAAATGCCAGTTCTATTTAGAGGAATATTGCAAAGTTTGACACCAAGGTTGCAATTTTTAACATTGATGATTTCTGCCTTGGTCATAACCAAAATAATAACTTTAAGTTTTCCAAAAACATTGAAATTTATATTCAGAGGGACCATTGTTTGAATCAACAAACTCATGCAACAAAACAGGACATTAATAGTGGTCTGCTTTACCATTTTGCAAATCAATTAGAATACAATATGTGACATGGACTAAAGAGAACGACAAAAATCATTTGTCTAGTGATCATTTTAACTAACATAAAACCAGAATATGCTGATAAAGATACAAATTCTGAAATCTGTGGGATGCAACACACAGGGATTTCAAATGATAAAACCATGTGAGGTTTCCGTGTATGCTGGAAACAGATACAGCACATCAGCACAAACTTTAGCGTTCCTAATCAAATTAACAGATAGATTCTTACCATGCATTGTCTTTTGACGACTTAGCTTCAAATGCCAATTCCTTAAGTTCTGAGACATCACAACCTGCATAAAAAATTGTATTGAAAACTACATTACGATTGCGCTTTCAATTTTGAAACTATAGCGAAATATTGACAATGATGCAATGGTTTGGCAATCTACTATCATAGTTAAAGTTCCATAGGAGGTCTTGACACAAGTACACAGTGGATGAGAATACGTCAGAGTACACATTGTACGCATAAGCCAATTTTGGATATCACTGCAAAATAGGTAAAAGTGGTATTATGTATTCAAAGCCTAATAGATAGACTAATGATGCACAAGATTATGCATGGGATTAAAAAGGAAGAGTAATAACCAGAGAAAAGAAGTAACAGAAAAAGAGAGATAATACCTAAAGTTAATTACAAGTTCGATGAAGTCAAGGTCTAAACATTCTATTTTAGCAAAAAAAGAAAATTCAATTCACAGGGGAGATACTTTGGATTAACCTCACAGGTGAAGCAAACAACATTTAGTCTTCACTACTTCAACTCAAACACCATTTACATATTATCACGCAGACTAGCAACAATCAACAAGTCTAAAAGTTTGAATCCCATAAAAAAATGATTTAAAGAATCTAATTCCAGAAGTCTTGACTTGACTATTACTCCTCACAAACCTTTAGGCTTTTCTGACATCTCAAATTCGTTGCTTGAAACACTTTCACCAGAAAAATCAGCAAATAGCTTGCATGCCTTCCACAAAGATTGGCCTTTAGCTTGTGACCCTTTCTGTTTATCCTTAAACCAACTCTGTACCTTCAACAGAATAAAAGAAAGATGAGTTATGAAGGGGCTCAAATAAATGTAAAATCAAGTTTGGAGGACAGATTAAGAGAAAAACCTGATGCCAAGTAATGGAAGGTCTTGAAACAGAACTTGCTGAGAAACTACAAAACAAAGACAAAGCCAAAGAAGAAAAAGACAGAATGTTCAAACAAAACTCCTATTCTTCCGTCTAGCACATTATCATATTCCAGTGAAAAAAATCTTTTATTCCACTAAGGCTACAGTAAAGATTTTCCTGCAAGGAACCCAACCTAAAACTGGTAGCAAGCGCTTTGCAAAACTCCTGACACGATGCTGCTTCTCCTATCTCCTTGTACACAAATTCCATTTCCTTTATCTATCAAAGAACATGAAACAGTAAACGTGCACAAAAATTAGAAGATAGAGATGTAGGATTCTGATAGTCGCAATAGTTAAATAAATAATACCTAAAAATAAACATATAGAGGTCAACTAATGACAGCAGATGAGCTTGTTCTCCATAACTCCATAACTAGGACAGAAACTCAATATACACAGTAAAAACATGACATTCATCATTTTAAGCAGCTACCAGTTATTGTAGAACCTGTTGAAACTGCTACCAAAAATAGTTTTCAATGTAACAAATCCAAAATCATAAACATCTCAGCTGCTTTATCCAAACCCCCACCCCAAATTTATACTTCAAAAACTCATGTCAAACGCTTCTGGAAGCAGACTTTAAAAGACAAACTAAATTCTCTTGATACTTCTCCGAAATGTTGATATCGAACATTTTGTCACTGATTTCATCTGAGAGCACTGCTTTCGAAATTCGTCACCATAATCACTTTCGGAATTTTAACAGACCCAGATGATAAAATCAAGAACCCATCCAAAGGAAATGCCATAAACCACATTTCAATTACCTCAGCTAACGTAAAATCGGGCCATGATTCTCCATCATCCATGCTTGGCAATACTTCTACTCTACGACAGAATCTTCGCAGGCTTCTATTTTGGGAGATTTTCGTCAGACTGAGCTGAGAATTCATGTTTAAGTTAGGAGTCGATGAGTTGGGCTTTCCTTCTAGACCCTCCCCCCTTCCCCCCGTAACGTCAGACGTACATTATTCGGCCACGTAATCTACCAACTTCCCCATTTGAAAGTACTGTCATTTTGAAATTTAGTATTCTTTAATGCAAATATTGCAAAAAACAGAAATGAATCAAACTGAACAAAGTGAAATATATAATTTTATAAGTTTTATAGAAAATTTTATTTTAATTTAATTTAATTACTTAAGAGACCAATGTTTCTTTTGTTAAACATTAAAAAAGACTTTTAATGCTTCTTTTTATTAATACCAATATTGATAAATATAAGTTGTGAATCAATGTTCTTCTCTTCCTCTAGCTCATTGATGCTATGTAAAAATGTTTATTTTTTAGACTTACTTCTTATCAATGAATTCATATAAATTTTATCAAAGCAAAATTATTATTTTAAATATGAGTCAAATATAAAGGCGATAATTTAGACAAGTTACATAAAAATATTATTAATAAAAACAAGAATATACAGTAACTCACAAATCACAATATTGATTATGAGAGATGGGATGCAAAATGTGTATAACTCTCATCAATTGAATAAAAGAAAAAATCTTGGCAGAATCAAAATTTTTTAAACACATAAGCCAAAAATTGGTACAAAAGGGTTACAATTATGACAACCATAACTTGTTGGCCAAGGGAAATGGCCTTTCCCTTTTCAATATTTGGGCTTTTGCTCTTGCTGCTAATGCTTGGAGGAGAATATAGAAATGCCATGGAAATACAATCTTCCTCAGCTTTGAAAATTGGCCATCCTATCACATGCTTGTACCGCTCACCACTCAATGCCTGCTAGAAAAAAATTAAATACGAAAAAGAAAAAGAAAAAATGATGTTTAAGGATGTAAAATATATAAAGTATATCATTTCTCCACAGCTGTAAAATATATAAAGAAGAAATTTAATGATATTTAAGGTACAAGTCTCTCCTGAGCACGTCTGTATTTGATTTTCTAATTAAAGTAACAATTTTTTATTTAAAATGTTACAGAATGAAAATTTTGTTCAATTCTTTATATAAAGAGTCTGCAGAATGAATTCATTGATGGGGGTTTGTAATGAGTATGATACTCTTATTACAGTTGTAAAGAACAAAACATCAATGATGCACTAAACATTGCTATTCACACTGTCTTTTGATGCCTCGACGACACATTAAATTACAGTAAATCTACAGATTTTTACCTTTCATTGCAGAAATAATCAGCATTTTGCAAAATGAAAGTACCTGGATTTGATCTCCAGCTGTTACAACAATGGCATCTTCATCTGGGCAAAAGGAAACCCAGCCTTTCTTGGAGTAGACATGAAATTCTGAAGCATCATCACAAATATGCAAGCACAATGCATGTGAATAATCAACTCCTCTTATCAGCATTCTGATCACATCATATCTCAGGGAATTTGAATCTTCAGGAATATTTCCGCAATGCTTATAGACATAACACACAGAACCAACATTTTCCTGCTCATATATTGATTTTGTCAGAGAATTTTCCCTCAGAGTTTGAACAATTTTCTCTCCCACCTTTTCCATATCTGACATAAGTGTTTCCATTTTCTCACTGCAAATTACGAGAAAAAAATATTACTAATGAGAAATCTTTTATTCTTTGCTAACCAAAATTGTATAAATTGCCAAAATCTTATTTTTTTACCTGAATTTTGAATATCCACGAGGCCAAATTCCCTCCATTTCCAACTTCAGGCTTTCATCTGTACACCATACAAATTCTTCACTCAATTCACTCTCTTCCTCCCCATGAACTTCTTCAAACCCATAAGCCTTCTCCGGCGTCCTTGTCACTGCGGCCCTCTTTTCCGGTGACACCAGGAAAACTCCGGCAGCCGTGGCTAAAGCAGACTTTGTCAATTCACGTGGAATTCCATAATTCACTAGCTGAAAAGAACCAATCGTGGCTACAGAATCCAAAACCTTGGAAACTGCATCACTTTGCATGGATTTCAATGATTGAAAATCAATCCTTGGAGGATTTTCAATGAACATTTGTCTAGGAAAAACTTTATCAGGTAAAATCAAATCTGGTACACGAAGTGAGTGCTCAAGAAATTCAGTGAGCACTTCATCATTAGCAACACAAGAGCGTCTGCCGGAGGCGACTGGCGATGGAGGCGGAGCACGGAAATCGAAGGGCTTTTCAGGAATGGATTCAGGTGAAACTGCCATGGAAATTTTTAGGATATAAACGAGTAATGATGCTCGATATTTTCTAGTTAATTTGTATATGAATTCTCTTTCTTTTTCCTCTTTGCTTTTTGATGGTGTTAAAGAAAAAGTGCATAGAGAAATAATGATGGCATGTTATGAACAATGTCTGCATTTAGAGAATCATCACAACATGTTTTTTCTTTTCTTTGATTTACTTTTTTTACAACTTTTACTTTTACTCATCATCTCATCTCTTTAATAGCTGCATTGGCCTGCCTCACAACAGCATCTGGGGTCAGATTTTTTGACTTCAAATACCATTTGCACACATGCACACACAAGATATGGGATTATTAATATTAATGTTATAACGAGAAATGTTATATGAAGGTAGTGTTTATTTTTCTATTTGAAATTTGAATAACAAAAATAATCTGGTTTTGTTTATATATTGCTTATTTCATACAAAGGTATGCACTAATATAAAAAAATATATATATATCGAATTGATGTAATCTTGCTTATAATTTAGGTCTAAAGAGTTGATAAAACCATTTATATATGCAGGCTACTTGGAACTTATGGGGTCTAACTTGGGCCACATTGTCTCAGTTTTATGACGCTAAGCTTGACATATGCAATAATTAATCTTGATCCTACAATGGCATTTAAAAACAAATTAAGGGAAAAAAAAACTCGAATAGTAATCAATTTAGGCAATAGGGCTTGTTAATTGAAGAAATCAAAAAATGAATGGGCTTGTTAATATAATATGGATTGGGCTTAGATATTTTTTTTTGAGCATCGGCCCGAAGTTGAACATGTTGGAGTTGGACGATGATGGCCTATTATACAGGTCCGAATTTTAGATATGATACAAGTGATTTATCTCGAAATCGCAAGTTGGAATTGACTTAAATTAATACAATTATATATTAATTATGATAAATTCGTACTATCTGTTTAATAATTATTAAAATATTTCGTATTTATGTCACCCTTTTGATGACTAATAAAGTATCAAAATGGTAAGTTTATTTAATATTTTACCCCCATATTTCTCATTTCCATCTCGACCTATATTCTCAGATACGGACTTTTTACAGTTGCACTTGAGAATCATTTACCAATGTTCTAATTTTCTTTAAGCTGGGATCAACACTTTTACATACAAAATTGCTAAAAGGATAAAAAAATTATCAATTTATGATTATGTAATATTACGTAAATGGGTTAAAAGTTCTTTTAGTAAATCTCTGTATTAAAACTTTACAAATTAGATTATAAAAATAGGCAAAAACGAAAGCTATGTATATATAAAAGTAATTTATCTATTACATAATAAGATAATGTCCTCTCATTGTAATTACATTTAAAAAATATTTGTAGAAGATTAATTTGTGCTTGGCACTGTTGTAAATATAAGGGTGGATCTCCACCACACAAGTACGTTTATATTTGTTTGTCAACACGTGTATGTTCTTTCATTAGGATTGTTTGTACAAATCATTTGGTTCATTTATAAAATTACCCTCATCAAAAGCTATATAGACAGATGATTTTTGTACTTGTAAATGAGGAACACATCTCCTGCTATCTGTTCTTGTATGTACTTTTGGTTTGATTCGCTAATGACGTTGATTAATTTTATTTTTATCCCTCTTTCTTTATCTTAAGGAAACCCTAAATTAATAGTCCACAAACTACAAGAAGATTAGTGAATAAAACTCTACTTTATTTCAAATTATTTCACAATTAAGACTCTGCGGACAAAATATTATTGATAAAGACATGTTGGAAAAGACATTTTCAATATTTCATACCTCCAATACGGTTTTGCAACAATAGTACCGAGCACTTAATTACAAGAAATATTCTAATATGATTTCATGCCATCTTATTGCAAAACAACAACAACAACGAGCTCCTATTAAACAATCACCAGTCTCGTTCGGCTCGCATTTTACAAATACTTGAAGCAAATATTATTTCTAATAGTTGTCATAACGTCGGGCAAGATTGAGGTCGTCGTTCAAATAATTTTCAGCACTACAGAGGTTACAATAGAGCCAAGCTATACCACAAGAAGTGAAATTTCTCTAAGTAATATCCAAGATAAAACTTTCAAAAGCACCTGTAAAGGATGTGGGAATAAAAGGTCATTAGGCAAAGTATCAACTACATTCTGAAGTATTTTGTGAAACTCAACCAAGCCTCCATAAAAAAGAAGGGAAGAACATGGAAATTGCATCCGTCCTACTCATCTTAAAGCCTCTGACTTGTACACTGATAGAGATGAGAAAACTGACAATTGAATTGCTTATGAAAATATCCATTCCAATTAAAGGATAATTACTTTTATGTTTTTGATGTTTATATTATTATTCTTTATATATTTATACTTTTGATATTTATATACTAATGTCTTATGTTTTGCTTCAACATGACTGTTGAGGATATTTTTATATAGTAGTATGTATCAATTGAATATTGTTAAAGATTATATAATATAGGTTACAAGATTAATTATAAAGTCATTGTTTATCTTGAATGTCAAAAGTTCGGGGTCCAAGCCTCAAGATACACATATATTTTTTAATTTTATAAATTTAAATCTGAGTCGGGCTAATCTATTTAACTTTTACTTGAATTACATAATAAAAATAAAATAATCAAGTTAATAAAAATAGGATAATTGACTTTCTTAAAACTTTACGAAATTGAATAATTAGACAAAATATTAGAGAAATATTGATAATTTTTCAAGAGAGAGAGAGAGAAGTGTGGCAAACCTAGTAATAGTTGAGTATTTGAGACAAATTAATTAGTTTAAAAAAATTACCATCGAGGTTAATAGATAGAAATTACTGTGCTTATATAGCTGTGACAAGAGTTTAGCCCAATTACCGTATCTTTGATGAGAAAGGTGAGAGGGTATAAAGCCAAAACTTTGTAAGATAATTCATAAATTATTTTGATATTTGGGACAATGATCTAGTCTGTATTTTATATTTTGTTAAAATTTTTTTCTACATATTTTCAATTTTTGGATAGATTCTTTAATTTATTTATTATATTTGTGTTTTTAAAAAAATAAATTTTTCTAAAACATAGGAAAAGTAGTAAATTACAATGGTTATACTTTTAATAATAATGAAATATAGCCTATCAGCATTTGGTCCTAGACATTATGTTCAATCAAAATTTTCAATATTTAGTCAAAATTTAAACTTTAGTACCAAAAATTTCCAAATTTTGGTACAATTAAATTTCAATTTGAAGATTTTGGTTATTATATGAGTTGAAAATTCTCTTGTTGCCTCGTGAGAAGTAAATTATAAATCAAATCCTGCATAAATGATTTCAACATTCAGAGTATAATCAAATATTTTTATGTGTGAAAGGTTAGAAAGCTATGCAAGGTAGAAAAATGCGAAGTAGGAGGATAAATGAAAACGATGATGGTAATTTGACTTCAAAACATTTTGTCCTTACTAAATCTTCTATATTTTTATTGAATACTAATTTACAATATTTTCTTGAGAAAGAAAGTCGCACACACACACAAAAAAACAACAACAACAACAACAACAACATGTATTCTCATTTAGGAATTATGATCATTAATGCAACTCCTCTGACAAAAACTTTTGTCATATATATATATAAGGCAGCATGCTTACATGCCATACTTTTTCCGCTGACATTTCATAGTGATGAATTTTGATGATGATTAATATAATATTTATCATTATTATAATGAACAACAAATATAAAAAATTTATGAAAAATAATACTATATTTGGCTTTCATCCAATATTCAAAATTCATGACAACAAAGTTCAGTTATTTAAAGTTACATAAATATCTCTCTCAATAATTTTTTTTTAGTTTTGCCTTGAATCTCAACAAATTCGCCAAAATCGTCATACTATGATTGTCGAAAGAAAATATTTTCTAACTTCATTAAACTTCCAAGCGTAAAGTCCGGTGAGGAATTTGGACCCTCAAGGCAATCAAAGGGATTTTTGGATTCTACTAATCGGCAGCAACAATAACAACAAAACAAAACAAAAAAATTGAAATGATCGATCATTATCGTCATTGACACAGTATACGCTGTCAACGCCCGGCGGCTCCACCACACTCATTTTTTATACTTGAATTTTTTCAAAAAAAATACCTAATGCATTTTATAAAATTTGTTCTTTGACAGTATGTCAGAGCACTATCACCTCACCTCAAGCCGGAACTTCTTTCACAATAGTGTTCATTTACATAAAAATAAATAAAAAGGAATTAAGAGTAAAATTAATTTTTGACGATTAAACTCTGATACTTAAGTCAAATATAAAATTCAATAATAAATAAAAAATAATAGAATAAATATGAAAAGTATAAAAGTATTTTGGTTATCAATACTAACACAAGTAAGCAAGCTGGGTCTATCTCTATTTCTTTCTCTTTTCAAGGTTAAAAATACCGTACTTATAGTGATTTTGATACGTGTGATCATTGAAAAATGGGATTTTAATTTGACAATAAACGGCATGTCCCAATAAAAAATAGGTCATTTTACAATTATAACCTACTGGCATAAGGTGGTGTAATAAATACCTATTAATAACTTATACAATGCACTAATCTTAATATGATGTGACATTTTGTAGGTTTTAAAATGAGGGTGTTGCTCGCCTCATTGACTCTCCCATTTTTATTGACAATAATTTAGAACTGATATGGAGCATGTGCATACGAGCTGATAAGAGGGAGACTAATTGGATTATTTGCTTCAGATCACCCAAATTTGATATTAAAATAATATCTAATGGATAGCAAGGTTTTTAATAACAGAAACGCCTCTCACTATTGTGTTGTGTGTAACTTCGCAAGTACACTAAATCGGAAAAAATAATATAATGATAAGAAAGATGTCGATCCCACGAGGACTAACTAACTATTGACTAATGGAATTATTTTAATTCTAAATTAATTAATTAACTAAAATTGATGTAGTGAATAATGAAGAAATTAACTAAAATTAAATTACTAAAAAAAAAGTTGACGAAATACTAAGTCTCCAAACATACAATAAAGTAGAACAACATTAAGACATCTGATTCACCTAAACAATCCAATCCTAATTCTTAATCATAAAACAAATTGCTTATCAACCTTATTAATGATAAAATATTCTAACCTATCTAATTTTCTTTCCCGAGTAAAATTAGAATTATCTAAGTATACTAATCTGCTATATCTCTATGCGAATTTAAATATCTATAAGTATATTACGAGCAATAATATTTTTCACAAGTACCGCATAAATCACGTTGGCACATCTTTATCTTTCGTTCAATTTATAGTATATATGATAGGTCTAATTACATGTTTCATCTGTCGAGTTCATATAAAATAACAAATCATTTAATTATTAGTCAGATAATTAAAAGTACTAAATACAATGGTATATACTCAATTAAGGATGATAAATTTATGAAAACATAAACTTAAGAATTTGAATTGTCATGACTAGGCTACATCTTAGCCTTAAGAAAAGAAATTAGTTCATAATAAAAGAATAAAACATCTTAACATTAATCCTGAATTTCTTCATAATCAAGCAAAGAAATTGAAAGAAGAGAAAAGAGAAGAAGAACTCTAATTTTTAGGCTTCAATCCTTAACTCTCTTGGATCTACTTCTATGGCTGATTTGATTGCTTTTTTCTCCATCTCTCGGTGTCAAAAATCTCTCCAAAGATGTCCAAGATGCCCTAGAGTTCGAGCCTCCCTTCTTTATATAGTTTTCCTCATTTAAAACAAATTTAGAAGTGATAAGGAAACCAAAGGCGTTAGGGCACTTGATTATGGCGCTGGAGCACTTCATTCTAGGCCAAACCAGAATGTTTTCCAGCAAAAATGGCGCTAGGGCACTTTTTAGGTGGTGTTGGGGTGCTGCCCTCTCTATTCGTGATGTAAACTTAGGATTCCAAGCTCTCTTTGACTCTCTGTAGTAGTTCTATTTTGTAATCTGATTTGACCCTTTAAATAACTTCAAATGCAAATAATTTCTTTATAAAAGTTTTTCATCTTTAATTCATCTTTTCAATTCAATTTAAATCACTCAATTCCGATATTTACACACCAAGTTATAGCTAAATCTTTAAATACTATATAGAATTTATCAACATTTACCAACTAGGGTAAAACTTAAAAATTCATCCCTAAATCACAAAAACAGTAAAAACACATTAAATTTATTTAAAAATACTCAAACTCCAATAAAATTTAAGTCAATAATAATTAATAAAAATTGATTCATCCCTCACCTCTTCATATAACCAAGGCCCTTATAAAAGTCCTTTTAACACTTTATATATATATATACATATATA
>JAWDEX010000011.1:2037634-2051972 GCA_035221805.1 Trichilia hirta | reverse complement strand
TATTATAATCATAATTAACAATAATTTTCTATTGTATGTGACCCCCAGGTTCACTGTGACCTGGACATGAATATATACGAACATTTCGCATCACTTCGATACAACTTATTGTAATCGAAGTTTTTAATAATCATAAATGACCTTTAGCAAGATGTCATAACCTCCAGACACAAAGAATAATAATTCTATATGAATTCATATAGTCGTATATCTATGTAATAAAATTTCTCTACTGTCGACTCCCGATTGAGTGCAAATTATGGACTCGTCAAACTCCTAACTTAATCATAGGATCAAGAACTCATATCATATACGGGATATGCTTATTCAAAAATTCATTTTAAATATACATACTTTGACTAAAGATTTAATTCTCATGTATGATAATCTCGTCCAGGATCTCAAATTCAAATATCTAAGCCACCAGATTCTATCTTGATCATCACTTATCCTCATACAATAAGAACACATTACTATCAAACTTTTTTCATCAAGTATGGCTAACCCAATGCGATATATACAAGTGAATAATATACCTTAGTATAAAGAGCAGTCATAATATCTTAGGTCAAAGGACTAGTGGTATACTAGTTCGATTGTGCAATATATTATTGACTGTGAATAATCACCCATGTGATTTATCGTATTTGGTCACATGTAGTAATACATTCACAAACGTAATACTTATGTTTATACTCTTATGAGATGAGACTCGTCACCCAGCTATTATTATCAAATATTAATCAGTGGCAGCAATAAAATATGCCAGTTACATAATATTATGATCCCTAATGACATCACCTCAATTGAAAACTTATTTGATAATGTATTTAAATCATAGACTCTATACTCATATCAATAATTTAGTGTAGATAGAGTCTTGATACATAATACATCACAGGATCTCATTTTCCATTAATCATAAAAGTATTAAAATTAGCAACTAAACATATGCAAAATAATGTCAATGTTATTTATAAATAACTATAAATAATTTTACAACTAAATACAAAATACGTATATATACAATTAAGAAAAATCTCAGAATTATATGACACGATTAATTCTAGGACATATCTCCAACACTTAAGATCTTTCACTAATTTCTTATACCATAGGATTTGGGTTTTATTTCTATTATCTAGTGGTAGCTACTTTTTGTTGGTATTGTGTGTCTTAAAATTATTCGTGTTGTCAATTTTGGGCACGTTATATTAAATTATTATTATGGTATGTACTGTATATATTTTATTAATAAAAAAATTATTTTAATTTATGTGTGTATGCTGCCTCTTTTATCTAATCAACTAATAATAGAACATGTATATGAATCATTTAAAATGATTGAATTATCTAAATTATTTCTTATAGATATAATATTGACTGAACATTGATATTGCTATGTATGTACACTGAATGTCTTCTTTGAATATTATGAGATGATAATAGTGTGAGTAAAATGATAGTCATATTATTAGGACATTAGTATAGAATAAAAATTAGAGAATTGTTTTTTGAATATGACCAAAGTTATAATGAATTACATGAAAGTATGTAGTCAATAATTCATCGTATGATTATACTAATATATTAACTACTCTTCAGACCTTAGACATTATAGATGTTAATCGATATCAATGCACATGATTCATGTAGTATATAAATATAAGACTAATCATGTCTTGTATACAAAAACTAGTTTGATCATGTATTAGTTATCTCAAGAAGTAAATAATTGTCAAATAAAATCCGTTAACTTGATATAAAAGATTTTAAAGTACCGTTGATAAGGTCTAAATTTGAGTTGCTAGTCAGATATTAGTAAATGGCTGAAAAAAATTTCTGGCTAAAGCATAAATGTCATACGAATAATTCTCAGTGACAAATTTAACATGTATTAACTTATTATTTGTATATAACTAAATTTGAGTTTTAATATTCGTGAGCCTTAATTTAGTTAAAATTAGACAAACAGAAAGAGATTATTCATATAAAACTTATAATTAGTCAAAAAGTTCAATGAAAATTTTTTTTATTATAATTTAGGAGTTATGATACATTACTAGATGTTAATCATAGTTGTTAAGCGTTCAAATAGTTTAAAACGAGATTGATGAGATTGATTTTACTTACGACTAATATTATAGAAAATCTAAGAGGTTACAATATAAATATAAGATTATCTTTACTGTTAGAGAGAGTAAATAATATCTCCAAAAAAGTTAGTACTCTTGAAAATATTATTAAGCCGAAAAATTGTAAATAGTTTACGCATTAAATAGTTTAACAACTTAAAAGCTAAAATTGATGATCCAAATGTGACTTAAAGTAAATTATAATATTTTATAAATATTTAAAAATATAAATAGAGTTAAAATATTTTTAATTCTATTTTATAAACATTTAAAAATTTGATCAAAATAGGTTCGATTGAATTTGGGATTAATTTATAATTTTTTTAAAATATAAAGGCTTAAGTAATATTTTTTATTTACTATTAAGAAGTTTGTTAGATAAGCTTTAAAACCTATTTGTCTTTTGACAAAAGACTAAGGACATTTTAGTAAATAAGTAAAAAGTATAAATAATGTTTCTTTCTCATTTTTGGTGAAATTATTATAATTTTATCAAAAATTAAAAGAAAACTCATTTTGCTCTCTCTTTCTCTACCACACGGCCAAACAAAGAAATTTAGGAGATTTTGATTCTTTTAGAGACATCATGTATTTGATGTTATTCTTTACCAATTGATCATTAAAAGTCAGTGATTTAATTATTGAACTACTTAATTTTGCAAATTTTGAACATTTACATGCTTAATTTGAAAAAAAAATTATACCCAAATGCTATTTGATACTTTACATGCAATTAATCATTTCCTAACAATAAAAATTTTTAATTTAATATAACAATTTTTGGTATGTATGATATTTTTAGTTGATAGAGTTTCTTTTCACCATTTCCTCACCATACTGTATGTTGCGGCATCATTCTTCTAAGAGTATTTTTATAGCCTTATAGGATGATTCATGAGTTTTTATATAATTATATTAGCGAAACTATAAAAATAGAAGTGTTAAGGATATAAATTTTTTGTACAAACTCTTAATATAAATTAACATAACTTGTTAATTGTCAATTAATATGACGTGTATACTATGGAACAACCAATATCATCAGTTGTATAAAAAATTTATATTTATAACATAATTCTTACAAAAATTATACATAAATTATTAATATATAAAATAAATCACACAATATCCAAACAGATGACAATTTAATATAATTTAAGCTTAATCTCATTGTGTTTGAATCATTTTTGCTTTCTTGTTTTGTTTTTCATGCGTATGAACTGTTGTAATAAATTAACTTATGTGAAAAATAAGTTACCATATACTTGACTTTTTATATAACACTTGATTTTCATAAGTTATGATTTGTATTCTCCATAGTTTTCACATGCTTTTTGTTAAGGTAATGTGAAACTACCAAATTTCAATTACACATTGTTTACTTGAGAGATAATGAACAAGAAAAACATGAATTCTCTTGTGAATATTAAATCATCCACGCTTCTTCCCCAATATAAAACTTACATAACATTTTTTTTATGGCATTTGGAAGGCGATAAATTATGATAAATATTATTATATGATTGTTACATGATAAACGGGGAAACATTTTTATTTAATTATTAGTACTCACTTCTATATAATAATTAACTTTATTATTCAATTTTTTTATGTACACTTTAATAATATTACATATCTTTGATTTTGATCTAATGCGAAAAATAAAATTTTAATCTTTATAATTTTTAAAATTATTTATTATACGAATGAACGTTACGTAATTAAGATCTTATTATACTTCAATCTGTTACGTATCCCTATATTTGAATTGAGAATTGAAAATAATTGTATACTTGGATTAATTTTGTCAACGATTCATCTCATGAAACTTCAATCCACCTGCAAAACATGTTCCCTAATTTGGTTTCAAAACTAGTGGATCGGGTTTGAGCAAATCAAATATAGTTTGATTCGTATGGGTCCAAATTTGAATTGGCCCGAATTTGCATAGGCTTGGGGCTGTATAACATGTCCGTGTTCATAGAATAGAATTACAATGTTAAATTTACGAACATTATTCTCTTCAAGGTATTGAAAACTATATAATAGTATATATACCCAATTTATATTCCTATTATGTTTCTCTTTTTTCAAGAAATTAAATTATATTTGTATAAATTTTTCTTTTTTAAAAAAATTAGAATATGAACTCTTCGATTTCACTCTTGCTTACGAAAATGCTGAAAAAAATACATATTAATTTATATAATTAATATTTATATCTTTTTCGTGACATGAATATGAAGATATTAAAATTTTAATAAAAAATAAAAATTTATTTATTTAATTTTTAATAGTTCACATACAAATTAATTATAGCTTCTTTTTTTTTTTTTTTTACATTAATAGTCATCAAATTTTTTATTACTCGTTTTAATTTTTTTTAAACAAATTCCTCAAAACTCTTCATCTATTAATTTATAAGTTAGAAATTTATATGATAAAAATTTATATTTTTATCTTTATTAAAGGGGATTTTGTCACTTCTGAAAATTTTATATAGTATTTGTCACAAATATTTTAAAAAGATAAATGACATTTTAAAAAACTATAAGAAGTATTTGAGCAAATTAGTCAGTTTGACAAAATTAGTACGAAGGTTAAAAGATAAGAATTATAATCCATATAGCTGTGAATGAGATTTTTATAAGAGGGTTTAGCCAATTACCAAATCTTTAATGAAAAGGGTGGGAGTATATATATCAAAAATATTTTAAGACAATAGATAAATTATATTGATATTTAGGACAATGAATTTGTCTACAATACAGTAGTTGTATATTATAATTTATTATGTATTTTCTACTAATATACAATTGCTATATTTTGACTGTTTTTCTTGTACAAATGCAATATAAGCTATCAGCTTTCGGTCATAGACATTATGCTGTTCAGTACAAAAGTTTCAATATCAATCAAAATTTTCAACATTTAGGCAAAATTTAAACTTCAGTGCCAAAAGTTTCCAAATAAGGGTGCATTAAATTTCAATTTTAAGATTTTGGTTGGTATAAGAGTTGAAAATTCTCATTTAACCTTGTGGAAAAATAAATTATGAATCAAATCCCACATAAATAATTTAAACATTTGTAGGATCTTTTCAATTTTCATTCGCATGTGAAATGTGAGAAAGCTATGCAAGTTAGAAAAACGTGAAGTAGTAATAGAAATATTGCATGAGTAAATGAAATGAATATCAAATAAAAAATCTATGAAAAATAATATTTATATTTGGCTTTCGTTCAAAATTCAAATTTTCTTTCAATCTCCCAACTCATGGAATTTTCATGAACATAAAAACAAAGCTCTGTTGTTATTGAAAATTCACCTAATATCTCTCTTAATAAATTTTCTAATTTTGTCCTAAATCTCATAAAATTAGCCAAAATCCCTTTAACAAAAAAGTTTTGTTGTTTTAAAATTCATTAAATATCATTCTTAACAAATTAAAACAAAAAATTTAGGTTTTAGAGTTTGTCTGATAATGATAAGAGGAAAACACCTATATTTCATTTTGTTTATGTTTGTTTTCACTTATATTTGTTAATGTTCTTTTCTTAATACTTTATAAGAAGATGGTTATTATTTAGTTTTTTATTAAAAAATACTTTTAAAAAATTATTTCTATTAAACTAAGTATTTAAATTTTTATTTTTAATATTAAATATTATTGTGAAGCTTGAACACAACCCCATAGAGACTGAAATCGAACAATCCACAAACACCTTCAATTCTTGTTACAGAAGCAACAATACAGAACTAGAAAACAAGAAAACCAGTGAAATCGAAAGCCAAGAAACCAAAATCAGACTCAAGATGAAGAGGTCCCTCACTAATTCAGAAGAAACGTGACCTGAATGCAGCTAACAGCCCTTTATTTACACTTAGTTATGTCAGTGATACAAGCTATTTCGCAGCTAATTACATCAATTCCCATAACTAGCTCTAACTAACGCTTCAGTTTCAGGTCTTCGCCAAGCTTGTAACCGGCTTTAATTCTCTGTTTCACTTCACAGCATAATGGTGAAGAGTATCTTATGGGTTTTTAATGACCCTAATCACTTACTTCAGACATAAATCCTAATCACCAATGTCAAAGGAGACGACAGTCCATAAAAATCGACATTACACAGAAATATTTTCCAACTTCATTTTTCTCCAAGTGCCAAGTGGGGTGATGGGATTTGGTAGAAGGAATTTGGACCCACATGGTGGAATCAAAGTATGATCGATCGTTGCTGTCGTTGACACAGTCTACGACGTCGGCACCAACCCTTGCACATCATCGATCATACTTCTTGGTTTTAAGATTAAAAAACATATTCTTCACGAAATATTGTCGGTTCCTTAGAAATTTTTTTTTCCTCAATCTGCCCATAAAATTTTATAGATACGGTGAAGAGTCTAAGTTCAAAATTCATTGCATCAAAAGCAAAGAAACTTGCCCATTTTAAAATTTCTCGTTAATTTTGTCATAATACAATATAAGATAGGAGTTGGTAGTAGTACGTATATAAATTTTGAGGTAAATTTATTCGTGCAAATTGATATAATAATATATTTTTATGAAAAAGAAACGTTTTACAAGTGTAAAATAAAATACACAAAATACACAATAAGAATATAAAATTATACTAAGAAATTTATATAAATATATATACCAAAAAAAATTAAATAATTAATTTATTGTATGGGTGTCTTCATACGATTTGTATATAAATCTTAAAAATTTAGTGTGAATTTGTTAGTTCCCAATTAAGGACATTTTTGCCTATTTTATAAAATACGAACATTTGCATTAAAGAGTTTTTGTTTTACTATTAGACTGTCACATGCAAGTTGTTATATAAAATTTTGAATTATAAGTCTAAACAGACAAAAAAAAAAAATTGAAAATGATTGATCTAATTAATTTTTGGTTCGATTTCATCACGTGGGGATATAAAAAATTATGATTGCATGAATCATATATGACCATAAAATTATTGAATGATATTCAAACCTTTGAAATGATTCCTTTTTTTCCACCACATATATGTTATTCCAAATCAATATTAAAATACGAGGTGGAAGAGTTAGTGAATCCATGGCCCATAAGTTGGAACATCAAAAATCAATTTTCAACTAATAAAGGACTTGTCCGTGATATTGAAATGCCTCTTTTAAATAAGTTTGGTTAATGTGAAAATTTGAATAAGGTTAGCATAATTCTTTTACAGTCATGTAATAAATAATAAAAAAATAATATTCATAATTTAAATTTAATTAGTTAATTACTAGTGTTAGGCATTTATTGGTCAATTGTCACTGCTAGATGTTGGTCCCAACCATTCTCATATATATATATATATATATATATAGTCAATAAGTCAATGAATCTCATCAGCTTCATTTTGCAATAAATTTTTTTATCCATCTTAATTTTGAGCTTCTGCCCACTGTCTGCTTCATATATATATCATCATCACCATTATCGTATGGCCACAATTGTTTCAATTGATTTCATTTATTTTGAGGTACGAGATCAAATCAATGTACAAAAGGAAAAATATTTCATCAAAATTTACGATTATTTTTTTTAACTTTAAAAGTTGTAAAAGAATTGATAAATATTCTTTTTTTTTTATTTGATAAATAATATGTATTGAATAACATTAGATATTCTAAAAATTATTTTAAAAATATATCATAAATGACACTGCATGACATTACTCTTATTTAGGATGTATTTCAGAAATAAATATTACGACTGCATAACATATTTATTAATCACCTTAATTGTACTTAATAATTTAATAATTTTATCGAATCTTGCTCGCACTAAACTTAGGAAGGATTCTGTTTTATATTTATAAAATATTATTTCTTTATAAAAAAAAAGGTCAATCCTAGAGTTTGAGACGTGTAGGTAATTATCTATTGTGTGTTTTGTTCCTTTCATATTGATTTGCTTGTCCAGTTGGTTCTTCTTTCAGAAGGCTTAAACCGTGTCAACGATTAATCCATGCCAACAAAGAATGAGAAAAATATATATTATCAGAACTAATAATCAAACAATCATTCTCAACCGAAGAGAAAATAACAATTAATTAATTATTATACTTAAAACATGTAATTATAAAAGAAATGGCGCTAGTTTCTATAGAAATATCTTAATGCCTAAATTTAAACATAAGATTACAAAAAGTAATATCTTATCGATTGGTTGGTTTTGCTTGATCATATTATTAATGTAAAATTATTTTTGATAATGAATTAGTTAATTAGAGGCAAGTAAAGCATATTAGGGTTTTGTGATTTTAATTAGATGAGCCAAAGTTTCAGTATTCTAGGGTCGAAGTTTTCTGAATCTTGTAGCCATAATTCAAACAAATTAAGCCTTAACTTTGTAGCCACATATAAATTTTTGACATAATTAATTACTTTCATTATTATGAACATTGAATAACGTTTGATCTTCTGAAAAAATTTCAATAACTAATGACATATAACAACAAATTCAATGAATCTAATAAAAATTTTTGTGTCTCATTTAAAATGTCATTGAGAAATGGAGTTTACGTCACAATCAGAATTCTGAGTTGAATGTGGTTAAAGTCATGCTCAAATTTATGAGTTGATTGGGTTTCAATTAGAACATTGATAAAAAAAACTTCCAAAATGTTCTAAAAATATTTTTAAAAAATGTTAGATTTATTGGTGTATTAAAATATTATTTTTATTAAGTCGAACTCGTGATTTAATTTCGTCACTGTGATGTAAAGGGATTTTAATATAAGAAAAATAAAAAGTGTGAACAAACAAACAAAAGTCATGATTTTATAATAATTAACTTGGTTTTATAACAAATATTACGATTTAAAATTTGTTATTAACATTTTACGATTTTGAAAAATTACTAAATTTTAATGATAATATTTTTCAATTAAATGAAATTTTTAACATTTTTCTCTTACTTTATAACTATAATTGAGAAAATAGATTCGAGTCCCTTCAATGAAAAAAAAAATAAAAAAAAAAATCTGCCGATTAATAAATAGATTTTGTCCATAAATAAGCATTCATAGTTTTGAGTGATGTTATAATAATCGTAATACATACAAAACCCAGACATATATCTAACCAATCAAAGAGATATATACATTTCCATAATAACATTCATATTTTTTCTTCTTCAAAAAATTTATATTCATTTTTTGAATCATGATTATTTTTGTATATATATGCATGATGCAATAAAATCACTTAATGACTAGGGTGTGATGAAAGAGTGAAACAAACTCTTGTCATCAAAACATCATCATAACATCCATTAATACATTTAGAAATATTTTCTTTCCTTCATCTATAAAGTGAGGCCACAAACTTTCGAGCAATGAAGTCATTGTCACAAAAAAAAAAAAATGCAGAAATATTAAACTAAATTAAACTAAGTGACATTAAGTCTTCCTTTTGTGGCCAAGCAATATGGTACTTTAAGTTAGTTTTCGCATCATAATTCAATCAAAAAGACCAAATAGTCTAAGATTTTGATTTTTAGAAGAATCCCTTTTGCGTCTATTCACCTAACATTAAGAAAATGGTAGAAAAACTTGAAAGCAATGATTCCTTTCCTTTCCCTGGTGAAACAAATTTAGGCATTTTGATTGTTAAACCAAACCCAATTGTTCTAGATATAATGTGAAATGGTGAAATTATAAACTCACACATACATTTGGCTTGAATTATATGAGGTTAATAGTCAAATTTTTACAAAATAATGTATTGATTTAAACTTTATCTTCATATAAGAATCGTAACTAATCATTTTAATCTTTGAAAACAATCCAATCATTTTGATCTTTGGAAACACTTTAATCATTTTACATTAAGATTAATTTTTGACACACACAAAAAAATCTCTATTTCAATTAGAAAATATGAACTACTCTCAATCCGTGAATGTCTTCCAAATCACAATTAATCTTAAATTAATCTTAAACTATATTTATTTTCCCTTTCACTAATTTGAATTTAGATCGTTAATAGTATTATACAGGTGAATCGTGAATGTAATGTCCCATAAAATATATTAGAAACGAAAAAGCTTAACCTTATATTCTTCATTGAAAAATGTAATTTATAGGGTGAAGTTGGAATTTTGTTTCCGGTGGCATTAATTGTATGCATATGTTCCTTAGTTTACATGGTCTTCAATGGTTATAGAGAGGACTTTAATTTCAATCCTAGATAAGCAAGAATTTTCTGAATTTCTGAGGTCATATCATTTTCAACGGGAGAAAATAAGTTCAATTTGACAAATTATAATTAAAAATAGACTTACTACTATACAAACCTGAAATTTTTAGTATAAAATTTGAAATATGTAAAAGCAAAACTCAAAATTTCAATAGTTTTAACACAAAACATAAAAATTAATTTTTAATGTAATAACTCATAATTGCTATTTGAAATTTGAAAATGTTTCCATAGTATAATTTTAATTTTATATTAGGTAAGAAAATGACATAAATTGATTTTATCTATATGATTAATTAAATAGTAGGTAAAAAAATATCTTTAATTATTTAGAATATTAAGAACTTACAAGATACGCAAATAATAAACAAAGACCTAGGAAATTTCTTATGCTTATTAAATTGTTCACAGACTTGCCCGTGTGTAAAAAAATAAGAATGGGGCACAAATCATCTGAAAGCATTGTTCCAAAATTGATGAACATAATTTTCCTCAATTAAATTAAAAGTAGAAAAATGCTTGATCATGAATCATTTGCAGTCATGAATGAAACGCTTGTCTTTTAATACAATATTAATTGTTGCATTATTTTTTCAACGCCTTTGATTCTAGTATAATAGGCTCAAACAATTTTTGGACACATTGAAATTTGAAAAAGATTAGCATGGCTTCAAGCCACAATAATTATTTGGATGAAATTAAATATATATTCTAGAATCGCAAAAGTCAAAATTAATTAATATATGCAATATTTTTTGTAGATATAATAACTGAAAATCAATTCTTGTTTAACTACCGAAATTAATACAACCATTGTTAATAAGTCCAACCAGTGTTAGGTTCAGATAGGCAATACAAGCGTTAAGAGAAAATAAGTGGCAGAAAATTTTGCGCAACAGATAAAAGTTCAGAATCTCAATTCATTGTGGTCTTCGTGTCAATGTTTAGGGACTATGTGAGATAGTTTTAATAGTATTAAAAACATTTTAAATAATTTTATATTTTTTAATATTTTATTTTTAAGAAATAAAATAAGACATTCAATACAATTATGTTCTGGATTGTCATTTTTTTTGAATAATTACATTTTATTAATTATTTTAAAATAATTATATGTGAAATAAGATGTTATTAAATAATGTACAAATATGGATATACTTCTATTTTATTTTACTCTCCTTTTACCTAAAGTTTTCGATATTTTAAGGGTTCATTCAGCAAAGCTAGCTCGCACTGCATAAATACTTAATTAAAAAATATTAATACTTATTTATGTGTTTGTTTTAATTTATTTTAAAAGTAGTAATTAAATACAATTAGCACCAAGAATAATTTGTAGATTAACGCATAATTATAAAATAATTAAAACTGATAGTATTAGGTATTTTATTAATTTAAAAAAAATAGAAAACAAATACTAAAATACATAAGTATTATGAAACATGAGCAATTTGTTTTAAGCTAGTAAAATACATAATAAATAATAAAAGAAGACACTACAAAACAAAACCCCCCACACGGATATTCTTTATTTATTTATTTATTAATCACAGAAATATTTTTGAAAGCACTTTTGGGGTCATAATGGGATATATGAACAATAATTCATTATGGACAAAGAAATATTTAAATAAAGTTAATGACATATAAGAATGACATAAGAAATTTCTCAATGGCTCACAAGAAGAAAAACCAAAATGCTTTGACCAAAAAGCAATTCTAAAATCTCTTTTGAACAATGGAGGTGCAACCTCTCTAGCCATGGAAAAATCAAATCAAACAAAGCTTCAAAATGAGAAAAAATTTTCAAATTAGTACAAAAGAATTCGACAAGTTCATGCCAAAAAATTGTACACCAAAGCTTAGAACTATTTAATAAAAATGTAAAAGAAAAAATAATTGACAAATATTATACTTGTTATTGGATAACTATTTTTCAAATTTTGGGAAGAATATAAAATTTGAGAAATATCTATATAAGGGAAGGTGGACCTAAACAACAACCCCTTTTGCTTATTCAATGAATAAATTAAGTCACAAGTGGTATGTTCGCCTTATCAAGACTTATCCTTTTCTCATTTTGGGTGGGTTGGGTAACCAATATTAATTGAACGGTTTTTTAGGCCTAATTTGTTTTTTTAAATTAATCCATATTAATGTACTAATCTAAGCATCTAACTATATATTTGTGCACACACTTTTGTATTTTATTGTGGGTGCTGACATGATCAAGTGATCATTATATTAATTATAAATATATTATCTAAAATAATTATTAATAAACTAACTATTTGATTGATTCCCCATCTTATAAAATGTTATAGATGAAATGAACACATGTCAATGAAGTAGGTTAAGAGTTGATTAATTTAAACATCATTTTCCATGAAAAATTTGATAATGTGAGAACTTCATCGAAGTAGTAGTTGGTGTAGCATTCAGAATTTTTATATAGATTTTGAATTGCTTTGTGCCTCTTTGACTAGTTCCAATTTGCATGATTAATTGTTAACATATAGAATTTGAAACCAAAAAAAAGATTGGGTATTTTATTAAGAATGAAAAAGTTATGGGTCAAGGTTATGTTTGTGCTTTTGCTGTCATGAAATTATCACTGGCAATTAAAATATATATATATATATATATAAAGGAGTATCAATAACGAAGTCGTGAAGAAGATGATCTTCTCTAACACTATATAATCACAATGAATTAAAGGGTAAGAATTATTGTTGAAATATTTTATTTTGAAATTGGAAGGCACAAATATCAAAAGTTAAAAAATGGTATATATATAAATGGGATCCTTTAACTTAAATTTAAACACAAATTTTTATCTATTAAATTTATGTAATTTAAGATTTGAGTTTATCTATTAAATTTATGTAATTTAAGATTTGAGATGTAAAATAAAAACATTGCATTTAATTCAATCCAGTAAGTCAAGGAATTCCCAATCATCTATTATTATACAATTTTACATTACTTAAATTAATGCCCTTTTGAATTAAATAAAATGGATTAGTTGATCTATATTCTACATTAATAATAAAATTGTTGACGCCTAAATTTTTTCATAAATAAAAAATCTAACACACCACACAAATTTTATTTTTTTTTATCTTGTTGGAGTCAAAATTGGTCTACTTCAGATTGGAAATTTACTTGTGTATAGATAATACTTGAAATCCAAAAGAAAAAAGTTAAGAGTAAAGCCGACTTTTGATATATAAACTTCAATACTTAAGTCAGTTATCAAATCAGAAAAAAGAAAGAAAAGTACGAAGGTAAGAATAAACAGGAATGAGTGTTTGGAAGAATATATCGATGCGAGAGTCAAGTCAATATATTGTCTGAAAGTAGATTTTTAGTGTCTTATAAGCTGATGCTTTTTCAAAAGTCCAATCCCTTTTTTTAACGATGAGCACCTTATTTATAGTGGTTTTAGCACGTATGAATCATCGGATAATAAGAGTCAAATTTAACATTAGGTGACTTATGTAGCTGGCTGACATGTTATTTCATATGCATGGTTTATCGATATAAAATAACATATTAAATGCTTGTCACATAGCCAGTATAGCGCACTAAGTCTTTAGTCTGATAGAACATCTTGTCAGGCTTTAAGAGGTGTACCCTATTTACCACTTTGGGTCTCCCATTTTTATAGTTGTAATTGAGGTCGACTTGGGATATAAGGCATTGGACCTAGATATAGACTTGTAGGTTCTAGGGGATCTACACCCGGCCCTATAACCTCACCCCTTCACTTCTTAAGGTGGAATATGGTTGCTCCAAGAAAATCTTTTAATATGAGCCTTCAAGTTTCTGTTGTCACAAAATAACAGTAGAAATTTTACTTGCTTTATTTTTTCTAATGCAAATATGTGCGCTCGAATTAATTTGAATTACTAATATAAAATTTTAAATGCCAACTAACACATTTATTGTAATTGCATCATTTC
>JAWDEX010000011.1:2018222-2029354 GCA_035221805.1 Trichilia hirta | reverse complement strand
AGTTATCGATAGAACACTGAAGTAAGGTCGGGCTGGGCCAAAATAGTACTGGGCTTATGATGGGCTTTAGAAATGGGCTTTAAAGTGGGCAATAAAATCAGAATTAAATTTTAGACCAAAAATAAAAGTTTTAGGTGATTAAATTAGATTTCCAAAGACAATAAGATCAAATGATTCTAAGATGTATATCAAAAGTTATGGATAAAATATAAAAGTTAGGTCAAGCTTAACTGGAACAGCAATGTGCTTACAAAATGACTTTAAAAATGCTATATAAAGTCCAAACTAATGGTTGATAGAAACACAAACATTTTAGCCCATTGTCTAAGCTTTCCATTGGATTAAGAGTCATCCCAATATCTTTCTTGGTTGAAAATTTATGGCTCATTTAAGAATTCTGCACCGAGAAAAAAATTAAATGACAATTATTAACAATATTAAGTTTAAATTTAAAATAACAAACCTATATATACTATAATATACACATTCAAATACTAATAACTATTACAAATAATTTAAAATAAAAATTCACAAATAAGATATTTATTATTCTACTTTTAATTTAATATTTTCAAATAAGTAAATTCTTCAATAAAAGAATTTACAAATTATAAATATTTTAAACAAGAAATTTATAAACCTTCTTTTTGTACTTAAGGTGACTCATTAATTATGAGATTTTATGTCAAAATTATTCTTATTATTTCATTAGAAGTAATATTCCTTGAGCTTTAATTATTGCATTTTTAACCTAATTCATCGACTAATGACTTCCAAACCAGTCGACCTCAGGACATTAGGTGTTGAGACACTCTTACGAGTCTTTTTAGGTTATAAATGTTATTATTATATTTTTTTTGTTTGAATACATGAATTGTTCTATATAATTAAGAAGATTACTGAGACACAGCTCATCCCTAACCCTTGTTAATAATACTTGTATTTAATTAATTTTTTTTAAAATACAAATCTTGTTATATATAGCTAAATGTATCACTGAAGTACAACTCATCCCTAGCCATTACCAACAATACTTGTATTTAACTTTTATTCTTTTCTTTTAAGCACAAAACTTATTCTATGTAGCTAAGTATGCTACTGGGGTACAACCCATCCCTAACCCTTACTAACAAGGCTTATATTTAATTTTTCTCTTCTTTTTTTTTATCAATGCCCTTAAATATTATTTTAGATGAAATCGTCAGAACAAATTATCTATTTGTAATCCATAATCATGTGTCAAAGTGTATATGTAATAAGAATAACTCATAAAACTCTTGTATAATAAGTTTATGAAGAAACAAATAATAAAATGAGAATTTACAAAATTTAAATGATCCAAATAGAAACAAATAATAAGACTTATTATAAATTTAAAATATATAATAATAATATTATTAAGATGTGTCTCAAGGATCAATAGGAGAAGAAATGACCCCTTACTCAGTCATCCATACAGAAGTCGAACGCTCACTTCTTTTTTACTATACAATAAATACACTTTAATACACATAAACACATAATAATACTTATAACTCTATCATCATTTAACATTAAATATTTTTATCTCATCTAATATAAGATATTGTTTTGACATCTTAGTATAAAAAGATAAAATATAAAAAATATTACTTAAAATAAAATTTTTATATAAAAAAATTTTGTATAAAATATATTAAATATAGAAAAAATTAAAGATGACAAAATCGGATTATGACAATTATAATTCTAATCTATCATAAATGTATTTAATATTGTTTAAAAAATTAATTATATTATGCTTAAAAAAATGTAACCATTTACTTGTAACATAGGTAATCAAAGTAATCATACTTGAAGACATTATTTTTAATTTTAAAAATTAATTGCATACAAATATCTGACATTTTTTTCTTTTCCACAATTATATATATATATTAACTTAATTTAGTGCAACGTAACATTTTAATTTTTTTAACCGTACTCTTGGCCTCGGAGATTTGATAAGATTCGTATTACAGTTTATCAACCTCATCCATGACACTTGACCCATGTGTATCTACGGGCAAATTAAATTTGTTATTTTAAAAATCATATAAAATAAATATTTATTTTTGTGACCGAGGTTGGATTAATGTTGAGTTATAGTTGACTAAACTCTCTATTTCCAATAGCCCGCCATCGGCGGTTGGTAAGGAAATGAATAAATGTTCCTCAATCTATTCATTTAAAAAAAAATAATAATAAAGAAATAAAGGATATTTCTTGGAAGCAGTTTCGGCCACCTACCTCGTTCGTCATCTTCGTCGATTAATTGATCTTCAACGAGCCCTAAATACCAAAATCTAATTTTTAATTTTGTTGGGATTGCCTGTGAACCTATAATGATCAATTGGGAAAATTTTTTGAAAGTAAAAGAACATTTAAATTTTAAACTCCACATATAAATTTTACAGTTTAGACTTCACACACACTGGGTTAAATGGAAATTTGGATTATTTTTATTTAAATATTATGAAAATTATTTTTACAATTTTTATTTTATATTAGAGAGAGAGAGAGAGAGAGAGAGAGAGAGAGAGAGAGAGAGAGAGAGAGAGAATTATCCATTTTGGAAATTTTAGCAACAAATGAATTTTATAATTTTCAAAGCAATTATATCGAACTGCCACGTCAGTTTTTTTATAAATAATTTATACAGAGTTTATATCTCTGATAATAATAGTAGTAGTAGTAGTAGTAGTTTTTGGCGTTCAAATCATTATTCTAAAAATCATATTGCTAATACAATAAAAATACTATTGCATTGTAATGTAAACTGCACTGAGACATCAAAAGGTATTAACTTTTCAAATTACTTAAACTCTTTAATAACCGTCCATCTTTTTGAAAAGGCCAGGTTTGACTTGTTAAATAAGAATTTTTTTTCATTTTTAGTACATAATATTCAGGTTTAACCTTTTAAATGAAAAAAAAAAAATATATTGTAAGTGGGATACATTTGGTAAATATATATAATTGTATTGAATTCTATTTAATACTCGGATTTAATTTTTAAATAGAAAAAATCTTGTGTTTATAATATATTTGGTAATATATTAATTTTATTATATTTAGTTTATTATTTTATTTATATTTTGTAAACAAGAATCAAATGAGTATCACAAAGATAGTGAAAAAAATATTTATGAAGAATAAAAATGATTAGTGAATCACACACTTATGCCATTTTCAATTTTTAATTTTTTTCTTAAACAGATATTTTGCAATTTTTTCCCGTACATGAATGAAACTACAATTTTTTTTTTTTTATTTGTCAAATTCTTTATATATAACATAATAATTTTTCTTATTACACCACTAAAGATACTCATCATTCGCAATAACATCAAAATCAAAGAAAAATAATCCAAATTAAACTTGTGAATAATTTTTTGATTAATTATTATATTATTAAGAAAAAACTTCTCTTAATCAATAAGAATGCGAAATTTCATGAGCTTTGACCACGTTGTAATTGAGTAGTAAAATAGGAAACAAAGTTTGATAATCTATTTAATTGGGGAATTGAAGAAACCAAGTAGAGGATGCTTCCTTCTCCTTCCATAGTGGCTAACAACTTTTAACTAGTAATTAATTTTGGCAATAAATGGTGATATACATAATACAAATTCATAACACGTGACAATCACATGACAGTTGCAAAGAAACATAATACCCCACAGAACAAAATGAGTCATCAAATTGCAAGAAAGTGTCAAGTAAGGATACGGCCTATCGTGTTTGAATACTTTGATAAAATGATCGAGCTTTTTTATTTTATTTTTATAAAATTGGTTTATCCGTTAATCAATGGAATTGAAAATTACTAGCCGCTTTTCCATATGTACAGTGATGTGTGTGTATATATATAGCCTTCAAACCTTCTCTTCACAAAGCACTTCTCTCTCTTTTCTCTCCATAAGGACAAAAAGAGAGAGCTAGTTTGGCTTTAGAGACTGTTTGAAGGACTTTCGTAGAGAAAATTTCGTAAGAAGTTCAAAGTTCCAACCCTCCCTCCTCACTACGATAAAGAGACTAGAGAGAGCAATTTACTTCGGTTATCTTCTGAGGAAAAACCCAACAAAGTAAGCGGTCTTTCTCAATTTTCTTTCCTTTGTTTGGTACCCAAGAAAGAGAAAAGGAAAATCAGAGAATAGCTATTGCTGTAATGAATTCTGTTTTGCCAAAAAATAAGTTGTCCTTGCATTAAGAAGCGTACTAAAACTTAATTCAACATAAAAATTGTGCACTATATTGTAAAATGCATTAAAAAAAGTCTGAAGTTCGAATCTCGCTCATACAGTTTTCTTTAAATATTCTTTTCTCTTATCCCATGTACAAATTGTACGTCTGATTTTTATTTTTTTTTTTCATTTTCTGTCTCTCACAGAGAAGAAAATGGATCATCACGACATAGAGAAAGTGAGAAATTCAAGGCAAGGGAACCCGATGAACAACAGCATAAGCAGGAGTTTAAGCAGGACAAGTTGGAACATGGAAGAGGTGTTTTCTGGAGGCCGACACTCGAGAAGAAGTAGCCATTTCGACGAAGATGAAGAAGCTCTGAAATGGGCTGCCATTGAAAAGCTTCCAACTTACGACAGGTTGAGAACAAGTATTATGCAATCATACATGGAGACTGAAATTCCTGGAAATAAAGTCGAGCACAAGGAAGTTGATGTGAGGAAGCTTGATTTGAATGATCGACAGAAGTTCATTGATAAACATTTTAAGGTTGCTGAGGAAGATAATGAAAAGTTCTTGACGAAATTCAGAAACAGAATTGACAAGTAAGTTTCTCTTTTATTGTTGTTGTTGTTATCTTCATCCATCGTTTTTTTCTTATTTTAATTATTTTACAAGTTAATGATGCATTTGCAAGTGCTTTTGGTGCTTCAGAAAAGGGCTTTTAAACACAAAAATGTGTTCATATTTTGATAAATGTAAATTTCTAATATTCTTTTTATAACTATTTTTATCTATCTAATTTTGAAAGTTTCGTGTTTAAGGTGTTTAATCAAAACACATTTTTATTTAGTAGTTTTTATTTACAATTTATTCACTTACTATTACGTTAATTAATAATTTCGTATTGCATAATTGTACTATTTCAATTCTAGATAATTTTAAGTTTTTTTAATTAGTTTTAATCATACAAAATTTTTATATTTGGTACAATAATGGGCATCTTTAATTAATTAGTGGCAAAAGTGATTCCTTATCATATATCAATTGTTAGATTTGTTGGACTATTCTACTTGTAATTACTGTATCCAATGAATTTTTCTTCGTTTCCGGTTACTAGTCTCTATCATTTCACTTTAGAGAGACAATAAATCAAGAGAATCGTATGGGCTATCTTGCTTCACAAGAGAATTAACATGTTTACTATAACCTTTTTGTCCCTTTCGTAAAGAGAAAGTAATTAACTAGTTCCATGGTTAACCAAGTCAACCGAAGAATATGGACTTAAAATACATTTAAATACTGTTTCCAGTTTAACTAATTCATCGCTTGACGAGGTGGTAATATAATATTGCAGGGTTGGAATTAAGCTTCCTACAGTTGAAGTTCGGTTTGATCACTTAACAATTGAGGCCGATTGCTATATTGGAAACAGAGCTCTTCCAACTCTTCCAAATACTCTTAGGAACGTTGCAGAATCCATTCTTGGTTTAGCTGGGATTCGATTGGCTAAAAGAACCAAACTTACCATCCTGAAAGAAGCCTCAGGAATCATAAAACCATCTAGGTAAATTTATATAAAACTAATCCAGTTTTATAGCACAAATTCTACGTTTCAGGTTAAAAAATTTTAAACCATACATTTTGACATGGCCCAATTCTTTTTTTCAGAATGACGCTGTTATTAGGTCCACCATCATCGGGGAAAACAACCCTTTTGTTGGCATTGGCAGGAAAGTTGGACCCAAGCTTGAAGGTTGGTAAAAAAAATAAAAATCAGAAGTACTCAGTCAAATTTGACTTGGCTTTAGGGTTAGTTCAACATTTATTCTAGTCTTTTATTGGGTGAATTATTTACAGGTTAGAGGAGAAGTTACCTACAATGGGTACAGGTTAAATGAATTTGTTCCCCAGAAAACTTCAGCATATATTAGTCAAAATGATGTTCATGTTGGAGAAATGACTGTGAAAGAAACTCTAGATTTCTCTGCTAGATGCCAAGGAGTTGGAACTCGATATGGTAATAAAAAGAAAATAAAAAATCAATTTTTTATTATAATTTTGAAGAATTGGTAAAATTTTGGGATTAATTAATTTTAATTTTGTGTATTATAGATCTCCTAACTGAGCTTGCTAGAAGAGAAAAAGATGCTGGTATATTTCCTGAGGCTGAAGTCGACCTTTTCATGAAGGTAATTTTTAAATAAAAATGCTTCTTATTGTTAAAATTTTATCTATATACACCTTAATCTTTTTTTTTTTTTCCCTTTGTAATGTGATTCTCATAATTAATCTCTATATGTGATAATTGTAATATTCAGGCAACAGCAATGAAAGGAGTCGAAAGCAGTCTTATTACTGACTACACCCTCAAGGTAAATAAGTTGAAGAACAGTCTGGCTTGTACCTAATTTTTTATTTAAAATATAATTATTGCTTTAAAGTATTGAAAGTGCACACCATTTTGGCATTTCCAACTATTTTAGATTTTGTTATTGTCAACATTTTCTCCTCACCTACTATTTTCTTGACTGTTGTCCAACCATGCATGGTTGGTGGATAACGAGGGCCCTTAGGAAAACACTCTTTAATTGGTCAAGAACTTTTTGAGGGAAATTGTTTATTAATTATTTAAGCAAGTACTAATTACATTAATTCATGTTTCTGTTTATTTTAAAAAGATTTTAGGGCTTGACATATGTAAAGACACCATTGTTGGAGATGAAATGCAACGGGGAATATCGGGTGGCCAGAAAAAACGAGTCACAACAGGTTAATAAATGTTTTTTTAAAGAATTATGCTAACACGTATCTTTAATATTTATCATTTAAATAAATAATTGAAAAAAATAATGTGTTCTTTAGAATTATTATTAAATTTAAATGTCAAGAAAATTTTAAATATTTTTATAAAAAAAAAGTATTAAATTATGACTTGAAAGTAAATATTTATTGTTTTTTATATGTATAAAAGAAGGGAATTACAACCCTATTTACCTAATCTAGTTAACTTTTTTTTTTAAAGATTCAGAGTTTGGCCAAATATATGAATTGGCCAAGATCATTTGACTCGGTACTCCCACCAACCCCTAGTCTTCCAGTAATGACATTCAACTTGTATTGAAGATTACAGGAAATGAAGCACTATTGATTTTATATCAGACTTAAAGAACACTTTTTTTTTAATTGGCGTTCTACCAAACCTGTCTTGAATGTTTCCCGGGCACTCATGAGGGAGTTGTTTCTTTTTTACCAAAAGCACTTATCGTAAAAGCACATACTAATGCTTTTCTCACAAGTACTTATTGAAAAACATATCTTTAAACGCTTTTATGATCTTTAAAAGCTCTTTCACCTTTAAACACTCGCGGAGCTACAAGTTTCTTAAAAAATTATATATAAAAATTTATTACAGGGACTAGTATTTAACTTAAGAAAATATTATATAAAAACAAGAAAAATAAATTGAAACGATGGTACTAATTTTAAATCCAAAATTTAAAAATTTGTGTGGTCGATTGAAACAGGAGAGATGATTGTTGGACCCACAAAAACTCTGTTTATGGATGAGATATCAACGGGTCTAGATAGCTCCACCACATATCAAATAGTCAAATGTTTGCAGCAAATTGTGCATCTGACGGAAGGCACAATTCTGATGTCCCTACTCCAGCCTGCTCCTGAGACGTTCGATCTTTTTGATGATATCATACTCTTATCCGAGGGTCAGATTGTTTACCAGGGCCCACGGAAGCACGTCATCGAATTCTTTGCCACATGTGGGTTCCGCTGTCCTGAGAGAAAGGGAACCGCTGACTTCTTGCAAGAGGTAATTAAAAAATTCATGATGGCAGTATTTTAATATGGTACATTCTTTCACACCCTATATGAAGTCTGAAAACAGCTTAAGCCCATTAGTGTTTGGTGTAATTTTCTATGTACCTTATGGGCCTGGCCTAATCTACAACTTCAGAATCATGAGCTCACACATTTAAGATGTTTCTTGCGTTGCAGGTTACCTCCAGGAAGGACCAGGAGCAATACTGGGCTGACAGAAGCAAACCATACAGATTTATTTCAGTGACAGAATTTGCTAATAAATTCAAGAGATTCCATGCTGGAATGCATTTGGAGAATGAGCTCTCCGTCCCTTACGACAAATCTCGAGGTCATAAAGCGGCTCTGGTGTTCCAAAAGTACTCCGTCCCAAAAATGGAACTTCTCAAAGCTTGTTGGGACAAAGAGTGGCTGTTGATCAAGAGAAATTCATTTGTCTATGTCTTCAAAACAGTCCAGCTCATCATCGTTGCCATCATTTCATCCACTGTCTTCTTGAGGACTCGAATGCACTCCAGAAATGAAAATGATGGAGCTATGTTTGTTGGTGCACTGTTATATGCCATGATCATAAATATGTTCAATGGTTTTGCTGAGCTCACAATGATGATCACAAGACTTCCAGTGTTCTACAAACAGAGAGACCTTATGTTTCATCCTGTCTGGACTTTTACCGTGCCAACCTTCCTGCTTAGGATTCCTATATCGATTTTGGAGTCCGTTATCTGGATTGTTGTGACATATTATACAATAGGATTTGCACCACAAGCTAGCATGTAAGTTAATTCAGACCAACCAAGTTTTCAACGTCATTATATCATACATGTGCAGGACATATTAGCTTACTGTGTTCTACATTTTGCAGATTTTTCAAGCATTTCCTGCTGGTGTTTCTGATTCAGCAAATGGCTGCTGGACTCTTCAGGCTCATTGCTGGAGTTTGCAGGACAATGATCATTGCCAACACTGGCGGTGCACTCACTCTTCTTCTTGTTTTCTTGGTTGGAGGTTTCATCCTGCCCAAAGGTATTCCAAAATCAATAAAAATTGATGATAAATATGAAAGGGGATGAATGAAAAGTTTATAATGAATTGACATTGTAATGATTTTGTGATGACAGACAAAATCCCAAGTTGGTGGGAATGGGGTTACTGGGTTTCGCCCATGACTTACGGTTACAATGCATTCACTGTAAATGAAATGTATGCTCCTAGGTGGATGAACAAACTGGTATGTATCCTAATTTATTTCTTTACCTTGATGTTTCATATCAAACACGTTGCATTCTTGTTCGTGAAGAAAAAAGAAAAAGAGAAAGCAACTTACAAATCAGTTTTGATTGCTCACAGGCCTCAGACAACGTCACCAAATTGGGACTGGCAGTGCTCCACAATTTTGATGTTCCTGCTGATAAAAACTGGTACTGGATTGGCGCAGGAGCCCTTATTGGATTCATACTTCTATTCAATGTTCTCTTCACTTTCGCTCTCACGTACCTAAATCGTAAGTTTCTTCTGGCATCTTTTCAAGTTGTCAAGCTGAATTTCCCTTTGTTGGGAAATTTTTATCTCTGCATTTTGTTGATATGTCTTGTTACTTTCTCTATTCTAGCTCTTGGGAAACCACAAGCAATATTGTCTGAAGAAACCGCAGCAGAGATGGAGGCTGATCAGGAAGAATCAAAGGAAGAACCAAGATTAAGGAGGCCAATGTCAAAGAAAGATTCATTCTCTCGATCATTATCTTCTACTGATGCAAACAATACAAGTAAGAATTAGAATGATTTATTAGTCTATATCAATTCCGTCTGATTTCAGTTATCAGTATAAAAGTTTCCTAAATGGACTTGAAACTTTACAGGAGAAATGGCAATCCGAAGAATGAGCAGCCGATCTAATCCGAATGGACTGAGTAGAAATGGTGAATCTGCTCTTGAGTCTGCCAATGGAGTGGCTCCAAAAAGAGGAATGGTTTTGCCTTTCACTCCTCTTGCAATGTCCTTTGACACTGTTAATTACTATGTCGACATGCCTCCTGTAAGAATCTACTTGCTCTTTTACTTTAATTTTCTGCTGTATGCAAAATCATTATGAATCCAAATTCACTGCCTATATATATATAATCTGTATTTGTAACAGGAAATGAAGGAACAAGGAGTGGCAGAGGACAAGCTGCAGTTACTTAGGGGGGTAACAGGTGCATTTAGGCCTGGAGTCTTGACAGCACTAATGGGAGTCAGTGGAGCTGGAAAGACAACATTGATGGATGTGTTGGCCGGAAGAAAGACTGGTGGTTATATTGAAGGAGACATCAGAATCTCCGGATTCCCTAAGAAGCAAGAAACCTTTGCAAGAATTTCTGGTTATTGTGAACAAAACGATATTCACTCTCCCCAAGTCACAGTTAAAGAATCCTTGATCTACTCAGCATTCCTTCGGCTGCCTAAAGAAGTCAGCAAAGAGGAAAAGATGGTAAGAACAGTTATTTAACTTCTTCGATACGTAAGATTTGTAAAATATCGGAGTGATGAAACAGGTTTACACTGGTTGTCTTTCAGATTTTTGTTGAAGAAGTTATGCAATTGGTTGAGCTAGATTCTCTCAAAGATGCTATAGTGGGTTTACCAGGAGTTACAGGGCTGTCAACAGAACAGAGGAAAAGGTTGACAATAGCAGTTGAGCTTGTTGCTAATCCTTCAATCATTTTCATGGATGAGCCAACTTCTGGTCTTGATGCAAGAGCAGCAGCCATTGTTATGAGGACTGTGAGAAACACAGTGGATACCGGCAGAACTGTTGTCTGCACAATTCATCAACCTAGCATAGATATCTTCGAGGCTTTTGATGAACTGCTACTTATGAAGAGAGGAGGACAAGTGATCTACTCAGGACCTTTGGGAAGAAATTCTCACAAGATCATTGAATATTTTGAGGTACCTTGGCTTACTAAACTTTTCTTTATCTAATAGTTGTGGAAAGAATATTGCGTAATCTGATTTCATACCATTTACAATCATAGGCAATTCCTGGAGTGCCAAAAATTAAGGACAAGTACAATCCAGCAACATGGATGCTAGAAGTGAGCTCAG
>JAWDEX010000011.1:1970269-2012753 GCA_035221805.1 Trichilia hirta | reverse complement strand
GAAAAGTACAATCCAGCAACATGGATGCTAGAAGTGAGCTCAGTAGCAGCTGAAATTCGACTTGGCATGGACTTCGCAGACTACTATAAATCATCACCATTACACCAGTAAGTCGAGCTTTAAGTTATAGCAACATAATTGTTTTAAGGGGTACCAAAACCGTTTGTGAGCTAATACAATGTGCTTATGAGCAGGCGAAACAAGGCTCTTGTTAATGAATTAAGCACACCACCACCAGGAGCTAAAGATCTCTACTTTGCCACTCAGTATTCTCAATCTGTATGGGGGCAATTCAAATCCTGTCTTTGGAAACAATGGTGGACTTATTGGAGAAGTCCTGACTATAACCTTGTTAGATACTTCTTCACCTTGATTGCTGCTCTTATGGTTGGGACAATTTTCTGGAAAGTTGGCACCAAAAGGTTTGTACATACTTCTAGTTGGACATTTCAAGCTTCATTTATTATCAGACATATGTAGAAGTAATTATACTTCAATTTTCTATATGTTTCAGAGAGGACACATCCGATCTAACTATGATCATTGGAGCCATGTATGCTGCTGTCTTGTTTGTTGGTATTAACAATTGCTCTACAGTTCAGCCAATAGTAGCCGTTGAAAGAACAGTCTTTTATCGCGAAAGAGCTGCTGGAATGTATTCTGCATTGCCTTATGCCATTGCCCAGGTCCGTTTACAGCTTGTTCATATGTCCTTGCTATTAGTTCCAAGTTCAGTCATTTCTATTTGCTAAAAATCTTGTCTTTGCAATGCAGGTGATTGTTGAGATTCCATATGTGTTCATTCAAACAACATATTACTCCCTCATTGTGTATGCCATGGTGAGCTTTGAATGGACAGCTGCAAAATTCTGGTGGTTTTTCTTCATCACGTTCTTCTCCTTCCTCTACTTCACCTACTACGGAATGATGACTGTTTCCATCACACCAAACCACCAAGTAGCATCCATCTTTGCAGCAGCATTCTATGCACTCTTCAATCTCTTCTCCGGCTTTTTCATCCCAAGACCGGTATGTTATTAACTCTAACCAATAATTTTCTTCAACGAAACGCAACTTAATCATATATTTAAAGACGAATCCTTTCCTTGTTCGAAATTTCAGAGAATTCCCAAGTGGTGGATTTGGTACTACTGGATTTGCCCTGTAGCATGGACAGTTTACGGATTGATTATATCACAGTATGGTAATGTCGAAGACATCATTACAATAGCTGGAACCCCCCAAACCGTTTCAATAAAATCATATATCCAAGACCATTTCGGATACGAACCAGATTTCATGGGACCAGTTGCTGCAGTTTTGGTTGGTTTTACAGTCTTCTTTGCATTCCTGTTTGCGTATTGCATCAAGACACTCAACTTCCAAATGAGATAGAAGAAGTGATCAATGTAAATATATGTATAAGAGAAGCCATATGTAAACTTTGAATATGGTTCCAACTGTATAAGTTTTGAATTGTTTTCTTTCGGATTTAAAATATTCGTATGTTATTAATATATAGATAATGCCGAAGAGTTTAATTTACAAGTTTTGTGTTTGTATATGTAAATGTAAAAGGTGGTTTCTTCAAAGAGGAATGAATTGTTTCGTAAAAGCTTCTCTCTCCAATAAGCTTGAATTTACATCTTATAATTTAATTTTTCTTATAAAGTATACTGTAATCAACATTTAACATATAAATAAAATATATTTAATTTTTAACAATTAGATTATTTTTGACAATAAATAACATTTAATTTTGTATACAAATTTTAAATATAATAATCTTAACATAGTTTTCTAATATTCAATGGACCAAAATAAAGCATTCACAACTTAGAAACATCTAAATTGTGGAAGTTCCATCGAAGAGGTTTCCAGTTGCAGCAGTATTAGATGGTTTGGTTTGCTATGAATGTCAGTCACCTCATATAGAGACATTTTCTATAGAACTTGTAAATCTTGTCAACAAGTTTCAGTTATTCTTCCTATTGAAAGATTATTATAATGTTGTTGACATGTTTCGTGTACTTATATTTCAGTTCTCCCCCGAGAAACATCTTGTTTGTGGAGAAGAAACTGGTCGATGTTGTAAATCCCTGCCTGTTTCATGTGTTGAGATTGAATTTATGAGGGAAGAATTTTAAGCTGATTAAGGGTTTTATTAATTACAGTTGAAAATAAATGTTTTTGTTCTTGAGGATGAAAGCTTTGGAAGAAGATATGTCTCCAAAACAATTGATTAATGACAATAAAAGATAATAATTTTTCTACCAAAGATTTATATTTAGTTTTTTTCTTCTAAAAAAAAAAAAACTTTAGTTATAGTAAAAAATAATTAAAATATTTTTAAAATATTGCAGAAAACTAAATGAAAAAAATTCATAAAAATAATTTTTGAATATCACATTAGTCAGTAAAATAGAGTTACCAATTAAGTAAAATTAAATGCTACTTAAAATGTTTAAAACCCAAAAATTATTATTAATATGTAGCTAATCATCTGTAGCTCATTCTTAAGGATGAAATTTAGATAGTGCACAACTTTTTGAAAACCGACAATCATAAGGAAGTGTTCATGTCTTATTGAAAACTGAGGACAAAAGAAGTCAAAACCAGCTGGAGCAGAACGCGTCTTGCCAAACTTTGTCCCTCCTTTTTATTTTAGAAAACAAAATAAATTGCATTGACTTTTCAATTTGAGAGTTAAATAAATTGGGCTTAGCCCCTGGATTGGATTGAACAGAATTGAAATATAGATAATTTCCACAGTTTCTTATTTAAAAAAACAAACAAAATGGATTTGGGTTTTACATTGGATTAAGTTGATTTTTAGCGTATATCCATATATTATAATAAGAAAAAGAAAGGGAAACGGAGACGCATCAAGCATCAAAGAGCAAGAGTGATTAATGTATGGCCCAGTTGCAGCATCTCCATGTACAATCAGACAAAGCCTTATGCGTTACAACTCAAAAATATATATATATATATATGTGTGTGTGTGTATCAGGTTCGTCTGTATATAGTTTGCAAGCATTTTCCTCCTTCAACGCCGGCGTCTCCTTACGTGTTGGATAATCATCTCAACTACTATATACAAAATAAAATACTCACAACGTATGCAACTCCACAAAAGTCATCGTATATCCATCCTACTCTCCATCACCGATAAATGAATTTTAAAAAAATAATAAAAATAATCATGATACTTTAAAAAATATTCTACATCAGGAAAGCCTGATAGATTCGTTGCAAACATTCTATTGGGTTTGCCTGACCATAAGTCAATGAAATGAGAACGAGTGCATTGTAATTAAACTCAATAAGTGTAAAATAGGAAACAGCGTGTGGACAGCCTAAGCTTAGGTGGAAGAAGGCAACATCTCTACGCTTTGTTTGTGTCTGCCATTCTGTTGCCTTAAACGACTGGTTCAAATTCAAAGCCTAATTTGGTTCAACATTTTCAGTCGTCGTCGGTAGAAACTATTCCATACATTGAATATTTGAAGTCTGTTGCATTAATTTAATAGACTTGGGTAAGAATTTATTTATTTTTTTTAGATAATGATATTTTGTCAAAATACTACTTGAATCACGTTTTTAATTGTTTCACTAATAGATTTCATTTAATATTGTGATGCTGTGATTTTTAAATCACAATTATTAGAGGATAAAAATTTTATATATTTAGATATTCGTCTTATTAAAAATTAATATTGTTAAATATATTTTTAAATTAATTTTAAAGTATAATACAACTATCACAATCTCAAATAAAGTCATAAACTAACATAAATTTAAATTTATAATTAAATATTTTAAAATATTTATTATGTACTCTTAATTTTTAAGAAATTTAAAAAATGTGACTTTATCTATTTTTTAGAAAAAAAATTAACATTATATGTGACATTTTATTGATATTTTATTTTAATTATAATGTAATTTAAAATTTTTGTATTTTTATTTGAGAGGATGACTCAAATTTATGCCCTTCATTTAGATAGCGTCCGTACCAAGTACCAACTACCCCTATTGCAACTTAAGCTAACTTCTTAACATTGTTATTAATTTTAGATAGTTAGTACGAGTATAATTTCTATGTATTTTTTTAAGTAATCAACTCTAGATTAGATTTTATTAAATTACAAATATTGTAAACTTCAAACTTTTAATAAAATTTTCATAATAAATTAGTTAAAATTTAGAAAATAAAGTGTGATAAATTTGTTGTTAGTTAATAGCTTTAAATAAAAAGGGAACATAAAGTCAATTTTGGTATTTTTTTCATGTATAATATAAATATGTACGTTAATTTTTTTAAAAATTCATAAAAAATTAATTGAGATAAAAATAATAATTTATTATATGAGATACGAATAAGAAATTTTAATTTTAATTTAGTACTAACCAATTTTAAAAACGCGGCATTAGTGGTTTAACGTTTAATCAAATAAACTACTCATGTGTGGTGATAAATATATGAACTCAACGAGATTGAGATTGAAAACGATATATTATTTTCATACACAAAATTTTAACTTTAATATAAAGCTAATAAATAGATCTTAATTTGGTAAATTAATCGAGTTTTCATATGTTTAGTTGGCTCAAAATTATAATCAAATGAATAATGACCAATAAAGTTCTTATTTCAAAAATCTTTAAAGGGTAGACACTTCAATTCAAAGAAGATAAAGACTCTACCAAATAAATATTTTCTTTTCGAGGAAATGTTTTATCATTTCAATGTTTGAATAAACTAAGAACTAGTGTTTGATTTGTAGCCACAATTATTCATTTTGCTTCTTAACTAACCTAGTAGGGCATGTGTGTTAATTAGCTGCATTATTAGTTGCATCTCCTTACCCTAAATTGAAAGTAACCCAAATACTTTAAGACATTCAATGCAAGCCACCAAACTCTTCTCTTGGCCAACAATTTTAGCTCAAAATGAGCCATAACATATAGGTTGTTATGGGTCTCTAAAATTTAATGTTTTCACTAACAAAGATATAATTTTTGTATTTATTACAAATAAGTTTCTAACCTTTATTATTTATTTTAACAGTTTTTTAGTAACAAGTAAAGTATTTACATCTCGATTCAATCGGATAAATAAGTGGAGTTGAAATTTTGTCATAAATCTACTCTATAAAGGAGGAATAGGTAAGTTTTAATTTTATAAAAAAATATATTCTTACCAACTTACTAAATTAAATAATAATTCTCTTTTAACCCTAATCGAAACAATTGAAATAATGGTTATATTTTTTTTCATCCTTAGTTGATTTATGTATATTTGTTGGGTTCTTTCCTTCTTAGGTTTGACACAAAGAATAATTTAAAGGAACAATCCATTCCACTCATTTTGTATTCTTTAATTGTAAAGCAAAACGTATATTTTGAGTGTTATTTACATCCAAGGCATTTTACCTTTCAAAATAAACTAGCTATTGTTTTCGGGTAGGCAAAATGGAATTCTACAAATAAATAAAATAAAATATATTTTTTTAAAATTTCTCAAATAAATAAGGAGAAAAAATTAATTTTGTTACCAAAGTTTATTATTGACGTAAAAAGAATGTTGAATTATAATTTTTATTGAGCTTTTTTATTTAATTGACATAAATTAGAATAATATTAACTTCTTCTTCTTCTTTTTTTTTTTAATTTTGTTTCCATTCTATTATAAAAAGCTAAAACATCGTTTAATATGTGCTGTCTAGTGTGCATGTTTCACATGTCATGTGTCCCTTTAATTCATATTTTTTTTTTCAAAGAAATAATTTCAATGGGGAATCATTTACTTCGTTTTCATGAATAAAAATAAGAAGGCAGAAAATTAAATTGGGCTTATAAAATTATTAGTTAGCAAAAATATATGTTTATTCGATTATTTGTCTTATTTTTAATATCAACATAAATCTACCCTCAACAAAACATTGTTTTCAACCACATGTTTTCGGGTTGCATTCTACCTACCCTACCTATAAAATTTCTTCATTATATGTTATATAACAAAATCAAAATATAATTTTTTTTTTATACAAATACTCACATGCAAATATGGTAGTTTGACATCTAGTCGTAGTGATTTAGTCGTTAAAATACACCTAGTATGCAAAAGTTTGTATTTTATAAAATGCGATTGCATAAATTAATAATAAAATTAAAATTCAATGAAATCCAAACGATTTAATTCTCCAAATTAATTTCATATTAACTATTTTTAAATATTTATTCAATTGGGTTTTCCTTTTACATTTGGAAAATTGACAATGGGAGTGATAGAATTGGTTGTCATGTTTCTGTTAGGTGAAATTTCAATTTCAATTCCAATATGCATGCATGTGGTTGTAATTGAATTATGCAAAAGGGGAAGAGGAGTTTCCAAGAGAATCATACATAATTTTCATCCATTTTTTTTTCATACGCATTTAATTTTCTTGAGGGAAACAACTAGGAGAAGGAATATGAGTACATTCCTCTAATGTTGTTCATTGTTAAAATGGGTGTATTAATATATCAAATAAGAAGAAAACTTCACTATAAATATTGAAAATAAAATTCCATTTCCTAAAACCATAAAATAATAAGTTCCAAAGATATTGGACACATTTCTTGGCATTCTCTCCAACTTCAAAAACCCTTTTTCCAACCATAACATCTTCCTAACAAACAACTATTAAATCTTTTGATGGAGAGTTTGATGGAAACTTATACAACAAAGACAAAAACCCTAATGTCAATTTCAAAGAAACCCAAAAAAAAAAAAAAATATTAAATAAATGAAAATCCCCACATAATTTACAATTCCTTGCTACTTCCTATCTTTTTCTAACCTTTCCTTATCATAGGATATATTGCATGTAATCTAATTCATTCTGATCCTTGGATCCCCAATATTCCCATTTCCTTGCCACTATAGACACTTGCACATCGTCTTAAGATTATAACCACATGCAAGTCACAAAGGGCAACCCCACGTTTTGTTTTGGGGCATTCAGATAATCACGATGATGATATAATGGTCACGATTGAGTTTACACATGCTTACCCTCTTTAATGGATCCCACTTGATGCTCATATGATCAGAAAATCTTTAGATCACAGCCATAATTACGACAACTTGAAATCTGTATCATTTTATTGTTGAGAGATAAATAGATGCATCTTACTATTCTAATGAAAAATCATTTTCTTCTTTTACACAGAGAATTGTGAATCAATTTAATTGAATAATTAAATTATAAAAAAATGAAAATATACTAATCACACTTTCAAATTATTCATTCTAAAAATATATTTTCAAAATACACGTGCTTAATGAACACTCTTATTTGAAGATTAAATAGCATCATCATAGCACTCACGGTGTAAGAGGATATCCATAAAATTTGCAATAAACAAGTGATCATCAAATTCGACAAAACTACAGGGGTGATGGCCACACTCGATTAGAACCCTACTGTGCCTTACTTTGGGACCCACACGTAAGGAAGTGAAAATTATTAAATTTTCTGGAGGGTAGTTATGAAATTAACAGGCAACGTCAGTTACTTATATGTCATTTTAGGACAAAAGACTAAACAAAGAGAAGGAAGATAAGGAACGGGAAGACGGAATTACGGTAAGCTACCCTATAATTTATTATAATAATAATATTTCCACAAATTTACAAATATGAAGTTTTAGTCCTTTTTATTAATCATTAATTATTGAATACGAGCAAACTAGGCATTAAAAAAAAATAAATTAGATTAAAATTTCACGACTGTAATAATTTTTATAATAATAATAAAGTCATTATTGATTATTTAAAATTTATTAGATTATCAATATATTCTTTCATTGATAAAAACACAATTTGTAACTATTTAAAATACCAGTATAACATTTTTATGAACGACTAGTCATTGCTCTTTTTCAGAGATAAGATTATATTAGTAAAAACCTCAAATTAATTATAATAATAATGAGTAGGGACTAAAAGTCTATATTTTAGTTTGTAAGATATATATGTTATAATGGCCACTATAGGGTTCTTAGTGTAATTTTGCTAACAATGAAAGCAAACACGATTTTAGCAACTTCCTGGACATCCCATCTTCTTCCTTCTTTTTCTCGCTGTGTTCTGTGTGCGGTAAAAACAAGGAGAAGAGAGAGAAACAGAGAGAAGGGAGGGAGAAAAGAGAGAGCTCAAAGCAAAGCAATACCTTAAAAGCTTGAAAGCTCTCTCTTTAAAACCCGAAAGACTCTCTTTTCTCTTCTTTCGTCTACCATTTACTTTTATTTTGTCTCTCTCTACAAGCGGAAGACTCTGTCTTAACACATTTCTCTCACCATGTTTACGTTGAACAGAAGCAGTTTCATGGTAATATAAATCTGAACCCATTTCTCTATCTCTCTCTCTCTCAAAATATCAATGTCATCCGTTTTTTACTTGAAAAAATAATTTCGTTGAATTAATACAGATTGTGTCTTTAACCTTCAATTATTTTTTTTTGGGGTGATTTTTCATTGATTTGTGTTTATTGGCATTTAAGGGGTAATCTTTGTTTTAGTAAATTTACTTCTTTAGATTTTGTTCTAGCATATCTATGTTCCTTCTGTTACATCAATAATCTATCAAAGCATTTTTTATGAGATTTGCACATCTGGGTATTCTCTTTTTAACTGTTTTAGCTTTTCTGGAGGAAAAAAATCATTGATCCTATACAAGTCTGTTCATATCAGCTCTTTATATTGTAATCGTCAAATTTTGAGACAATTTTGTTTGGTGTTGAACAGAATAATAAGGGTCTATCGAGCGGCTCGTTCTCTTACAAGCAGAGAAAAATATTGCCGACAAAAGTGGTGGCTGTGAGCGCACCTAACAAGGAAAAAAGTAACGTTAGTCTTTTAATGGAGAGCGAAGATAGCACAACAGCCTTGCAAGAAATGAGAGAAGGCTATATTGACACAATGGACCCCAAGACCACCGTGAGGGGTGGAGTCATGGACGTCTACGGTGAGGATACTGCCTCTGAAGACCAGCCTGTCACCCCTTGGTCTATCACTGTCGCTAGGTAAGTTATCATTCGTAAATTAATGATCTATAGTTTCCTTTCTTGATAGTTCTATAACTTTTATTTTGCCTGATTAATACTTTTTTTTATATATCTTTTAGTTTGATGTGTTGTTTATTTGATTGTGTTGTTTATTACTTACGTCTAGTTTAAGACTAGAAATATTCATTTATGTTGAAACACTTGGGTAAACCTTAAAATTTTTTAAACCACTTAAAAAGCTTTTCTTGTGAATTCTGTGTTATCCATCCGACTCTGGAATTAACTTCATCATTCATATTCAATATGATGTTAATGGGATAAATGTAGCCAATGAATCAACAAACTCACTTATGCACATACTAAATTTTCATATTTCTAACATGATTTTTATTGGATAGCTTCAAATCCTTGGATAAACTTTGAACTTGGTGAGTGCAGTAAGCATGATGAAAGTATAGAATCCAATGTTCAGTTTGTTAATCAAATGACACCTATACCACCGTATGCATATTGTTGGTATATTCTTGGTATAACGACTCCAATTAGCAGTCATTACTCACTAGTCTGCTGAGCTTGGAAGAAAAAGTGTTCATTTTTTCATTTTAACAATAAAGAATGATTTGTATTTGGTTTCCAATGAAATTAATACTTTCTCTTTTGCCTTTTTGATGTTGCAGTGGGTATTCTTTGTTAAGAGACCCACACCACAACAAAGGACTCGCCTTTTCCATCAGAGAGAGGAATTCGCATTATTTGTGTGGTCTTCTTCCCCCTACAGTTGTATCCCAAGATCTCCAGGTTTTCTGCTGGGCATTTACATCTCTTTTTTTCCCTTCTCTTTTATCTTCTTACAGTTTTCCAGTTTGCTGGATTTATACGGGATTTGAATAACCTTTTTGAAACTTTTCTCACCAGATGAAGAAAATGATACATAATATTCGTCAGTACCAAGTTCCACTGCAGAGGTACATGGCCATGATGGATCTTCAGGTACCATTGTGACAATCCATTCTGATGCTGGTCTCATCAATCCATAAATCTGAAAAGTTTCATTCAAACCGTTTCTATCTGGATTACAGGAGAGAAATCAGAGGCTGTTCTATAAGCTTCTCATTGACCATGTTGAGGAGTTACTCCCAGTTGTCTACACTCCAACAGTTGGTGAAGCTTGCCAGAAGTATGGGAGCATCTTTAGCCGTCCTCAGGGTCTCTTCATCAGTTTGAAAGAAAAGTATGCTTTATGGCTTTACTTTCCAGTTTCCCATTTTATTGATTAATTTGAAATTTTTAATGCAATTCTTGTGATTTTTCATTTTCAAACTTATAAATATTTCATTGCAGGGGAAAGATTCTGGAAGTATTGAGGAACTGGCCTGAGAAGAACATTCAAGTCATTGTTGTCACTGATGGAGAGCGAATTTTGGGGCTAGGGGATCTTGGCTGTCAGGGAATGGGAATACCTGTTGGCAAACTTTCTTTATATACAGCGCTGGGAGGAATTCGCCCTTCAGCAGTAAGTATGGCATAATAATTTGCTGTAGCTAGGCCTATATCCACATGTTTGTCTATGCAGGGTTGTCATCTTTTTTGTGTTGTAAGTTAGTTAAGCTTTGGGAATTTGCAAGTTCGTATTGTTCTGCTTTTATGTTTAAACTAATAAAAGTGGCCCTCATTGTTTCAGTGCTTGCCTATAACCATTGATGTGGGGACAAACAATGAGAAGTTGTTGGATGATGAGTTCTACATTGGGCTCAGGCAAAAGAGGGCTACTGGGCAGGTTCTTGATTCATTTGGAAACTCATCTGGTCTTTTAGTAATCATTAATATCTATTTCAGAAAGCTTTGTATTTTCTGTTCTAATGATTTGATTTGCTGTTCCTTGCACTAGGAATATGCTGAACTTCTTCATGAATTCATGTCAGCAGTTAAGCAGAACTACGGGGAGAAAATTCTTGTTCAGGTAATTGGTAATGGGAAAACCCCATTTAAACGTTCCAAACGAGTTGTTGATTTTATTGATTGTATTTGTAGTCTCCATGTGTCTCTAAACCTAATCTGCGCATTTTGCAGTTTGAAGACTTTGCAAACCACAATGCTTTCAATCTACTTGAAAAATATGGAGCAACCCATCTTGTATTCAATGATGACATTCAGGTAGTTTATTTGTTTGCATTTGTGATTTTTTGGGATTGTTGATAAGCTTTTCTCTGAAATTAGATTAATTACTATATTCCAGGGGACAGCATCTGTGGTCCTTGCAGGACTTATTTCGGCGATGAAATTTGCCGGAGGAAACTTAGCTGACAACACATTTTTATTCCTTGGTGCTGGAGAGGTGAGTTCATATCACTCCCATGTCAGATATCTTCAATCGACTTTGTGATTTAGTTTTTCAAATATTTGTTGCTGCATCTCATATTTTGTTGTTTTGAAAAAAAGGCCGGCACTGGAATAGCTGAACTGATAGCCAATGAGATATCAAAACAGGTAGTTTCCTATTTGCGTAAATGTTTTTCTACATATTTTATCCTGGATATGTTTCATGAAAGCGCATAATGTACGTGATTCCTGATTCTCTGTGTAGACAAATTTGCCATTAGAAGAGGCTCGCAAGAAGATTTGGCTTGTGGACTCAAAGGTGGAAAACCACACCTTACTACCTCTTGTCTCCTTGTTTGTTTTCTTTCTTGTCCATTAAGTTTGTATGAGCATTTTTCTTTTAATTGCAGGGACTGATTGTCAATTCCCGCCTAGAGTCTCTTCAGCATTTCAAAAAACCCTGGGCTCATGAACATGAACCTGTTAAGCAACTTGTAGATGCCGTTAATGTGTGAACTCTCTCTCTCTCTCTCTCTCTCTCTCTCCATGTAGATAACATCTGTCCATTGAAACACAATTTGTTAGTGCTTGCACTTATTTGTTGTATTTTGTCAGGCAATCAAGCCAACAGTTTTGATTGGAACATCAGGACAAGGAAAAACATTTACCAAAGAAGTCGTCGAGGCTATGGCTTCCCTGAATAAGGTATTATGTATGTCCTGTGTTTGTTGGTTAGAGAAACATATTTGCTGGTGAAGAAGGTAACTCAACTAATTTGTGTATGACTGCAACCAGAAACCAATTATTCTCGCTCTTTCCAACCCAACTTCACAGTCTGAATGCACTGCAGAAGAAGCTTATACATGGAGCCAGGTAATCCAGACATAAATATATTCTATTTATCTGCCCAAAGCTTATCCTATCATAGGCAGATTCACCTCCTAATAATACTTTTTTATGTCAGCTTTTGCTTTGTTTAATTTATTATTCATCCTTCAGTTATCTTTTGTTATGTGCAGGGTCGTGCCATATTTTCAAGCGGGAGCCCATTTGACCCTGTTGAATATGAGGGCAAAGTTTTTGTTCCTGGCCAGGTCTGAACTTTTATAATTTCAAAAGCATCTCCTCTATAAATATTATGTGAGACCCTGAGGGCTTATTTCGGTTTTAATTTTCTTTGTTGTTCAGGCAAATAATGCATACATTTTCCCTGGATTTGGTCTGGGTTTAATTATGTCTGGTGCAATCCGTGTTCACGATGACATGCTTCTGGCTGCTTGTGAGTCCTTAGCTGCATTACAAAATTTCAACTGTCATACAAATTTTGCATTGTTTCTGATTAAACAAATTTCGTTTTGGGGTACAGCGGAAGCATTGGCAGGACAAGTAACACAGGAGAACTTTGAAAATGGACTCTTATACCCACCATTTAAGAACATCAGAAAGATTTCAGCACATATTGCTGCTAATGTATCTAAAAAGGCATATGAACTTGGTGAGTCCCTCTTCCATTGATTCAGCTAGCTCTTAGACAACAGTATCATTTCATTATCATTGTAAGCAATTATATTATCGTACTTATGATTCCATAAATTTGTTTAAAGGTTTGGCGACTCACCTCCCTCAACCTAAGGATCTGGTGAAATACGCTGAGAGCTGCATGTACAGTCCTGCATATCGAACCTACCGATGAAAAGGAACTTACTCTAGTATTTAGTGTTCTCGAAGTCAACATTACTTATAACTAGTTTGTTCTTTCTCCTCTTTTTTTTTTTTTTTTAACTATTTTTGAAGTTCTACTTCCGCTGCCTCTTCCACTTCCTCGTCCTCCTTTCTTTGGTCTTTGCCTGTAAGTTGTCTGTTTGTTGAGAAAGAATTGGTGTTGGGTAGTGTTGGTTGCATCAAATGGTCTGAAAGTCAAAATATGCACGGAAATGTTGTTGTGGACTTTGGAAATTTTACATGAAATGAAATCAAGGTACCAAACAAAGAGAAAGAGTCTATCTTTTCCATTGCTCTCAATTGAATTGCATTGTATTGTTCTTGACATTGCTTGACATTGGACTGAACTCAGAGTATGTTAAGGATTTGAGGAGTTTTAAATCCTGAACTACTGTGAAATAAAATGGCAAGATGTCAAATGCTTGTCTGGTAACCCGTCTCCATGGTAAATTTGGGCTGAAATGAAACACACTCGATAAGAACCCCAAACCAAACCCGGGAGAAGTTAAGTACTTCACTTCAATAGTTTAATAATAGAATTTGGCCTGAAAGAAATTAGAACCCAAACTCAAGCTTGGTCTAATGGCTGCAATCATTTTTTATTTGAAAGAGTATAATATAAATATGACTTAATGAAATATGTATGATTGTGATTCAAATCCAGCTCATAGAATCACTGGTGTACCAATGGGCTGAATCTTTTCTTTTCTTTGAATATGAAATCAATTTCTTCATGATATAGGCTTAAATTTTGGTTTATTTTCAATTTTTGTAAATTAATTTGAGTTGGACCCTCTGGACAACTTCATCAATATTGTAATGTAATAACTTTTAAGTCTCTATAAAATGAATGGTATAAATATCAAATATTGATATAAAAATATATAGATTCCACTAAAAATTATTGTCACCGGATTTTTTTTACCATTAATTTTAAGATATAATAGAATCATCATAATTCTATACAAAAATTTTAATACAGGCAATATTTACATGAGATTTTATTATTTTATTAAATGCACAATCAAAATCTTAATAGTGTCTTTTAGATTTTTTATTTTGCATTTTTTTTAATACTATTGTTGATGAAGTCTCGTCCCCTGTTTGTTTTTTTCTGGGACTTAATAAAGTAGTCCAATGAGATGGGATTCTTACTTCCTAGTCTACCTAAAATTATTCCATAACATTGTTCCCTTCTTTAATTTTATCTTTCCCTTCTAATCTCAACCTTTTTCTTAGCAAGAAGAAACTTTCAAACTTTGGAAAATTCTCTTCTCTTGTTCCATTTTCTCTTTTATTGTCCTCACCAATCAATATAATCCTCATGGAATTCCAAATTGGATATATTAGCATAAGACCCGTAAATACCTTCTACTTATTATGGCTTGATTCGATTCATCCAATTTATGGATAAAATATATATATACCCAATAATGAGAAAAAAATAAACCATCTATCTTCTTGTTTGAATGACAATGATATGTGAAATGTTTTTGTATTTATATTGAAGAGACACAAAGCTTGTTCAATCTCATGGTTTGTGAAATCCGAATTTTGGCACATGAAAATGAAGTCAATTTGGTGGCCAAATACTTTTAATTTAGCCTAGCATTTGACCTATCAAATTGTAAAATAGTGATTGGTGCATGTCATAATCATACCATATCTATATTTGGCATCATTGAGCATCCTATTTTTTTTTCTAACATATTAAATGGAGTTCTATTAAAAATTTATATAATTTTATTATGACTTCACTTCACTCGATTATTTATCTATTTCTAGATGTAGCAAATTTTACTTTTTATTAGAGCCAAAGATCCATCCATAAGCAAATATAAGAAATTAAAATTTAAGTTAAAATATTTAATATTATTGTGTGATAATTTTTAAAATATAACTGTTGTAAAATAACGATTTAAAATGATAAATATTAATTTAAGAATAAGTGAATCTTATTAAAAATTAGTATTAATATTTTTTTTAAAAGTATACCACATTTATAAACAAAGTCTTAGAATATGATGATAACATTCTTTACATATTTATCTTATATTTTAATCATATTCTCTCATACTTGAGTTATATTTATATATAATGCATAATTAAAAACTTATAATATATGATGAAAAACGGTCTTGTATTCACATTCTTATTAAGACTTTCAATTAATTCATGTTATGATAAAGTCTTTAATTTTTTTTTTTTCTTCATAGATTCATGGAATTTCAAAATTTAGGATAACATTCTTTCGTATCCTTTTCCTCTTCATTGAAAAGATGGCAAATGAAACGTCGATCTTTTTTCATTAAAATAAATAAAGAATAAAAATAAGTCGGCTAATCTCATTGACTTTAGCTTTATTTTTTTTTTTCACGAATAAAAAATAAAATAAGATATATTTTGCCACGTGGCAAATCCAAAATTGTTCTAGCCAATGCTTTTACGTGTCTTCTCCAATCAGTCATGAGTCTTTTGTCATAAGAAAAGCTAAGCCACTCTATTTATCACAAGATTATCTTCTAATTAATTAATTATTATTATTTTTAAATTATATACTATTATATATAAAAATAAAATATCTTCCTAAACACAAGAACATTGTATTTGGTCAATATATCATATGATCGCGAATTTGCAGCATCATGACTTAAAAAGTCTTCGAATTTTTCTCCTTTCTTTTTCTTTCTTTTAAACCAAACAAATTTATATTTTTAAATATCAATATCTACCAATAATAAGATATAGTATAAACAAACTCTATCCATTAAAATATAAGATACCAACAAATATAGTAAATCTATCTTATTTTAGTTAAATATAATGTTTTTAATATATAAATTAAATTAATAAAATTATATTATTATTATATATTTTACATATTTTTTTGTTTATTTTTATGAAAAATATAAGATATATAATAATTATATAACCTTATCAAATTAAAAATTTTGTATTTTTAATGTCATTGTAAAGAGTTTGATAGATTAAGATAAAAAAAAAAAATAGATTATGTGTTTAAAACATTAAAAATTAAAATACAATGATAATTTGTAACAAATGATTGTTATTATCTTCACTCATGAAAGATAAGTTTAACAACCTTCTTTTACATTATTAATATTTATCTCTTCCTACAAATTGTCTATGGATGTGTACATTTACTTTTTATATGATTTAATAAAAGAATATTATCTCTCAATGCAAGCTATCATTTTTAATCTTTTTAATGGAGTACAAAATATTAATTATTTTTAAATTTGAATTGCTTAAAATTCAATTTAATTAGTTTAATGTTATATTTTCTTAATCCTTAACTTTTGGTAGAATTACAATGAAGAGCATAATTTATATTTTACTTCCACACAAGTAACAATAGCTTATACAAAGAATTGTTTATTTCAAAATTTTTAGCTATAAAAAATAAAAAAATCAATTGTTAGTTTAATGAATAAAATTTAACAATTTTTAATAATAATAATTTAGGGGAATATATTTTAAATCGATAAAAGTATTAAATAATTGAATTATAATTGCTTTAATTATTTATAATTACATTTATTTAAATGCTAAATTTGTGTTATGCTCGTGTTTCGTTCACAAATTGTCATTTCTATATCGCGCTATGCTTGTGTAGGCAAATAAATCACTAATAATAGTGGTATCTTTATGCAAATAAACTGAAGATTATACATTTACTAGTTATTTTATCAAATATCAGGGATCTATATGTTATTATGTATTTCATTTTACTAGTAACTGCCGTCAACACGTGTAAACTGATCCACCAAACATTGTTCTGACCAATATACCCCACATAAAAGCAAGGTAAGTCAACATCAATTCTACGCGTCACCATTTGACTGGTCCAGTACATCCACTTGCATTTTTTAGAGGAGTTTTGTTTCATTTGAAACGCCTCCAGTACACAAGATAATAATCCATATTAAGGGCATTTTCGTCATATTAAAAATAGAGAACATGTATCTGCGACTCTATTTTCTGACAAGCACTATGTTTTAGCATGCTCCAGAAATTATTCCGTACCTGAAGATAATGTTTCTGTCGGAGATGATATCTTGACCATTCATTTCCGTGGAGTTTCACGGGTGAATTTAATTAACCTAACTAAATTCTTTTATTAAATTCATATTTTTATTAATTTGAATTTCAATGGATCCTCCCTAAAATTCTAAAATGGGTTGAAAATCTAGAAATTTCTTTAAATTGCTAAGACGAGAGTTTTTTTTTTTTTTTTAATTATTAATATATTACAATTCAATAAAAACTAATGCTATATTATATAAAAGTCGAGAATATAGATATTATAAATACGAGTGTAGTTTATATATAAACATTGCTATAAAATATATTAAATTTTTATAAATAATCAAGAGTTTAGACTCTTACAATATGTATAAAGTAAAAGATTAGTGATAATAATATTTTTATAATTCTTTAAAATTTTTTAAAAGCCTAAATTTTTGGCAATAGAGTTTTTATTTTTATTTTAAAAATTTATCCTCTTTCTTTTTTAATATAATTTTTAAAAATTTATCCATTAAAATAATTGAATAATTTTTATTAAAAATTACTTGTAATAATCGAATACCCAATTTTTTTTTTTTTTTTTTTAATTCTATTTATGAAAACGCTATTGACCTAAAGTCCTCTAATTCATTAGGTAACTAATCATTAAAGTGATTTCAACCATTAAAAAAAAAAAAAAGATGGTTAAAAGCACGTGATTTTATTTAATTGAATGCGATATTAGTTTAATGAATAATTTTGTCGAGACTTTAAGTAATCTTTATAAGATGTTATAATTTATAATCTATAATTATTAAATAGAGAATAAAATCCTTTTGAAATCAAGTAAAATGACAAATGTAACCTTAGGAGCAAAATACGATTTCTGAAAAAACGACTTTCATCCTCTACAAACAAATTTTAACACAATTAATTAAAAATTATAAGAATATCCATCATAATAATATAAAATAATTATTGTCAGAATTATAAAAATAAAGAGGTGAAAATTTATTTATTTATTTTCTTATTGCATGTTTTGTCAATATATTTTGTCTCACAAAATAGACATGTTTTTGGTTCAATTAATCAATTTTTTTTATATAAAATATTCTGTGAAACTTATTCCTAATAAATCCAAAATGAAAATTCATAGTAAGATATTATGAGATAGAAACCAAATCTTCAAAATATTGGATAATATCCAAATTTAAAACCCTATATAGCATTTAATCTTCTTTTATTTTCTCTTTGATTATTGAATTTATAAATAATTAAAAGAATGTTTTCACAACCTAACCCAAACTCACAGAATAATTATCCATCCAAAAATAAAAATATTTTCTTTTTTTATCCATTTTAAAGAAAAATAAAATACAATAGAAAAGAAATAGAAAATAATTAAAATAATTATCTCTTGCCCGAAATAATTGGAAATACGAAATACAAAATCAGGAAACCAAACCCACACAAGCACAACATCAGCCAAGTCAAGCCCGGGCATTATTTTCTCATCAAGGACAAAATAGTCATTCAGTTAATCTTTAACGGGCGTTGGACCGTAAATCTCTATCTCCACCTCGGTCACAATGGTTATTAAATCCCGATTTTACCCCCATTCCTCTAATAAATTTGTCGTCTCCTTCTCATTCGCTCATTCCATGCAAAAGTTTTGCAAAAACTCTCTCTCTTTCTCCTTCCTTCAGAAGTTCATAATTAATTAGAAATTTTAATTAAAATAATTAAATTTATTCTTAGTATATTATTGAATTATAAAATACGTGATTTTTGTTTGACTCGGCGGTGGTATCTCAGTGAGCGAGTAAGTGGCGATGACGCGGCGGTGCTCACATTGCAGTAACAACGGGCACAACTCTCGCACGTGCCCCACGCGCGGCAGCGGAGGGTCGCCCGGTGTCGGCGGTTTGAAGTTGTTCGGCGTAAGGCTGACGGATGGCTCCATAATAAAGAAGAGCGCCAGTATGGGGAACTTATCGGCGTCGCACTATCACAGCTCGTCGTCCGCCGCCGCTTCACCGAATCCTGACTCCCCGTTATCGGATCACGTCCGCGACCCTACTCACTTGACCGACGGTTACCTGTCGGATGACCCGGCTCACGTTTCCGGTTCGTCAAATCGACGGGGAGAGAGAAAGAAAGGTGAGGTCTTTTATTCCGTTTGAAATGAATGGAATGGCAGTTTTGTAAATATCGAGTCGGTGTTTGTTTGTTTGTTTTGGGTTTTCCAATTTGATAGTTTTCCAGGATATTGGATTGTTTTGAATGTTTGTCTTTGTTAATGATTTTTTTAATATAATTTTTCCTTTAGCGGGAATTTGTTGGACTGAATTCAATTCCGTAAAGATTATATGCAATTTCGTTGATATTTCAATGGTTTGATTTTGTAATTAATTTTTATGAAATTAATCTTGTTCCAATTTATAATTATTGTCATTACATGCTGATCTTACTAATTTACTTTTTCTATTTTTTCAGAATTTTAAGTTACTCGTCTTTATCTGCAATTTCTGGTTTATTTTCGAAGTTTGGGACTACAACTTTTTAAATTTTTAAAATTTTTTTCTGACTTTTACCACAACCATGTTCTCTAGAAAACCCTTCACTTGATTTCTTTCTTCTTTTCTTTTTTCAAAAAGGAAATTGAGATTTTTAAGATTAAAGATTAAGCTCTTTAAGATAGATCAAGCTTTCATCTCAATTTTCAATATCTCTGTCATTTTTAAATTGTAAGAGAGTTCTTATTTCTGTTTTCGTGGTTTTAATACTTAGTGCTTTTCATCATACGAATGGAGCTCTTACTGGGAAAAAATTTATGTTACCTATAATTTGTTTGATTTGATCAATAGACTCTTGAGTATGCAAGACTCGGAAATATTGAGTTTTGGAAATCCAGTAAACGTTGATTCTAGGCTTTTTTCTTCAAAGATTTCTTCGTTTATTGCTAGTTTGTTAGTTAATTGCGATTTGCACGACGTTTGACCGTACTTGTTACTTCTATGGACTTACGTACTGCAGTCACATGGTGTTTGATTGTATTTGTTAGTATTATGGACTCCATGGAGTAGCAGTTGTATGACTTTTAAATTACCTAAGAATCAAAATTTTTCATAAGGTATCAGTTGTATGACTTAAAAGTACCTAAGGATCAAAATTATGTCTTTGATATACATAATAGCGTCAGTCAAAGACATAGTTGATTTTTTAGCATGCAACATAACCTCTATGACTTATGGTTTAGATTCGCATCATGTTTAGACAACTGTAAGACTTCTTACCTTATAGCCATTACCCTCGACCACCAGAGTATTGTAGCATTCTGTTGTTTAAGTTTTGGAAAAAGTAAGAAATATAGGTCATTCCTGGTATGATTGTTTTGGACCTTTAGATAGCATCGTATTTTGCAAGTCAATGCGATTGCATCAAAATTCATTTACTTGGTTATTGGCTGTTGAATCCATAGGTAGTCACTATTTTTTCAAGGTTGTATTGCCAAATAGGAGGCTACTATAGATAAGCTCTGCATTTTAAGGTGATTTTTTTGTTTAAAATTCCCTTTCTTGTTTGCTGGCCTTGCCTTATCTTAACATGATGAAACTAGTACAGCTGTGGCTTTTACCTACCATCTCCCCCTTGACGGTAACTAGATGCAAAATGGTTTAATTTTCGAAGTTGTGATTGTAATTCAATGCAATATTTGCTTCCTGAACTAGGAAGAACATTCAAATTCATGTGCTACTTTCTGATGATATTAGTTACTTACCTCGTGGAATATGACAAAGAAATTAGAGCATGTTGGATCATTATTTTTCTCCTTTTCTCCTAATTCTCATTACTTGTTTTTCGATTTTTGTTTCAGCATTGCATAGAATGGTATCCACTTAATGATGGATGGCTCCATTCTATGTTCAGGGTAACAACCTGTACGTTATATTACTCTCAAGTCCATTGTTATAAATTTGGAGATTTACCTTTTTGTGAACTGGTTTGGTTTTATAGGTGTCCCATGGACAGAAGAGGAGCATCGGCTGTTTCTAGTTGGTCTTCAGAATTTAGGGAAGGGAGATTGGCGTGGTATAGCACGAAATTATGTTGTGTCAAGAACTCCAACCCAGGTGGCAAGTCATGCCCAGAAGTATTTTATCCGACAGAGTAATGCTACCCGAAGAAAAAGACGTTCCAGCCTTTTTGACATGGTTGCAGACGATATGGTTAGTTTTACTTCATTGCATTATTTTTACATGTTGCATAAAAATTCACCTTTTAGGGTTATTATCTTATTGCTGGCTACACGATGCATCGAGTAGAGAGATTGAAAGTAGAGCTTTAAAGAGATGTGCAGTGATTACTCGCTTATTTTCGCTGTCATGACCAAAAAAAGGTTTACATGGGTTCATAAAATGTAATGATTTGTCATCCTCTTGATTGTATTGGACTATTTTCATGCGCAATCCTAAGAGTTAAACAAATTGTTCTATCGGTTTTCAGACCACAGATACCCCACCTGTGCCAGAAGAACAAATATTGCTCCCGCCTCTTGCAAGAGAATCTGACAATACAAGCTCGTTGCCTTCTCTTAATCTTTCTCTGAACACAGAATCTGAACCCATGGAAACAGTATCTAAAGAAACTGTTGAGCGACTGGCAGAAACCACCATGATCGAATCAAATGAATTCGCTCCAATGGTTTCTGGTGTCATTCCAGCATATATACCAGTCCCTTGCCCATACTGGCCACCAAATGCAGCAGCCACCGCAGAAGAAGATAAGGACACCAGGACATTTAACAATCACCAGATCCTTAAGCCAATTCCAATCCTTCCCAAGCAACCTGTCAACGTAGATGAGCTAGTTGACATGTCTGAACTAAGCATAGGAGAGACAGAAAGAGGTTTGAGAGAGCCTTCACCTCTTTCCTTGAAGCTGCTGGGCGAGCCCTCTCGACAGTCAGCTTTCCATGCTAATGCCCCAGTCAGCGGGTCAGATTTAAGAAAGGGTAAGACTTCTCCAATACAAGCAGTTTGAATTGGAGATGGGATGGGAAGCATGGAATTTTGGTACCTGTTCTGGGAATCTTCTAATTATGTACAATTATAATTTGTTCAATGCAATTATTTTTATTTGTTTGATAGTCTTATTGCTTGTCCGTCTTAGGGTTTCTTTTGCTCCATTTTCATCATATTTCTCTTAGGTTAACTTTTGGTTGGAAATATTTATTTCTAAATCTGTATAACCATGACAAATAAAGTTCAAATCATTTGGTGTGGTGAAAGGAATTCCCTAGCTTTATGCTGTTGTTTTCCATCACTACCTCATTATGGAGTATTGGGTTGGATGTTTCATAGTATAGTTTTAAGTGAGCAAGTGATTGAAAATGAAAAATAAGCAACAAAGAAACAATGATTGATTAAAATACTATTTGAAATAGTGGTAATGCTTTATACACTTTTATGTTAATAAGGCATTTAGTAACGAATGTTAAATTTTCTGTATTTAATAAATAATATTTTTTAATGTATTAAAATTTATTATTAATTATTATATTAAATATTAAAAATTATTATAAACTTTGTTTAGTAAAATGAATTAGATGGAATTGAACTAAACTTTAAAAAAGAAAAAATTCATGCAATCTAACGTTTCTTATTCTTTCTAGATGAATAGGGTGTCGATGAAACGGATGTGTCGAGTCCACTGTAAAATGTATATTTTTTATAATTTCAAAAAATACTGTTTTTGTTTTGGGCAATATGGAACATGAGGTTAAAGAATGTAAAAATAGATATTTATTTTTCTTCTTTTTTAAAAATATATTTTAAAATTATTTTTATACCTTTATATATAATAAAAAAATTATCAATAATTTGTGCAGTCATAAATCTTATAAAAAAATTCATTCTTTATTTTATTTTATTTTGATTCTTTGTTCTATAATCTTTAGTTATTTACAATTAGATAATTAAAATTAGTAAATAATTGTAAAATGAATTTAATTATTGTTATAAATAAAAATTTATTAAATATATAATAATTTTATTTTATTATTAATATATAATTAATTGTTAGACAATAACAATAATTTTGTAAAAATTATGAGAATTATTTTCTTAGATTTTTAGTAATAAGGGTAGATAATTTTTTAAATTATTTAATTTTAATTATTAAATATACAGTTACTTTTATTTACTTTAAATGTAAATAAATAAATAAATAAATATTTTAATAATATAGAATAAATAAATAAATTTATTTTGTTTTATTATTATATACGAGAATACAAAAATAATTATAAATTATATTTTAGAAAGAGAAGAAATAAATCATCGTAGTTGTATTCTCATTATCTAAATGAAATATTCTCAAACATTAATGGAGATAAGCGATAATAATCCAACAAAACCTAACAAAAATTTTAATTAGATGAAATCACTTTTCTTTTTTTGTTTTAGATGACGAGGAAATTTTTATAATTAGTCATCACTGCGATAGTCGGCCAGCCATGGTGAAATCACTTTTGACATACAAAATAAACTATCAAACACATCTAACAACAACAAAAAAAATAAAGTAAAGTTATTCATTCTAAAAATATATTTTAAATAAGATAATATATAAAATAGTAAAAATTTTAATAAATAATTATAAAATTTATAAAAATTTATTATTTATTATATTATTTAAATTTTATTTTGTGATAAAAAAATTTAGAATTATTATTATTATGTTGTAAGGTACGTATTTGCTTTTTCATAAAGCTTAAAATGGTAACAAAATCTCAAATACTTATTACAAATCTCTCTTGGTTTCAAGGCATTTTGTGTTAACAAACAAAGACAAATGTAGAACTAAAACAAAATTGATTTCAATTATTTTGCCAAATGTTGTAAGAAATTAATAACTAAACTCAAAAAAATTCATCACCAAATTAAATTCACAACTACATCTTACACACACACACACTATAGCTGTTAAGATTTTTATATTTATTAAATTATAATTTTTAATATATTGAAATTCATAAAAAAAACACTCGTTAATTACTAAATTAAATATTAAAAATTATTATAAATAATAAATATAAAAACTTTAATAATTATCCTAACGACATATATATATTAGTTTACTCATATATTATCAAACTTAAGTACAAATAAAAAGAAATAACTTAATTATACTATTACAAGTTGTTAATCAAGACCAACAAATTACATATCACACGTAATATTCTCTCCTCTTTCTCCTCTTTTACAATTGAAAAAACACAAAATTTCATTAAATTCAAAAAACTAAAAATTACATACTCCATGGGATTCTTTTGCATTTGAATTTCTTCCGACTTTTTCCTCAAATTGCATATTACCAAATTTTCAATTCAATTAAAATATTGTAAACTTTTGATTTTTGTTCCTAAATATTGTTTTTTGCAAAGGTGGTACGCTTTCCGTTATTCTTAGAGTTGTAAGAACCGTTGATAGAACCATATAGGAAACCAAAGAAACAACTAATCAGAAAATGCCACATCACAAAATTTGATTCAATACTACAAAACTATCTAAATGGAAGAAAATGATTGGACTTTGACATACGTTATTCATTTTCAGAATGAGATTAACTCATCGTCATACAACGTAGAGTGCGAATGCATGCCGTGTATATTGATACTTCTTTCCACGCGTTGCTGTAAATCCTTCTGTAAACATTTAATTTAATTTCTTCTTCTTCTGTTTCTCTCTCTAGTTTTCGTCTCTCTCGCTCTCTTAAGTTTTTGTCTTAACCTCTTCAATGGCAACTGTTCTCAGTGCTCTCGCCTTCATCGAAGAATCCCTCAACAACATCACTGCGACCACCGTCGAATCCAATCCGAAACAGATCGAAATTGACGCCAATTCCACCACCAACACTGAACCCACAGAAAACGCTGAAAACAAGATCATTAAAGACGTTTCTGCTCCTCCTGAGAGCAAAAATGGAGGCGATGTTGATAACAAAGTGAAGGAAAACAGCGGGGTTAGGTGTGTTGGGAGGAATAACAAGGCTGTAACATGGGGGAAATGCACTGATCAGGGAAGGAGACAGACAATGGAGGATAATGTTCAGATTTTCCCCGGTTTAATGAAGCTTTCTTGCAACGAATTCGGTGGATGTACGGCGCCGGAGTGTAAATATGCGGCAATGAAGTCACCGGTTCACTATTTCGGAGTTTTGATGGGCATGGAGGTGATCAGGTAACTCAATATTCGGTGTTCTAAAATCATAAATTAATAAATATGACTTCATATATTCCATATGCCTGCAATTCAAATTCAATTTTCAAATTTAAATCTGAAATTTTGTTGCTGTTTTTTCCATTCAATTGATTTTCTTGCTTGTCTTATACCACCATATCTGTTTTTCTGAGAGCTGAGAACAAGCTGTTGTCAGAAGCCATGCACCAGCTTCTCGAGCAAATTAATAAACTCAGAGAAGCCATATATATATATGAAACCGATGGTTTTCTACATATGAATGAAGATAAAAAAATTTATTTTTTCTTCCAATTTCGAGATACAATTATGAGTTTTTTAAGATTGCATTATAGAAATGGAATTCATTTATATATCTGCCACGTGGAATTAAAGTATACTTACAGGTCTGTATTTGCATGTATTAAGAAATACCAATTAGTGGGTAGAATAGTTATTTTTCTGATTCTATATTTGTTGTTTTTCTTTGTTATAAAGATGAGTTTAAATAGGTATTGTTTCGTATGCCATGCTCAACCAATAGATTAATTAAAACTAGATTATGTGTAATTTTTTATTGCATGTTTTTTTTAATAATTATAATAATTTTTTAAAATTAAAATAAAAAAATAAATTTTAAATATATTTTTAACTCTTACCTACCTTATAATTTATTAATCCCAATAATTTTGTAAATTAATAAATTACATTGTATTTTGTCTTTTTCGGTACGATACCGACTTACCGCTCATCAATTATGAATTACAAATTCGATAAAGTTTAGATCATTTTTCTTTTTTTCTAGTCAATCAAGAAATAATAAATTTCATAATTTTCAAGCAAAAAATATTTTAACAAAAAATAAATATAAAATTTTGTGTCTTTAATGGGAGTGTTAGCGTTTGAAGAATTAATGACCATAAACGTGGCATCGATTCCGAATTGTCAGCTGACGCTAGTGACAGATCAGCGTTTTCCATCCACGTGTATAGGATAAGACGAAATCCTCGAACGTCTTTTGGAACCTTTTGTTGGGTTCGAAATGGACAATTTGGGCCGCGGTCAATATCCATGGTAGATCACGTGGGACCCCTCGGTCTTCGTGTTCATCGAGACGAGGCGGTCGTTTGGCTTCCAGAGATTATGTCAACGATTTATTTGGGCCACGCGGGAATAAAAGAGAATGTCGTTCGGCGAACTACTAATACAAATCGTCCAACAAGGGTCACATACTTTTGGGCCAAATATCCAACCTTAGGCGAAGACTTTTCTTTTGTTGTGTTTATTAAAACCAGAGCTTGATTTCCAACCGGAATTGGAAACCCAACCTACATGTTCAAAACCCACATCCTAAAACCCCGCTCGGTAGCTCCTCAGAAAGTGAGGGAAAGCAAATGCAACGCAAAAGGAAAACAGGATGGTGGCTGGAAGAGAGAGCAAAATTACTCCTTGGCAATAAAAAGAAAAAAGCAACGGAGAACGAATAGGTACACTCAGTCTTGCACTTGAACAACAAAGCAAATAAGATTTCTTTGCATGAACGATTACATATTAATAATTCATTTATAAGCACCTAATTTGTTAAGATGAATGAAACCCGCGTACATTGTTGGTAGTGTTAGGAAATATAGATTAGATGGAATGGAATTATATGTCTTTTCGGTGAGTTTTGTAGGTTAGAGTAGGATACGTTATTGCCCGTTAATTTTGCTTGTTGATTGGACCAAGTTGATTAATGAAATGTTTGGATAATGTCATTGCGGTTCAGTTAAAAGTAAGCCTGTTTTATTGCCTTCAAGCTATTTTTTTTTTCCCTTTCTTTCTCCATGTTTGAGATTACACTAGTTTAGGTTTGCAATATTAGGAGATTTCTAGTAGATTTGGAATGAAATATATGAGCTTTTAGGAAATTTTTTTTTCCGTTTTGCACATGTTTTAATTGTTCACTGACATTTAGTATAACGTTTGTTTGGTGGTACTAGTGCTAGGTGCTCACCCATAATGCTTGTTATTGGCTTATTTGATGTATTTTAATGATGGACTTCTAGTTTCTGCTGGTGGATAAAGTTACTTAATAAATCCCTGTGACAACAGACACATGTAGGCTTCCTTGAGGCAAGTTGGTGCAAGTATAGTTTATTTTGTTTGGAGAGGGGCAGAGTTCAAAGATCAGCTTTATATTCTCAAGGGAAACTTTTGGCAGAAAATGCCAATATACAAGCTCATAATAGGGAGGGGTATGAAGGGGACTACCTTTTGTGCTTCACTATCTGGTGTCCCTCCATAAATTATTGCTTCAATTTGGCTTTTAAATTCATTGGAGGGGTGTTTGCTAGTGCCAAGCTTGAGCCCTATGATGATGGAGGGCGATTTTGGGGTTCAAAGATATAGTGGGAACTACCTTTGTCAATGAATATCGCATTTGTAGAATAAAGCTTCAGGTCATCGGCAAGAAGATCCTGGATGGAATGTTAGTGATGCTTTTACTGTTTGTATAGATGTATGGTGAAGTCGATTGATAGCTAACATAGGCTATGGCGTACGTGGTTGTTCATTGTATTAGAGTCGTTCACACGTGCTTTGTCTTTGTTGTGTTGGAATAGTCCATGTTAGAAATATAAGGGTAAAAGCATAATTGTTTGCATTCTTATTGCTTCAAACGATTTTTTAAGTAATTTCTTAATTAGAAAATCTGTTACATTTAATAGTTCTTAGAGATTGCCTAAACTTGTTGAGATGATAATCACAATAAGATATAGAACTAGGTCTTCCAATTAAATATTTGTGGAATATATGTAATATCTGAGAGGATAAACATTTAGATAACACTAATTAAGTAACCTGTAGGGAGTGAAAGAGCATATATGCCTTTTTGAGCTTAGATTAGACATGGAACGTATTCCAGACTTTGGACTAGCAATATTTTTTAAATGGGTTTAGAATATTTGACATAGTAATGGAAGAAGTGTATTGATGATGAAGAGGGAATTATAGAAGTATATTAAAACTTTTTGTAGAATCAGAGGAAAGAGGGACAAAAGAATTATTAAGACTAAGACAGCAAGAAAGGTTGAATCACATACATATTTGCCCACTATTTTCAAGTTGGATGTTTGTAAATGGAAATAATTGAGTAGTGCCTTTAATATACTTTTATCTAATACGTTCAAGTCCTTACTCTGAAATTGGCCAAATAAAATGAATTGAAGTCATCTCTTTTCATCCCCAATTGTTGTAAATCATTTTCAACTATCATCTTATTGTCTCGTACAAGAGTAAGATTTGTGACAAGAATAAATGTATGAAATATAGGTGGCCCACGGTTTTCACTAAGATATGGTAAATCCTTGGACTTGGATTCCCTGCTAAGAAATTCAAGCTTGATATAAAAGTTAGGTATTTTGATAAGCTAGATAAATTTAGCTAGCAATAAATTTCATGTTATGCTTTTAAACCATGCTTGAAACCTCAAGGATAGCAGTCAACCACACATATTATTATGGTTATTATAAATTTAAACCCATTTATAAGCTAGATAAAGTTAGCTAGCAATAAATTTCACATAACGCTTGTAAACCATGCTTGAAACCTCAATTGTTAGGATATCATTTCGACCACATATATTATTAGGGTTATTTATATATTTATACCCATTTGGACCACATTTTAAATAAGAGCTCATTATGCTATTGCGTGGAAAAACCTTCATTTGTTAGGTTGAATAAATACTATTTGAAAATAATGGTCAAGTTGGTTCAAATGAAAGAGAAAATCCTTGTTTCTAACCCCAAGGCTAGAAGTTTAGATTCCTTTAGGGGCACCAACTTTTGAAAGATTGTAAGGTCTGAAAGTAGTCTCAAATTTTGAATCCTATATGCACGGAAGTGAGGCCGAAGGATTTTGGATATTAGGAAAAGCAAGAAAGTAAAGCATTATAGAAAACTTAACAAATTAGATTTACGGTGCCTTAACACTCTTGTTTAGAATTATTTGGTTCCATCTCTTATTGGGGGCAAGAAAGAAATATTACTTAACTCATCGATTGCCTTAGCATGGTAAAAATCATGTTCTCAAGTTTCATTGCAAATAAATTACTCTTGAATTCTCACCAAATCTGAGACGAAATTTTATTTTGTAATATGTATGATGTCCAATGCGAGAATAATGTTGAAACTATGTTAACTGCCAAATATAGACGAAATGTGATGGCTAAGTTTGTCTACCATGAGCCATTTATGGACATTTGGCTTGATGCTTGTAAGTGGTACATAAAAAAACTTTCTTTGTGGGTGAGTATTCTGTCAATGTAATAAGACTTTCCTTTTGATGTTACCAACATTAAAAGTATGGAGTTTAAGAGCACAAATTTATCTTTTGAGAGAGTCCACTAAAAGCAGAAAGTGTTAAAGACTAGGAGTACTATTGAACACTCCTTCGAGATTTGTCTGTCACAGGCCCAACATTAACTCTTAAGACACTCTTATCTCAAGGAATTTTACACTTTCGCTTCCTCTATCATTCAAGTTTTTTGGACTTAGATCAGTAACACTAAATTACTAATAAGCTACTATGAAGACGAGACAAAAATTGTTATTGATTTATTGTGTCGAAATCCAAGTATCACATCAATTAAGTATGGGCTCGGCACTTGATTGTTATAGATTCGCATTACATTTTTATTTTCAAGGATGATTTCCACTTGGAGGTTTTTAATGATTGGTGTTAGAATCAACAACATGTCAAACAATCTCAAACAAAGTTAAGGATGTGGATCTTTGTTCTCTAGTTTTTAAACTGCTGCCAGGTTGAGGTTACTAGATACGAAAATGGAGAAAGAATCCCTAAAAGCTGCCCCACTCGAGTGACTCAATATTTAATATTTGTTGCAAGTGTGATATGTATGTTAGGATCTTAAGTATCCCATATCGATTGATGCAAGCGTGATATGTATGTTAGGATCTTAAGTATCCCATATCGGACGAGCATGGGCTTGCGGGCTTGCTTGACTATTTATAAATTCCTGGGAACCTCTTATTTATATGCCGGTTTTCAAGGGAAAGTTCTATCTGAAGGTGTTCTGGGTAGTATTAAAATGTGTTTGCTTATTTATACCTTGCTTGGTTTATCAACATTTTATGTTATTGGTGTCTGTAAATGAAGCCATTTGATGCTCCATCGTTTTTATAACGGCTGTCTAAACCTCCTAGTTTGTTCATTTTGCCACCAATTTTGTTTAGGTGATGCTCATCGCCTTGCATTCTTGTCAGAATTCTCCTATTTCTTTTTTAAACCAATTCATTAATTCAACATTAATTTCCTTTTTTACCTTTGTCTGACATCAGGATGCAGATTCCATTTCATTCTTTTATTAGCTAGATTTTTCTAGTACGGGTGTACTTCTAAAAGCAATAAAATAACATAAGATCATCTATGAATTTTTTCTACTACACACCTCATATAAGATGCCTAAAGGAATTGCCAAATTCACTACTTACAGCCTTATATTATTTCTGATCATAGAGAACTTTGAGAAGAAAAATTTCACAGAATCACATTAAATATTACTATAGCTTTCAATAGTTTACAAATGATGCCTGAAATTGTGTCTATGATTAAATATTTTCCTTCCGTGTTCTGATCCTACCGGCAAACTTTATTCCGAGATTCTATTATTTGACATAATAATTTTTAAAGAAAAGATTTCATATTATTAATGATGAACAAATGCGAATGCTCATCAACTTTATTGTAGAGTGTTCTCATTATTTGGATGGTGATTGTAGGTAAGTAATTATTGTGCAAATGAGCTCCACAAGATGGCAGCGGAAGAGTGGGAGAGAGGACGCTGTGAAGACAGATGGCGTAAGAGGTGGGAGGTTGCATTGTGCAGGGCTTACAGAAGGGCTGATGATGCTCTCAAGAATAAGTCATTAGCACCATACTCGGTTGGAACAACAGCTTCAGTGGTGATTCTGTCTGCGTGCCAGATAATTGCTGCCAATTGTGGTGATTCCAGAGTTGTGCTGTGCAGGGGGAAGCAAGCAATCCCCTTGACAGTTGACCACAAGGTATGTAACTAAAGCTCTGTTTGGTGTTGTGGTGCAGTGGTGTGGTAGATTTTAAGCCACAATTGCTTGCGGATAAAAGTTCTAGATATCAAATTCTAATGCAGAAATGTGTGTTTTTCACTAAAAGTTGGTGTTACTAAATACATTTTTAACTTTACATTCGTAGCAAAATAAAAGCTTCACAATTCCAAATGAAGTCTAATTCTAACTTGATGTTTCCCCTTTTGCAAGAGATATATGAAAATCTTGACTTGGGTAATTTCAAATGTCCTGAGATCTTGTTTGAGCATTGCACTGCTTGTCAGTGACTGCATGTGCGTGTACATGTTATTTAATTATTTTTACCCACCTGAGGTTCTTGCCGCTTCTTTGCAGCTTGATAGAGAAGACGAACTAGCAAGAATTACCAATGGGGGAGGACGAATAATAAACTGGGGCTGTTTAAGGGTGGAGGGGGTTCTTTCTATGACAAGAGCAATAGGTTTTTCATTTTTCATGGCATTTTAATTTCCATGGCATGAGCGAGTGGTTTTTTTCTTAATAACTATTGCATTCTTTGCATTTCAGTGAGTTTTAAACCTGATTTATGTTACAATAACACCATTTATTTAGTTAAAAATGCAAAAGTTACAGCCCAAGTGAACTTAGGGCGCACAGCTGAACCAAATTACAACACATGAAATATTACTACATCGATAAGAGTCTTGATGACGTTTACAAATCTTGCTATAAATATTTCTTTCTTGTGTTTCAGTTTAGGTTTAAAGCCAATGCCACTTTGCCATCAGTGCATAACTGATCTACTATTAAACATGCTGGTCTGATTTTTAAGCCACTTCTAGAAACCGGGGAATTTCTCTTCTTCGATGGTTCAGTTTAGTTTAGAATTTTGGATATGTGCAAATCTTTTAGGAGATCCCCTTGTCATTTCTCAGTGTAGCAGGTTTTTGTGAACGAGGCATGTACAAAAATTGGTTTGCAACTTTTCTTTTGGGTTTAATCTTATCTTGTTTTTGAACTTTTTTTTGATAATCTGTGTTAGATGCTTACTAAAAATGTGTTCTGCGTACCCTTTGAGTATTCTGTGTCTCTCTTCTGCAGTTGATTTGGTGTGAGTTCTGCCTTTTCATTTTCTTGATGTCCATTCTTTTGGTTCACCCTAAGAGCTTTGATATTGCCTATCTCTTAATTTTTGTTGCATTTGTAGTGACTGTCAAAGCAATATCTTTGAGAACGCAACTATGACTAGTTTGTTTCTCATTTTCCTCTCTTCTGTTTTTGGTTTTACGACTTTTTAGTGGTCAAGCAAGGTTTGTATTATTTCAGTTCATGAAGTATAGCACGTTAATCTTTTGTAATGATTGAAATACAATAGTATCCAGTATTTTAGTGCTGTTTTGACCTTTTTTGCTTTCTACTGCTTTTATTTGTTTTGTAATCTTTTGCAAACTTAAAAATTTGTGGATTTGGTTAATGTCTGAATTTCAGGAGATCATGATTTGAAACGATGGGTTATTTCAGTGCCTGAAGTTACTTTCACGACCAGGAGTGAAGATGATGAATTTCTGATTTTGGCAAGTGATGGGCTATGGGATGTCTTTTCTAATGATGACGTTGTAAAGTTGGCTCGTTATGAACTGAGACAGCGACGCAAGCAGCCCGAAAAAGATGATACTTCCTCTCCAGCTTGTTATGTTGCTAAAGAACTCCTTAAGACAGCTCTTGATGCATTGAGTAGCGACAATATCTCTGTTATCATTGTTGACCTAAAATTTCCTAGGAGAAGGTGCTCCAAGCCCGGAAAATCGGTTCTCTCTCTCTGCCTCTCCCCTTACTTGGAGCAAAAGAGACAATATGCACATGCTACAAATAATAAATTAGTGCAACGAGTAGGCTAAAACAGGTTTTATGAGAGGAATGATAAAAGCTTAATAAAAACTAAAGGGTCAATCTCCCTTAAATTTTTGACTTAAATCTACGTACAAATTTTCATTAATTGGATTTGTACAGTCCAAATGCCGTCCAGTCAGCAACTCTATTCACCTTTGGATTGCATAAATTCAATGGGTAAAATTTGTGTCATTATTTTAAGTTAAAAATTTAAGTTAAGTGGAGTGACCAATTCTAAATCAGGGAATATATAATTACTTATCTTAAAATTCCGTAACTTCATCAGAATTTGAATAATTGGTGAATTATTCTATGAGACCTGATCAAATGCCTTTTGATGCCCAATGACTGATTTAATTTCCGGGATACTTACTCAAGTAGATAGAAATTCTAAAAGATTTATATTGCTACATTCTCACGAGTCATCACTGAACATTTGTAATTGTGCTACTGTTTTTTCACTTGATTTTTTTCATTTAATTTTCTTTCTCAACAGGGATGAAGACAAACATGGGCTTTGCTTGTTTGAATCAGTATGAAAAGAAGGGAATCCCATTGTTGGAGTCGAGTTCAGTGTGATGGTAAACATAGGATATTTTTACTTTTTATGTTAAAGTGGTGTATAACCTTAAGCAAAAGATTATACATGTTGACTGCAAACAACAATTATATACCCAAAAATAAATGATGGATATGCGCTGTCTTTCCTGCTGGACATACATATTTCGCTCTCTATGGATTAAACACCAATAGTTTTGAATATTGACATGCACGTATAAACATGCTCACCCTGCAGTTTTTTAGCAGTTGTCGTGACTGACCTGGAACCTTTATTCGGCGGGTGGGGTGGGGTCGGTGGGTGGGTGGGTTAAATTTAGATGCATTCTTTCTTCCACTTTGATTATATTGATTCATTTCTTAATTATGAGGATGGAGATTGTTGCATGTTGATTTGGATTGTTCATTATCTGTTCTTTGTTACTTGGTAGCAACAATTATAGTAACGATTTTGACTTGGGAAGATTTTCATTTGTAATCAATCATCCACAAGCAACCGAGTAAGAGGAATGAAAAATATAGATCCCTGGAGAACTAGATGGTATGTTTAAACTATAATCATTTTAAGATACAACTATTTTAAGATGGAATCACTGTATGTCAAATATGAAAAAAAAAAAGAAAAAGAAAAGGTGGTTCTCACTAAAAATTTATGTATATCAAGCATCTAATTTTTGTTTATTTGAAGTTAAGCAAAATATATTAGTTGTAAACATGCCCTTATTAATTGTTCTGGAGTTTTACTTAAAACTGAAAAAGTTGGAATATTTGCTTTGAAATTGTGTGCAGAATCGCAATCGTTAGGCCCTTGAGATTGAGTATTCAAGTGCAAGAAAAATTGATAGACGGACTGGGAAATCTCTGCTTGGAATCACTTACCCACTTAATGCTTAAATGATTTCAGTGACTATAAATTAAAAATCACAATATTTCAATCTTAAATGAGGCTCGAAGGAAAATTTTACCCACAGAATTTGTTTGAAGAATATTTATTTCATAAAAAAAAAAAATTCTAGTCAAGCCCACATGACCCCTTCGACCCAGAATGTTGCTTGCAAACTTCAGCATACAAGATGAAGATTGCTAATCCTGTTTCCTCATTTAATCTATAGTAAAATCAATCAATTCACCAATTGATAGAAGGCTTGAAATATCAAATTGAAATCATATTGCTATTATCAAATAACTATTCTTCCCAACATTTTGGGAAACATGAAAATGGAATTTAAATTTTTCCTAGCTTACGTGTTCTTCATGAACCGATATCCAAAATCTAAGAATATGATGATATCCGCATGAATGCCGTAATTCTCTTCTTAATTTCTTTTTCTTCCCTGCTTCTCTGATATAGTGCTTCCTAAGATTTAGACATATCTAAATGCTTCTATGTTTATGTATACGTCAACTATTTTTTATATGCATGTTGCATATATTTACGAGGAAAATGTGGATTTGTTGGAGGCTTTATTTGAAATTATAGTGCTTCTACTGTGTTTTCAAATTCCAATCACCCTAGGGCAGTTATAACTTCAAAGCAACGATACATTAATACCAAATAATATAGTAATCGTCCACATATGTAATTACTTGACAATATCAAGGATTGTTCTCCACTGTCACTCGCAAAAGTTGTCCTTGTATAATTACTTTTGCTGTTAATTGTATGGATGCTGTTCTATGTTCTTGTATTACTATGACAAATTATTTACTCACACATTAATTTTATCTGTTTCTTCCTTTCTCTTTCAGGTTTTGCTAGAAGGATCAAAACCAAATCATATCTCATTCGCTTATTTGGATAAAACATTTTTAGGAGGATGAAGCATAAAAGCTGCCGATAGTGCGGTTTCTGCTTTCAATAATAATGTCTTCTACTAAGCAAATAAAAATAAATGGATTGTTATGGAGATGAGCAGAATTGATGCTGCAAGAAGAATATGAATGAAAAGGTTAGTGAGAAAGCAACCTTAAAGGCTAAAGTTAATGTCTGTACATGATTGCATCAATGCTCACAAGTTTGATTTATTCGAATAAGCACATTCTTGATGAACCCAAAAAGTTTTTTTCCTGAAGTTCCAGAAAACAGCAGCAAATTCGTTTATAATATTTTTATGTATATAAACTCATTTTTTTAAAACTGATGTGACGTGTTATATGTCTTATATTTTCACTGAGCAAAAGAATAAAAATCATATCAAACGATCATGTCGAAATTATATAACAGCATCACGTCATATTTTATGAATAGAATCTGTATTTGGAGTATTATTTATACTTGCCATTAAGCCAACCCATGTTCCTTTCTTGTCCTTGAATCTATTAGCTTTATGTGTTTTTCAAGGGCCAGCTGGCGTAAGATTGATATTTTTGGTATGATTTATGTTTGCCCTATAGAATTGTGTGAACATTAATATTCAATTTATTTGGCCTATAGCAGCCTTTTATCAAGAATCAGAACAAAGTATTTTCTCCCCCTGGTTCTGTTTTCTGAATTGGATTGTTTCTTTCAGAGAAAAAGAAAAGAATGATAGCTCAACAACTTTAAATTCCAAAAATATCCATACCATACCAACCATTGTTTCTCCATCAATGTGGTTCAATAAGACACACAAAGAATCACAATCTATGCCAGAAATGAACACAAAATCATATTCTGATCCCATTCCACCCACAGCCCACAAACACATACACTTGAACTACTTTTTCTTTCTTATCTTTTCTTTTTTAGAAAAATGTTATTTTCAGTGTTTTAATAAAACAAAGATGTGACCACAAATTTGCTATAGCAGGGCAAGCATTGTAAAAGAAAAGAAAAAAAAACATCTTCATCTTCTTCTCCTTTCCTTTCACTTCTTGGGTTCTGAGTGTGGCAGAGGAATAAAGAGAGAATCTCTTCTCTAACACTTGTTTCCTTTCGAAACATATTGTTGAAATTTGCAGGAACGAAAATGGCTATTATTAATGAAAAGTGATTAAAGCTTGGAATGTTAAAGTTGTTATGTCAATCATTGTTTGTTACATTAATTGGTTTTTCCATTTTTTAGTAAGTAGCAGAAGATGATTCTTTTCTTGTTGGGGTCTGCTGTTTTTTAATTATTCTCTTCCCACCAAACATGGATTTTTTTTGGGTTCCTTTTATAATTGATCAATAAATTAGCATATATGTAAATTTGGTGGTATTTGGCATTTCAAATTTAATTCAAGAATAAGGATATGTTTAGGATTAAAATGTTATGACTGCAATATTAGTTATATAAATAAGAAAGAGTTTTAAATAAAATAATAAGCAATTATCTAAGCTTAATTGTGGCTCATCTCTAGACTCTAATGCAAGTCCCTGAGGTTCAAGTACAAGTGTAAGTTAAAGAAAAACTCTTCTCTCTCATCTATTTTTCTTACTTCTTATTTTCCTAAAAAATAAAAAAAAAAATCATAATCTGTTAATTGATTTATTTTCTTGTCATCAAACACATAAAAATTTAATCTAAAATAGCAGTTGTTCCTTTTTTAATATATGAATCACAACAAATAATCTGTCATACTAAATTTTGTCTTTTCGAAAATATGAATTTAAATTTAGTTGTGGTCTAAATTTAATTTGAATTTGATCTTAATTGGGTTTAAATTGGATTTTAATTAAGTTAAAATTAAACTCTATCCTATCACATACAAGATCTACATAGAATTTTTCTTTTTTAAAAACAAAAAAAGAAGAGTTTTATTCTAAAACAATGTGTGAGAAAGCAGTTAAAAAAATAAACTCCTAATAGATATACCGTTTCCCTTCTATGATCACACGATAATGTTGATTAAAGGGAGTGATTCTCATTTACACGTTTAAAAAAAGAGTTATTTATAAAAAAAATAGAAGGAGAAAAAAAAGGGAGGAGACATTTAATTCAGAAAGATGCACAAGAAAATATACACATACACGGAATCAAAAGTATACATAGAGAATATGGAAGAAAAGAAAATGAGAGAGAGAACACGTCCATATTACTTCAGGCCAAACCAAAAAAGAAAAACAAAAAGAAAAACAAAAACTTTGCAATTCAATTATTTTTTAGGATAGTATTGGTTTTTGATCAAATAATGCAATGATGTGATTTATGTTGAATGTTTTAATATTCATGTATTTTTTTTTTTTGTATTTTTACAATTATTTTGAAAAAAATAAAAAATTAAGTATATGAAATTATCGTACATGATAAATGCGCACGAAAAACTTGATGTCTACTCTTTCTATTTAATATAATCAAATCTTAATAAAAGTAAAGTAGGATATTTAGGATGTTATTATTCTTGGTTAGTATTTAAAAATTAAATTAATCAAAATAAAATAGAATGTTTAGAATATTTATTTTTCTTTAATTTAATTAAAATTTTTTTATTAATTAAATATTTGAGATAAGATAGGACGTTTACTCTTATTCTTGAATAAACTACACTTTTTTAAAACAAAAATTGAGGTAGGATATTTAAATATTTATTATCCTTGTTAGTTAATTAATTAATTTTTTCAGTGATTATTCAAAATTAAAGTAGAATATTTAGAATATTTACTTTTGTCTTGGTTAATTATTATTTTACTAATTAAACAATGATTGAGATGAGTTAGAATATTTAAGATGTTTATTCTTATTTTTGGTTAATAAAGATAAAGTAGGATATTTATAATATTTTTTTTATTAATTAAATCCTTTTACCAATTAAAATTTAAAAAAAAAATAACAAATAAAGATAGAAATAAAATATTTCTAAACTAGATAATTAAATAATCATAGTTAACGAAAGTTATGAATATCTAACACTTTTTTCATACTTAATCAATCTCTTATCTTAAAATCTCATATTTTTAAGTTATTTATCTCATTGTTATTTGTGTAAATAACGACTTTATTTTTTTTATAAAATTTAATTTTTTGAATGATGTCAATATAATCTATAAATTAAACTTTATTATTGTAACAATTGAGCAATTAAAATATAATTAAAGAGAAAGTAGATATTCTTATAGTTTAGTAGTAATTTAAAAATATATTATTTTCAATCTGGTAGAGGAAAGAAAAGAAAAGTGAAATGAAGATGAGGTAGAAAGAATTTAAAGAACAAAAGTATCTATGAGTTTGATGACATTTTAAGAATAAAATTAATTTAAATGAAAAAGTGACATAATATATTATCTATTCAATTTAACTAATGTCACGCATTAATAGATACTTTAAAGTTAAGAATAAATAAGGAGGAAAGAAGACAAGAAAAGGATCCTACTCCTTATTATATATACGTATTTATCAAAATTTTTTGAAACACTTTACTAGAATTTTAGGGTTATATCATCTATGCACAGATTAAAACTTTTAATATACCACCAATTAAATTATTAAGATTATTATATATCCTACTTAGGATTTCATTATTAAAAGCCAGAAAAAGAAAAGAAAAGAAAAGTAATGTATTTTATACATTTACTTTCTAAGAATATTAATTATAATATATTTAAAATAATAATATTAAAAAGAAAAAATAAATAAATAACATGGGACATGAAATACTAATATAACATAGCACGTTTTAAATGATTAAATTCATATAAAATTTTATATATTTTTTGAAGTCCCATGACTACCAAAAGAAATTATTTTGCTGCGACAAGTGACTTGTGAAAGAATGTGAACAGTGACATTGTATTTACTCTTGTAGACAATTTTTTGCTTCCTTATCCTCTTAATTTGAAGAATTTTATTTTATTTTTTTAAAATAATTTGATGTGATTTATGTGAAGTCATTTATCATTATCATATTTATTTGTGGATTGTGAGAGACAACTATCATCTTGGGACCCATATATCCCTTTGCTTTACACTACTTTGCCTGCTAATTTCACTAATATTCATGGAGGATCAATTTTTAAAAGGCATGTTTAAAGCTTTTTAAAATAGTATAAAATTTTTTAAAATGTATTACTTAAAATATTTTAAATTCAAATCTCATTTTAAGTATTTATTAATTAAAATGATAAAAAATTATAAAATGTATAATTTAAAAAGTTTATTGCAACATAAAAACTGAAACAGGACATTTTTATAATTTATTTTTAAGAATAAAATAAAATTATAAAATATAAAAAAGTTACATATTATATTATAATTTCCGTAAGTGCACTATAAATAGATTCTAGACCAACTTATTGTTTGATTTAGAATCATTTTTGGCAAAATTCTATCCAAAACAATTACATATAGTGTTATAATGCTCTATGAACTTATCAATGGAAGATATACTAATAACAAAATCAAAAGGATGTGAAAATGAAGCCACACTATACTCTATTTTCAAATTAATTTATTTTTTCTAATTAATCTTATAATAAATTATTATTTTGCATGTAATATCACATAGGTCAATATTGTCTTATTTATCCTTAATATTTTAGAAGAATAACAAACCAAAAAAAAAAAAAAATTGGGTACATCATTGGTTGATTTACTCTTTTTTCAACAAATAAATCCCCATTTATAAATATAATCAAAATATAAATTAAATGTAATAATTTATCAATATGTAAACACTAAAATTATTATTTAGTAATTCTCTAAAAGAGATTTTTTTTTTTTTTTATAATTTTAATCAACGGAACGCATATTTTTATACTTTTGCTAACTTTTTTATTATAAATTTAAACTCATAAAATATTACAAAAATATAATAAATAAATAAGAATTTTATTTAAAGATTTTAAAATTATAAACTTAGAACAATTATAGCTACATTTAAATACACCATAGAATTGCCATTTAATCACATCTTGGATTGATTAGAGGGAGAGATATTGTTATTTTGATTGATTAGAAACTCAATAACTAATTAATTAAAGAAAGATTGTGTCCGTACAAGATCCTTTTATTGAGGGGAATCGTAAACTTTCTCCACTTTTGGCTGTCTCGAATTCTAAATTATCGTGTTATTAATGGAATTTAATCTTTAAATACAAGCAAATTAATTACAAACTTAACGATAGATTTATTTAATTAGACAATTAAATTTTATTAGATGCAGATAAATGATCAAACTTTAATACCAAGTATTGAATATCATCTTTAATTTCGTATATGAACATCTTTATTAAAGAAATATCATATAAATTTTTTTTATTATTTTTTATTCTATTTCTCAATTCAAAAAATATAATAAAAGTTTGTGATCATTGTATCATACAGTGAATATACTACAACACTATTCTAATTAATTAAAATTGTTGATATACTGAAATTCTCTCTAAAACTTTGAGCACTAGAACTTTCTCCTTACTGGTTTATGATATCATCTGAAATCAAAATAGAAATTAGAGGTGAAAGTAGACGACTCTCCGATATTTAAATTATGATTTTTCTTAATAAAAATTTAACCATAATTCAATGACCCAAGTTAAATGCCTTTACTTAGTTATCTTTTGTTTACCTTTTATTTATTGTTTCGTTTAATTGACACTACGTCTTTTGTATTCATTGTCATTTTACAGAAATTATGGGATTATGAGCCCTTTTTGTGGAATATAATTACTAGGCTAAGAATTCTCTTTATTTTTAGATAAATCTATAAGCTTTGAGCCTTTCAAGTAATAAAAATAACTGTCATTAAGAGATCTCAGAATCTTATATCACATTTGAGACTTATAGATATCAGAATCTTATATAGACCTAAAATTTCTTTTTCAATAAAAAAAAGATCTCAAAATTTATATCATCCCATCCCTGAGACTTTTATTGGAAAGAGAAACCTTCTACTTTCACGTTTTGACTGTAACCTTCATTGAATTTAGAAGGTCTTAGATTCAGATCAAAGCTGAGATCGAAGAAATTTTCATTAGTTGGAGAGGTCTCAGATTCCATATCACTTTTGAGACCATCCCTCATAAAGGATAGGAAGGCCCTGGGTCCTTCTTTAAACCTAAGACCTTTGTTGACTAGTGGCCTCGTGATTTCACATCTTACCTATCGAAATTTTACATTTTACTTGATATTCTAAATAATTTAGAGGACTTATTGTATTATAGGAGAAGGTCTACATAACACCTAAGGCCTTTGCCGGTGAAAATACCTTAAAGCATTGCATTGTACCCCAAGACGAAGGCCAACTGAGCTTCTAAATTATGGAGTTCCTTATTGTCTTAGATATTTTTTGGAACAAAAATGATATTAGAAAGATTCATTTTGTCCATCATAATCAATTCCTTTATGTCTCATCGATGCAAATTAAAAATATGTTTTTGTTATTAATTACTGTAAAATGAAAAGGAAGCTGAAATGGAATATGCCACATTAATCAATTATTTACATATATATGATATAATAATATTTGGCCATTTTTATTTATTTATTTTTTATAGAATTTCACTTTTAATTGATTAAACACTTCAAACAATATTAATGAAAGAATCAATTTAATAGTTGCTCTCAAACAAAAGAATACTTCATATATATTTCCATTAATATTGTTATTTATCCTCAATTTCCATTATATTTTATCTAACTCTTTTTTTTTTTTTTTTTTTTTTAAAAAGGAAAAAACAAAAAAATAAAAAAAAGAAAAAAAATTAAAA
>JAWDEX010000011.1:1907918-1965547 GCA_035221805.1 Trichilia hirta | reverse complement strand
TAAAAGGTTTAATGATGATTTTTTTTATTATAATTTAGGAGCTATAGCACACTGCTAGATATTAATCATAGTAATTAAGAATTAGAATGGTTCAAAATGAGATCAATAAAATCAATTTCGACTTATGGCTACTATTATAATGAATTTGAGAGGTCGCAATATAAATCTCAACTTATTCTTACTATTACATAGAGTAAATAATATCTATAAGAGAGTTAGCACTCTCAAATATATTATTTAGTTAAAAAGTCATAAATAATTTACACATTAAATAGTTTAACAGATTGAGAACTTGAGAAATTGACTCGATTGTAATTTAAAATAAGTTATAATATTTCATAAATATTTAAAAATATAAATAGACTTAAAATAAATTTGGTCAAAATAAATTTGATCAAATTTGAAATTTATACTTTTTTAAAGTTAAAGGGTCTAAATAATATTTTATATTTACTATTAAAAAAGTTTGTTAGAAAAGCTTTGGGACCTATTTGTCTTTACCAAAAAAAACTAAAGGCATTATGATAAATGAAAAAAAACATATAAATAGGCCATTTTCCATTTTTGTCGAATTTTAATCTATTTTTTCACCATTTTTGAAAGCTCTTTCTCTAACCAGCCAAGTAAAGAAGCAAGAAGGGAATCTGATTCTCTTAGAGACACTCTAATTTTGTTATTGATCTTCATTAATTATCATTAAGGGTTAGTAATTTTTTGTTAATTTGATTAATTATGCCTAAAATGACATATAATCATACCCATGCTTTATTTTGTGATTTACATTGATTCATTACTCACAAGAAGGCACCTTTCTTTTACCTAATGATAGAAAGACTATCTCATCAAATTGACAATCTATAAATCGTGTAATAAACAAGTTACTCATTAAGAGTTTAAGATATTTAATAATAGAAGGTGAATTAAAATCAATATAAACCCTAAAACAACTTTGAGGCTCCATCTTAATGCATTATGAAGATGCTATAGGAACATAAATAGATAACCAAAAGTGAGTAAATGAATTATATCAGGCTGATGACCAATTACAAGTTGTAATAGAGAATACTAATTATAAAAAGTGCATTTAAGTTAGATTAATGATACAACATATAAAATAACATGTCTCTATGTAAAAATTGATAATTGATTACATAATAAAAGAGTTTATGCAATTACTTGGATTCACTTAATAAAAGATTCAACTAATTACTTAGATTCACTTAATAAAAGATTTGGCTAATCTATTTTGTATATGAACATGGAATAGGATGTTCTACATCAATAACTGCTGATATACAATAATCATCAAATATTTTAGAAGTAAACTCACCAGCATTATTCAGATGTATATTCTCAATTAGATAATTAAGAAATTTTACCCTTAACTTAAAAACTTGTGCAAGTAATCTAGCAAATATAATATTATGTATAAACAATAAATAAACATATGACCATTGATTAAATGCATTAATTAAAACTATAAAATAGCAAATATACCTACTAGATGGGTGTATTGGCAAATGTTTTCTTAAATTCTTTGTAAAATTATTGAAGACTCAAAACTAATTTTAGAGCAAAATGATTTGATTACTAGTTTTTCTTATGAGCAAGTGTTATAAATATTCTTGTTAAGTAAAAGAATTTTTTGGTTCTTTAATGGATGTCTATGAGAATGTTTAATAATTCTACGTGTCATCGTTATTCTAGATGACCTAATCGATCATGCCATAATATAAATAATTTTGGATTATTAAACTTCTGGTTTATTATTATGTAGTTTTCAATTAAAATTATAATTGTATAATACAACTTAAATGAGAAAGCCAAAAGCTTTTTTAATATGCATTTCTTGTCTGAGACATCAAAAGTAATACAAAGATATTCTATATTATTCTTATTTTAAGTCCTAAAATGATATTCATTTCGACATATATTTTTAAGACTAAGCAGATTTCTTCTAGATCTATGTGAATATAAGGCATTTTGAATACATAATCAAGTTCTACTTACTAACAGGATAATAACTCTCTTAGAGTCTTCAATTATATCTATAGTACCTAATATGATATTTATCTTTAATTTAACATATATTCGTTTTAAGAAATATTTTTTATCTTATAAGATAATATACAAGGATGCACTATCTACTAGGCATATATTCATACCCTTTTTTTTTTCAAGAGAGATAATCTATTAGTGCTTATTTTTTCTTATTAAATATAAAAGGTTCATATTAAATAAAAAGATATATATCATATGATTACAAAAGTACCAAAATAGAAGAAGAAATATGACAACAACAATAATAACAGTAACAAAAAAGAATATAAGAATAGTAAATTTAGTTCATTTTAATTTGTGTAAATATTTTTATCACTAATTAAATGTTCAGTATTTCTATCTTTGTCTGCAAAAAAATCAAAGACATTAAGATGATTAAGATTTATAGGATATGAATTATTAATAAAATTTGTCTCTATTTTCTTTTCTTTATTCTTTTTTGATGCCCTGCATCTTCGTGACTAATAAATTTTTTTTTTTCTATTTCTTTTACATGACTCATCAAAAACTTTTCTTAGCGTGTCATCGAGATCTAACTTTTTACAAATATTTCACTTTTGGTGGTTATGTTTACTTTTATTGTTTTGCATCTTGAGAATTTATAACCATGCGAAGGCTATAACCATACCTCTTTTTAAAATCTCATTCATGTCTATAATTATTAATGGTATCACATTCACTTTTGAAAATGGTATAGATCTGATTGAAAGTTTTTCATGATCTTTTAACAAAAGTTTATTATTTTGTTTAGTTAGCAAAAGATAAGAGACGACTTGAGAGTAATTTTAAAACTTATATTCTCAATATTATTGCTACAAAATTATATTACTTGCATAAAACATAGAAAATATCTTCTCCAGTATGCTTTTTTTAGTTACTTCTTTACCACATAACTTTAGCTGTGAGATAATACGAAATAGGGTAAAACTATACTCAACAATAGTTTTATAAACTTGTAATCTCAAGTTTATCCATTCATCATTTATCTTAGGTAAGAAAATATTTTTTTGATAATCAAATTTCTCTTTTAAATTTATTCACAGGTCCGGTAGATCATCAACAGTGAGATATTAAACCTTTAAACTCTTATGTAAATAATGGCATAAAAAAATTATAATCTTCAATCAATCCTATAGAGATGATCAATTTTTTATCTTGATAGTATTTGCTAGTTTAAAGGTTTCTAAAAGTATTCTCGCATCTTGGACTCAAAAAAGGTAGTTAATTTCAATATCATCAAAAGCAAAAATTTTCAGACTTCTAAAACTTACTATTTTAATTTAACTATTTAAGAATAAAAGAAAATTAGTGGCATAAAAATTATATATATATCACATGAAAGATAAAATATAATAAATTTCATGTATATAGTTAGAACTTTAGGTTCACATATATAATTTTTTATAATTTAAAACTTTGAATTTTATAATAATAATTATGTAGAATTTCAAGTTCTAATTATATCAAAACTTCAAATTTTGATATATTTAAAACTTCATATTTAAATTTTATATTCTAATTTATTTTTAAAATTTCAGATCTTAATTATATCAAAATTTTAAATTTTGATATATTTAAAACTTCATATTTAAATTTTAGGTTCTAATTTATTTTTAAAATTTCATGTCCTAATTAATTATATCAAAGCTTTAACCTTAATATATATCAAAAAAATAATAAAATAGTAAAAATGACAGCAGATAATAATAAGTATAATATTACTAAAATTTAAATACATATATATTAAAACTTCAGATCCATAAAAAAATTTTATTGTTATTCAAAATATTATACCTAATCAAGTTAATTTCAAAACTTCATATTCTAATTATTTCTCTCATATTATTAAATAAATAAATATATACTATTTTATTTGTTGATGTAAAATATTTATTTTGATGACAATCATAGAATATATTTATAAAAATAGTTGTATAAAATAAAAATAATATAATTATAAAAATAAATATAATATAATATAAAATTATTAAATTAAAAATATAAATAAAACATTTGGTATACCGAAATTGTGCTAATAAAGTAATGTAAATATTAGCTCAAATATAATAAAAGTGAGATGAAAAGTTTGATTAATATTAATCCAAAGAGGATTTAATTGATATTTACTATTATCATCCTGGCATTATTTTGTCAATTACTTTTGATTCGATATAAGGAGCGTATATATAGTAATTTTCACGTTCCATTCAACCAATTACAAATAAATAAGAGCCAAAATATATTAATAGATACTTGACACGTAGTAACACTTGCAAAGTATATATAAAATGATGGCATAGACGAATAGAAAAATGATACATAGTAAAATTTCACGAGCCAATAGAAAAAAATGATGGAAGTCACTTTAAATGAGTTGCTCATGACATCATAACAAAGAAAGAGAATAAAGAGAAATAAAATTAATAATATTAAACAAGCCCATTATAATGGGCTCAATTTTGGGTCTCAATCAATTACCCCTTCTCGTGTTCGGGCCCATTTTGACATCGTGACCAATATCAATATCAACCGAATCTAGTCGCATATACAGTCCAGGTGAAATCCCGCAGACAACCCCTACATAATCCGATAAACTTTCACAAGAACTCGTCAATAACGGATTCCACTCTGTTCGAACCAGACAACAAAGACTGATCGAACAATAACGACAACAACTCCGATAATATTTCAGGAAACAAGAACACAGAAAAACAGAAGACGAAAACAAAAACAAGTTTTTGAACCAAAACCATTATCATGGCGGAGTATTTCACAGAAATCCAAATCCCGCAACAGGGAAATTACAACTCTATTTCTTTCCCTGCAGTTCTCTCTCCAAACCCGGCAACTGTTTCATTCTCTGATTCTATTTTGACTGAAACAATCAGAACCCAGAAGCCATTCCTTGACTCTTTGCTGCTGAAAGCAGGAGCTATGCTTTTTAGGGGGTTTGATGTGAAGACGGCCAAGGATTTCAACGACGTTGTTGAGGCTTTCGGGTACGAGGAGTTGCCGTACGTGGGCGGTGCAGCTCCGAGAACCAACGTGGTTGGTCGGGTTTTCACGGCCAATGAATCTCCGCCTGATCAGAAGATTCCTTTTCATCATGAAATGGCTCAGGTTCATGTGTTTTATTTTCTTAACGCTCTTTTACGGAAGTGCTTTTGTTGCTGGTTAGTGGCTTTTAAGCTTTTTATTTGATTCTCCATGTGAGTAAATTTGTTCAAATTTACATGGAAGAGTTGTCTTCTAATTCCCAGAAAAAAAAAAAAAAAAAAAAAAAAAAAAAAAAAAAAAAGAGAGAGAGAGAGAGAGAGAGAGGCGTTTGGTAGTGCATTTTGATGTTGTTGACAGTGCTAGTAGATTGTCAAAAGCGCTTTTTGTTCATTTCATAGTATTGGAAAGAAATAGGAAAGGAAAAAATTGCAGTAATTGATTGTTGTTTTGGGATACTTGAAACTTGTGTGAATTTTACAGTTCAGAAAATGCTTTCAAGTGCTTATACAACAAGTTATTAGAGAGAAAAAGAGAGAGAATACAAAGTATTTAGTACAAAAGTACTCTTTATTCACTCTAATAAGTTGCCAAAAGCTTTTTAAGCTCCATTTAATTACATTCAATCACTCGATCTTTACATGTTTGTTAGTAGTTTGATCAATTGAACTGCTATACGAAACAAAATTCATAGCTTTGTGATCTCTTGCTTTCTGTTAGTGTTCTCTTTGTTTTGGACTCAATGTGCTTATTCAACAGGTTCCTGAGTTCCCATCAAAATTGTTCTTCTTCTGTGAAGTAGAGCCAGGAAGTGGGGGAGAAACTCCTATAGTTCTAAGCCACATTATCTACGAGAGGATGAAACAGAAATACCCTGAATTTGTTGAACAATTAGAGCAACATGGATTGATTTATACGCGTGTACTAGGAGAACAGGACAATCCTTCATCTCCAATCGGCCGCGGCTGGAAATCAACCTTCTTGACCGAAGACAAGAGCGTGGCTGAAGCGAGGTTTGTGATTTCATCATCTAGTTAATATTTTCGAGATTGAGATTTGTATATTTTAGCATCGCACACCGTCGTTTACTTCTTGCAATCGAACTATTAGTAATTCTTCTAAAGTTTAAAAGCACCGCAGCTAATTGCTTAGCTCATAGAATGTTAGTAGTACACTATCTAAGCTTAGATTCTTTTCTTCAACTAGGGATACTACGTTTCTCTGTTTTGTCACCAGGGCTGCTAAGCTAGGCATGAAATTGAAGTGGGCAGAGGATGGTGGGGTGAAGACAATAATGGGGCCAATCCCAGCTATTAAGTACGACAAATCCAGGCAACGCAAAATCTGGTTCAATAGCATGGTTGCTGCATATACAGGCTGGAAAGATGCTCGGAATGATCCTGTTAAGGCCGTCACTTTTGGAGATGGTAAGCCATTGCCAGCTAATATTGTTCATGACTGTCTGAAAATCCTTGAAGAAGAATGCGTTGCCATCCCTTGGCAAAAAGGTGATCTTCTGCTAATAGATAACTGGGCTGTGCTTCACGCCCGAAGATCTTTTAATCCTCCTCGACGCATATTAGCTTCACTTTGCAAATAAAAAATTTTCTCTCTCTCTCTATCAAAAATGCTGCTTAGATACTTGTATTAGATATTGGATGCTCTAACATTACAACGTTTCCTTCTATGCTTCTGTCATATGATTGTTACCTTGTCCATTGATGCTTACGTTGTAGGCTTTGTTATAGATGAACTAGAACATGTAAATGTATAGATAAAAAGTATGGAGCATAATGATATCCAAATGTTGTTGAATTAAGATTCATAATTTTTCAATAAAAGCTTTAATCATGATTAGAATTGTTCTACTTTACAGTATCAGCTTAAAATTCTCGAAAGTTTTCACATAGCCATAATCAGGTAGTTGCATTTCATATTCCGGAAATTACTTCTCTTTCATCTCATGAACTGCCAATAAGTTGTATAGGGTGGTTGCCGTAATAGGCTTCCTTTTCGTCCATGTTTGTGCATTGCATAAATGGCAACATGATTGAGAGATTACATGTTAAAGTAAATGAAGTTGATATCTATGTCATCATAACTATGAGTAAAGCAAGATATAAAGCATAAATGTGAGACTTTCATAACTTTTCATACATCTTGTAATCATAACACGCATCAAAGTCGGTTTTTAGAATCATTCATTCATTCGTTTGTTCGTTCGATCGTTCGTGTATGTATGTATGTATGAACAGATGGAGATAAGAAACACTATCCAGCCAAGAAAGGAGGAATCTAAAATTTAATTATTCGTAAAAGCTCACTTGTATCACAAAGGAATTAAACCTTTCCTCGGCCACATTATCTCATTTTATATTGCACCAAAATTTTCCACACAAATGAGACTTTGAAGTGATCCAACAAGAGAAAAAAAAGGAGGACAAACCTATAAACACCACTATAACCACTATGATGAAAATCATTGCTAATATACACGCACAACTAGAAAGGTAGAAAGGAAGCAAGTGGGATAAAGGAGAAATGAGGATTTAAAAAGTGGTATTTATAAACCACTGCTTCATCGCATCACTATTACCTTCCTTGGACAAGGCCGCTAAATACCTGGCTGTTCCCAGCAAGAGTTGCTTCCCACTCAACAGATGACAATAGGATCTGTGACAGGGATATTACAACTTGCTTCATGTCAGGCCGCAAGATGGGATCTTCATCTACACATTGCTTTGCTAGCATGGCCACCTAGAAGAAGAAATATTCGGTCAAAAAGAAAGAATAAGGTGAGTCATTATTTTATAACAAAGAAGTAAAAGTGCTTATCTTCTTAAATTTAAAGACATTAAACGCATGGGTAATTACTTGTCATATACAACTTAATGTGATGGGTTATGCTATCACTTCTGTGGTCGTTTCTTTTATAAACATTCTCGAGTGCATAATCAGGGCAATTCTTTTAAGTTCAGATCAAGGTATCTACGCAACTGACATTTCAAGTTTGTCAGAAAAACAGATTTTCCCCAGCCTTGGCAATTACGAAAAGTCTAACATTAGCTTTTTCAGAAGAAAAAAAAGGAGAGCAGGAGAGATCAGAAGATGGTTAAATTTACCTTAAATACACAATCATGGGGATACAAATCCATCAAATTATGGTCAATATAATCTTTCAAGCTTGACAAGCTCATTGAGTCGTGTGAGTTCCTAAGCGCTGCTAACATCTGCAATACAACAAACACAAGAGAAAATTAATGATGAAATAGTGTATATACTGCAATGAAGTCAATAGTTCAGAAAATGTGTAGTACCAAAACATGCTAGATGAAAAACATTCAGAGAGTGTAAGAAACTGCTCACTCAGTCACAGAGTTTTTCTTGACAAAACAAGTTCCAAAGTTCAGAGTTAGCATCTTTAGCCAAACCTGTTTCTTATACTACCAAAGAGATGAATATATATACAACTACATTCAAAATAAAAAACAGGTCTCAGCGAGCACATGAATTGATCCACAAAACCAGAGACCAGATTGTCAACGGGTCAATGCTCAGTTATTCATCTGATAAATGTTTTATCTCAAGCACTAATTAGAAAAGACCAGTCTGATATTATCTCCAAATAATATCAATTGGTCAAATCAATGTCCTAGAAAAGACCTGTCTCGCATACCCCTATGGCTATCTATTTATTGGACTAAACATGTCTTTGAGAATAGGCAATAGCAGAACTTACCACCGAAACCAGTGAACGCCTTTCATGATTTTTTGTCACAAAGCCTTCAGTCCTTATAATGGCTTCCTTCCCCGATATGATCTCAAAAAGAACAACACCAAATGCATACACATCACTTCTGGCTGTGGCCAGGCCATCAGTCAAGTACCTGAAGAAAACAGCGGCAAAACAGTCTAAAACGTTGAAGGACTTGTCTAGGATGCACAGTAGCCAACAAAAGTATCATTACTTACTCTGGTGCCAAATAACCAAATGTACCAACAACTTTGGTCGCTGTAGTTTCTCCATCACTAGTTTTGCCAACAAGTTTCGCCAACCCAAAATCTGAAATCTACAAAAAGCATGGAATGTAAACAACATCAGCAAGAGGCAATTATACTAGTGTCCAAAAAATGAAGGAATCAAAATGAAATATACAAACCTTTGCCCTGAAAGCACCGTCAAGCAAAATGTTGCTTGACTTGATATCCCGATGGACATAGTGAGTTTTAGTATGTTCGTGGATGTATTCCAGACCTCTAGCAGCATCGAGTGCAATCTGAACCCTCATGATCCAAGACAATGAAGTATGACCTTCAAGAAAGTTAAACACATTCAACCACAAGTATCGTAAAACATATTTTGGCAGCACACAGAGCTTGGTACAACATTCTTTCCCGAAAAGTAAAGAAACATTTATTTTTACAGGGAATTTGGTTTAGGAAAATTCAACACAACAGCAACTCCTATTGTTTGAGCAGTTAACAGGTCAAGCCAAGCTAGTCATTTTAATTCTTGCTAATCATTATTATTTTTTCAGGTTTTTGAAAACACAAAATCATTGTCAGGAAAAATATGCCACCAAATCAACCAGAAATGAGACAGAAAAATCTAATCTTAAGAAGTATCAACAGGAAATCTTACCCTTGTTCTGAGGATCATGTAAATGGCTTTTAAGTGAGCCCTTTTGGGCATATTCATATATAAGGAAGAGCTCGTCATCAGTAGCTGCATACCCAATCAATTCCACCTTGACAAATTTTAACCAAAATAGGAGTCAAAGGTTTGAACTGCTGGAAGCAACATGATTAACAACTTGTAAAAATCAGTAATCATTCAAACTGCCTTGAGCATTACCAGATTAGTATGATGAACCTTGCACAGGATTTTCATCTCTGCCATGAATTCTTTAGTTTTTGTAGCAGTCATCCTTTTGATAGCAGCTTCCTGGAAAGATTCAAATCCATATCACTAATGTTGTGGAGATAAACAAACTCACTCAAGAAACGTAATTTGAAATAGAAGTAAACTGCTGCAAACCTGGTTTCGAAGGAGGCCATAATATACAGAACCATACGTTCCATGGCCAAGAAGACTTGAATCAGAGAACCCATCCGTCGTGACAAGAATTTCATCATACATAAAAACTACTGGTTTCTCATCAAATACATCAGTCCCAAGAGCTACAAAGACAAGAACATCATCAACTCAAGTATAACAAGGTAAAATTGAAAAGGTAACCATCGCATAATTTGATGAAGGGACAGAAAAGCAGTAAGTTGGATAATTTCAACGATTGCAACCACTGAACTTTTGTTGTCTTCAATCACAGAATCAAAGCTATTATTTGGAATCTATTGATGCTCATGGTTTTAGATAAACTGTAAACATAAACAAATAAGTTTCATCAATTCACCATATAATGTTTGAAAATATATGTATATTTGAAAAAGAAGTCAGGTGAACCTTACTTTCACCAACAAGAAACAGATTCCATCAGCCATACAAGATAAAACCAAAAAAGAGAGACATATATTTACGTTTCACTCCTATATATTTCCCCGGGCTTTAGATAATGTCATTTAAATTACGTCTCAAAGCCATTATTTGAGCTTAATCAACCTGACATCTAGGAGTACATGATCTTCGATTTAACAATTATTGTTTTTATGATATGACTCAAAACTTACCCACTTCAGTAAGAAGTAGTAAATAATAAAATTTTGAAATGTCAAAATCAAAACGAAAAATTCGAAACACCACATTACCTTTGGGAATGGTAATTGGCGGGTTAGTAGCTTCACCAGTGGTCTGATTACAATCAACAGACTTGCAGAAGATGTACCTTCCAGAGCCACAACAAAAACTTGGCTTCCGAAGAATATGAAACTTATGAGAACTTTTGCCATCAAGAGCTTTAGTAGATTTTGCTCGGCCTTCTTTACAACACCTTGATGACCTCAAGCAGATACAAATGACAATGCTCAATATTATTAGAATGAGCCCAACTCCTAAACCTCCTATGATCCATCCATACGGCATATGAGACTTATGGCTCACATGACTTGCTGCATATAAATAGCTAGTGGGTCAACATATCATCCTAATTGCAGAAAATTAGGAAAGTCATGAAGAAAAGGGGATATCAAATTAAAAAGACAGAAGCTCGGAAACTCAGCAAATCAGACAACTATGCATACCTGGAAAACTGTCAGCAGATAGTTCAGGAGCAGGAGAAGGAGAAGTGTTATTCTGCACTGGATAAGGCTCACCAGGAACTACAATATAACATAAAATGTCAGATTGATAAATAAAACACTGCTAGCAATAGAAAAATCTAAAATCATAATCAAGGGTTTGGAAAAATGATAAATTAAACCACAAGGCCCATAAAGAAAAAAACATATCATGAAATGTAGAAAAATGAACCAGTAAGAAAAAGTAACAGGTAAAAAAGTGTGTTCTCTCAGCATATAATTATATCGATGAGTTATTTTCATGACAAAAATCCTAGTTATTTCTATTACAATGGAATGTTCGCCACAGCTACCAAAGTTCATAGCACTTAATAGCAGAGCTTTTGCTTTAACCAGATAACAACACTAAAAATGTGTATACCATTACCAGACTAATATGGACGCTCGTGCATATTTATGTTCCATTCAAATATATTTTTGGTATGTAAGATTATATGCAGAGGCTTCTTATATAAAAAAGGAAATGAACAAAGAAAACACTCAATATAATCTAAAAAGTGACAGAATTTTCTATTTTCCTACATTAAACTAAATTTTGGAAATTAATGTAAATGGAGAAAGTTTTTCTGACAATATATTATATGTCATTCATCATTCAAAGCTGTTAAATGTTACTTAATATACATAGCATCTGTGTCTTCACCTTAGTTTCACATTCACGTCTTATATAAAGTTCTCATACACTAGAACTCACCATTTTTGACAAAATCTCTGCATCAACTAATCTTACAAGCATTTCGGCAAACAGCATTTCCAATTGATCTCCAACTGATTTGACAACCAAAAATCACTTCCAGTACGAACGTTATAACCATAACTAAGTATCTAAAATTATACCGCGACAAATAGTATGTAAGCCTATGGTCCAGCTACGTCTACTTAGCTGTCATGCACTATAGAATAAATTAAGGGCAAAAAATGCTCAATTTGGTTGACTCAATAATAAGGACAATCTGATTCCAAATTCTTCAACTTTATGCCGAATTCACCTTGTAAAACATATGTATCGGGTATAACCAGCATTCGTATTTCAGTCAAACATTCGAGCCTCCCACCAAAAAATTCAAAATTCAATCAAATGTCTACCATACAAAATCATAGAACTACCGAACAAAAGGGAAGAGTAAGATTAAACCAACCTGAATTCAATGGAATGTAGTACAAATCACCAACAGTTATATTATTAGGATTCCCCATCTCATTCACTTGCTCAATACTATCCATACTAACACCAAACCGGCTAGCCAAAGATTGCACAGTATCTCCATCTTTCATCACATAACTCATCAAGTAATTCCACAACCCACTTGAACACCCACAAAAAAGCCTCAATGACACAACTGCTCCAGCTCTGGCCATTCTTGTACTATTGTCAAAAATTTCAAGCCCATCATACGCATTCTTAACCAGATCATTCACATACCCACCATTGGATTTCACCGTAAATGTAGTGTTGCTCACATAATTCTTAGTCGTTGACAAACAAGAACAGTTTTTCTTAATGAAAATGTAATTGTTTCCATTTCCTTCAACGGTTACATCTTCCGGTAACACATCAAACATGCTCTGGATCACTGCCAGAGTCTGGTTTGGACGCATCTTATAAGCCAAAAACGATGTGCATAACCGAGTTGCGTCTGTACAGTTCATTGGGAGTGTGTACGAATACCAAGACTCGATTTTCAAAACAAGAACAAGAGAAAACAACGAAATCAGTAACAAATGTGACCGTCCAAAATCCATTATTTTTTATTAGAGCTACCAATATTCAGTTTTCAACAATAGAAAGAAGAAAGCTTGAACTGAAGTCAGCACAAACAGCAAAAAATATCTCAAAAAGAATTTAAAAAACAAAAAAAACAAAGCTTGATCTAATTAACAAAACAAAAATGAGTTTTTTAACATCAATAAAACCAAGAAGAGTTGCGAAAACCAAAGGGGTATTGGTATTTGATTAGACAAAGGTGATCTTCTCAAGGAAAATGGGAGAAATTGGAATAATTCGCAGAGGTAGAACCGTTTGAAAATGACTAAGGGGGTTCAAAGGAGAGACGAAGAAAGAAATGAGGAAGAGAGTGTTGAAGAAGAAACAGCATGCCTTAAGCTAAATCAGATGTTTTGTTTTTGTTTTGTACTTTTTTTGTCCTGTTTGCTTTGTGTCGATTTTGCAGTGTATCTGGTAATTAATGCTTTAACCCTGTGAAAAGATAAAGCGACGTTCGGACGGAGAAGAGAAAGGGAAACACAGTTGGGTTACAATAGAAGCCACACAGCTGCAGATATTTAATTACACTTTTTTTTTTTTATTTAACTAAATTGCCCACCTTTCTTTGATTGAATTTTTATTAAAAAGTACGAAAATAATATGTTATATAATATTAAATGAATTTTCATTTCAATTGAGTTATTATAATATCTTGTCTTATATATATAAAACAACAGGATTCTCATTGCAATTGCGGTCATGGTGTATATATATTAAATATCAATTTATTTATATATTTATTATAATTATTATAAAAAATTTAAATATTTTATTTAAACTTTAAACTCAAATATTTTGTATGATCCTGAAAAATGTTATCAATAAAATCAATTAAAATATATATATATATATATTTTAATTGATTTTATTGATAACATTCTTCAGTATATATATATATATATATATTGGTGCCATCCAAAAGTTAATACAAGCACAAATTGATTGTATTCAACAATTGAAAAAATATTAGTTCAATAATTGAAAATGGGATACTTTTAAAAAATAATAATTGAGAATGAAAGGGGTAATGATTTTCCTAAAATTGAAAAAAAAAAAAAATGAAAATAAATTCCCCAAATTACCAAGGCTATTTTTGGAAAAATAATTCACGAGATGAAGATCAACGCAAGGCTGGCTTTGGGAAAAGGATGGCCGATGGCACAAGTTGCGAAGAGCTGGAAGTGATATTGACACTTTTGTGGGTTCCACCAACGAACCCTCCCGCCAATATCGATAATAATCGCCGATTATTAGTAACGATATACTCGTCTGTCAAACGGTAAAATGCTCGCCTGACTTTTGATGTCTTTTGAGTTTTGACCTTAGTTACCGACACTGAGAGAGGATTGAGTACTTCTGCACTAGAGAGACCGAATATACTACCGCCCTTGGATTTTCAAGTTTATTCTCATTATATTTGTAACGGGGAATTACAAATATCATTATATTTGGATTTTCAAGATATGACAAATATTTCTTGCGTTTTTTTATAATATATATCTTTTAAATTTAAAATTAATAATAAATATTTTTATATAGCCTTTCGTGACAAATACTCTAATAATTTTATAAATATTTCATGATAAATACTCTCTAAATTTTAAAACTAATAAAAAATACCTCTTATATTTTTAAAAATATGCAAAACACATCAATTTTATTATATAATTTATAATTTGAAGAAAAACAAAAATTCACAAATTGAAATATATAAAATTATATTAAAATTATAAAAACACATAAAATTTAAATATAAAATTTATAAATTAAAAATATGTAAAATTATATTAAATATTTAAAATTTATTTAATAAAACTTATAATTTGAAAAACAATCAAAAATTCATAAATTAAAAATATATAAAATACATAACATTTAATTATAAAATTTATAATTTAAATAACGTAAAAAATTTATAAATTAAAAATTTGTAAAATTATATAAACTTTATAAAATTTAATTAATAAAATTTATAATTCAAAAACATCAAAAAATTCATAGATTAAAATTTATAAAAAAAATCATAAATTAAAAAAAAATTATTATAAAATTTATTATTTGAAGAATATAAAAATATTATAAATTAAAAATAAATAAAATTATATTAAATACAAAATTTAATAAATTTTATAATTTGAAGAACATAAAAAATACATAAAATTATATAAAACACATAAAATTTAATTATACAATTTATGATTCAAAGAATATAAAAATTGATAAATTAAAAATGTACTTTATGTATTTTGTATAATTTTATGTATTAATATATTTTTATATAATTTTATGTATTTTATAATTAATTTTATATTTTTAAAATTATAAGAATATTAGCCATTAATTTCAAGTTTAAGAAAATATTTATCACCAAAGGTTATAAAAGAAAGTATTTTTAAAATGATAGATAGTATTTGTTATTAAAAAACTATGTAAAAAAGTATTTTTGAAACTATAAAATGATCTATCTTCAGCTTCAAATTTTAGAGATGTATTTCAACAAAAAAAAATATAAGAATTATTTGTCATTTCTTAAAATCACAGAAAATATTTGTCATAATTCTTATTTATAATTGTTGATGGCTGATTATATACAACTGTCATTATTATTATCATGTTGATTATTCTTTTATATCTATCAACTTACGAAATGTTTAAAAAAATTTAAATAAAATAATACCTTATCAACTTACAAAACTACCCTCAAACACAAAATTATACCCAATAAAATTCAATTTAAATATATATTAAAAATTGAAATAATTTATTATCATTTTAATATATTTAATTTTTTTTGTTAATTTGAATATTTTATAAATAATAATAATAATTTCTCACATAGTTGTAATTGTTTTAATTATTTTCTTTGTTATTGATTGGTAAGGTATTGTTAGTACAATTTTATACAGTTTGCGGGAAACAGGGAATCAGAGCCCAGAGTTATCCGATTTATAGAGTGGGACTTGAGTATTTGACAAGGTAGGTCCACACGTGGACAGGAGCCAACTGTAAGATATAATAATAGTTTTAAGGCTACGGAGAACAAAAATCAAAAAATACCAAACTCGACCCAACATCGAGACTGATATCATTAAAAACTTTGGTCTCAAAATTCTATTTTTCTAGTTTTTTAATTAATAAATTAAAAATGAATATTAAATTTAATTTATATGATTAATTTAAAAAAATAAAATTCATTCCGTAATAACTAAAAATAGTTTCTTTTTTTTTTTTTGTGAGAAAATCAAAATTTTTAAAAAAATTTATTAAAATTTGTAACTTTTAGTTTTTTTTAACAATTTTTTATAATTCCATTTTTTTATTTTTCAACAACTATTGGAGTTGTTATTTTATTTTAAACAATAAATGAAGTCTATTTTTGACTAAAATTTGTGGGGGAAATATCAATATTAGATGTACATTTTTTTTTTATGTCCAATTATACGGATTTATTTTTGTAGATAATTTTATTTTGGTTGGCTATGACTTTATTTTATCATTGTACATGTTTTTCATATTTTCCAAGTTTTATTTATTATATTATAATATTAAACTGAAATATAATCTATAAATTAAAATATTTATTGAAAACTCATAAATAATTGTAACATGAAGTGGATTTTTTTTTTATATTTTTGAAAATAGCCTTTTTATGGTCTGATAAAGAATAAACTATGGTGATAAAGAGGAACCCATCATTGTTAAATCTCAAACAATAACTTTTTGGAGACAATTCCCATGCTTTTATCAATGTTTCTTGTCTCATAGGCCACTTAAGCATGGATTATATTGGACAAATAATAATTGCTATTTAATTTATTAACTATATATTTATTTGACTTTATTTCACAATTACTATATATTATAGATTAAGAGTATGTTTAAGACTAAAAGAAAAAATTAGCTATTAATGATGCAGTCAAAATAGTAAAATGACGTAAATTTTATTTTAAAGATTTTGAGTTCAATCCTAAATTTGATTATTATTTTTATGCAAATCATGAGTAAGTACGTGTCTATAATAAAAAGAGTCCATAGTATTAAACACGTCCTGATTTAGTATCGTACGAAGAATTCAAAAAATTTTATCAAAATTAAAGTTTTGAGTTATTAAAAAAGATTAAAAAAATTAGATCAAGATTAAATTGATGTGAATAAATAAATATTAAATTAAATATTAAATATTAATAAAAATTCAAATAATTTTACTAAAATTTTGTTTGAAATTATGACATTTTTAGTATATTTTAAAAATAATTATAATTTAAAAATTATCACATTAAATAAAGTATAAACATAACTCAAATTAGAATGAATTATTGTGAGAGTTACTCCTAGAGATGTCCACTTCACTATGTTCATAACATATAATAATATTCAATTATATTTAAAATGAATTAATATCACTAAATTTTGTCATTTATAATACATGACACTTAATGTTAGAAATTTCAAGAAAATAAAAATAAAAATAAAATTTATGTGTCGTATTGTTATCCAACAATAAGAATTAAATGTGTGTAAACATAACTTTAATTACTTAGATTGGCTTCCTAAATGGAAATCTAATTAATACTAATTTTCAAAACTAAATACAAAAACTTTTGTAAAGGGAAAATGGATAGACCCCATTGTCCACATCATTTCCATGCTGTTTTTGGAAGGAAAATTAATCATCCATGTGACATAACTTAATCTAATCACCATTCCTATTTAATATTAATTTAATTTGTACTATTGTTTAGTAATGTCATTTGATAAGGATCTTTATACTAAAGTTTTAAATATTAGTTATATGTCACATTGATGTATGTGACATGTTACTTCAAAAAGAAAAGTGGGCATGTGAAATTTCATATACAATTTTAGTAGGAGTGTGCAATTGTCTTAAATATCTTATATATCATTACAATTTTTAACTAGTCATCACTAAATTGGTGTTATATTCTAAAGAAATGGGAAAAAATTGAGTACAAAAAATTATTTTTATATGAAATTTGAATAAATATTAATATATAAATTTAAATAATATATTTTTTTATTTATAAAATAATATAATATTTGAAAATAATAAATTTAACATATTATACTCTTATAAATAAATAGATAAACTTGATATATAATAGAAATAAATATATTTTTTAAATTATTTTTATAAATTAATATTAAATATTTATTCAAACATTTGCATTAAGTAGTAATTCAATATTTTAACAAAATTTATTCTTTTACAACTATTAAAAATTTCAATAATAAGATCACAAACAAACACATCTAAAACATCGAATTGTCTAAAATCATGAAAAAAAAAAAAAACACTTATATGTATATATTTATTTATTTAAAAAGTTTATTATGTTGTGTCCAAATGAATAATTTAAGAATCTAGACTGTATTTCTGGTAATCTAAGAATGTGGACTTTCCTCCCTTATATAAAATTTTTAATTTAGGTCCCACAAACTTTGGATCTTGTTCTTCAAGTGATAGACATTAGGATCAAAGCTGTAACATTACATATTGTAATAAAGTCATTATTATTTTTAATAATTAATCAATTAATTGTGACGTAAATCCATTGTTTTCTGTTTTTTTTTTTTAATTAAAATATTGTGTTTTCAATCATCATCATTCTTGAGGCCGTTTTTTCAATAGACGATGCAATAGATGATTATAATTGATTGATTTTACATGAAAAAGCCACCTTGAATATTCTTTTTAGTTGTGTATTTTATAAATTATAAAATATTAAAGAAAATTATAGGGTATAATTCAATGTCTTAATATCTAGTTTTTTTTTTTTCTTTTTATCTTTCTTTTTTTTTAAATATATTACATTATATCTTAAATTATATACATACAAAATTAATAATTCTATTGCTTTATCAATTAATTTCTTTGAAGTTATTGAATTAACTTAACGTGCATGGCACGGCGATTCATCCAACTTAATTCCATGGAAAACAGAAGTCAACCCATGCGAAAACAAAGTCTCGAAAATTATAAGAATTGACAACTCTTGTATAGAATTTCGCTTGGGTTGTAAATAAACCTAACACGTCATCTTCTTCATTCATATAACTAGATGGATAAATACAGATACAGATGCTGGTACAGATACAAATATGATGAGGTTGTAGAGATATGGATATTAAATTGAATGGTTGGGCCCCATCTTATTTTGATAATCCCCATTCTGCAAAATTGTGTTTAAGAAAGAACCCAAAAGGAGTAGAGGAGATTCTGAACGGATCCAACCCAAGTTTATTGTTTCTGCTGGGTTGGTTTACTGACAATCTATGCAATAATCTGAGTCTTTAAAACATTTAAAATCAATTCTATTTATGAGACGATCTGAATATTTAAGTCTAGATAAAATGATGTCTACTCTAAAAAAATATTCCATTTCCATTGGTGTTCGGAGGGTCCAGGGTCGAGCTCAAGTGATCAGAAACCTCCTTTGCTAGGATGGTTTCTTGAAATAATTAGGTTTGCTTTTGGAATGATGTGCCAAAACCAACTAATTCCATTCATCGTTATGGAAGAAAGATTGTTTCCAAATGGGTAAGTCATAGGTGGAAGTTTGTAAGGATAGAGTTTTAGCTACAATTGTGACGAATGTTATGAGCCCATTGTATTGCCTAGGGCAAATGAAGCCCAATGATGACAGCATAACAATGGGAAACAAAATTACTAATGGACCAACTTGAGCTCCAAATCCTTGTAAATGGGCTTCACCTTTTTAAAAATCTAGGTCCATGCTTAGAAGTAGGAACAATATAGGATTCATCCCCCGAAAAAAAATAAAATAAAAAACACTATGAAACAAAATTTTGTCAATTATAATGTTCACATTTAGGTTCATTTATGGATACAGAGGAATTAGTAACCTGCTGTCAATATAAATTTGCAGTATGAAAAACACAGCATTATGGAAGTTGACACCTCACCCATGGAACTAGGCGTGCAGAAGCAAAGGATAGAATGGTTAATCGAGAAGATTTTAAAGCTGTTATTTTACGAAGGTGGAAACCTTCACAGCATGTGAATGCTGAGCATTTGGGGACAATCGACTCATCTTCAATTTCAACTCAAATTCCAGAGCAAAACGGAGTGTTGGCGAATGGCCCTCTGGAGCCTTGAAAAGGCCTTATTATTCTATCCTTTTGGGTGCACATTCATAACATCCCAATCACACGTATGACAAGACAGATGGAAACTCAACAAGGAGGTAAGATTGGTGAAGTGGAAGATGTTGATATGGGTGCAACCGTAGAATTTCTGGGCAGTTTCATGAGAGGTAGAATCAATACAGACATAAACAAGCCACTAAAAAAGGGATTAGGAATTGTAGAAAAAGGGAGCACTGCTGGAGTGAAGTACGAAAATCACAGGATTTTCGTTTTATTTGTGGCAGAATTGGGCACCTCTATAAAGGTCCCACCTCATTAACAGCAGTGGAGGAGGAGCATAAATATTATGGAAGGATAAGTGCCTCCCCACTTGTAAGAAGACAGTGAATGGACAGAGAGAATGAGTCTGCAAGTAAAATGGGAACTGGCTGGAAGTTTTATTTTGTAATTGTATTGCAACATGTAATTTATGAATGAAATATATCCAATCAATAATATGTCATTATAACTACATTTTTATTTTAACAAGGAAAAATAGAGAACTTAAAAAATAATATTAAAATTAAATTTGATGTATAAAAATAAAAGTAAAAATTAATAAAATAAAATACAATCCCTAATTCATTGCCACTGCAAATATTCATATCGTATCATTAATTCATTACACCTATTTTTGTAAGAAACAAAATAAAGAAATGCAATTAACTCCAAATCTATTATGAACATAATATCACAATAAAATAAATATAACAATAGTACTTTCACAATAAAATAAAACTTAGAGCCAAATTCAAATTCTTCAACAAATATAATACTAAAATATGATAAATAAATTCTAAACCAACATACATGACACTACTATCCAACAGATGGGTCATTATCCTAATTTCTAATATTGAATTCCGATAAACTGGAGATGAAGCAGTAAGAAATTGAGTTGAAATTCTCTTCAGAAAAAAATTCCCAGCAAACAGTTTAAGAAATCTCAAAACAAATATAATACAAAATAAAACGTATAGCTAAAAGTGATAAATCCTACACCAACACGCATGCAAATAGAGTACATGACAAACTAAATACTAAAATCTCAATGCAAGAACAAGAAAACTAATAATTCAAGTTTTTAACAAATATAATTTAAACTAAACTATTCAAACACTTGTTGCTGCACTTTCATCGATCATCTCTTCTAAACCAACAATTTCATTTTCCCAAATTCCACCTAATAAAAGGAAAGAAAATGTTAGTCAACAAAAATATTAATAATATAAGTTCAAAATAAAAAATTAATAATGAATATTTATTTTATAACCATACCTTGAAGATCAGTTCAATACCAATGTTGAGTACACATCAAGGCCTCTAATATTTTTGGGCGAACCCTACTTCGATGTGGACTCAAAAATCTCCCATTAATACTACAAACGAACTTTGAAGCAATGGCAAATACAGGAATGGCCAAGAAATCCCTTACAATCTCAGCAAGTATTGGATATTTGCTTTTATTATTTTTCCACTTGGACGAAATATCAAATTTAGCATTACAAGGTAAAGTGTCGTCCTCCAAATAAACTTCTAACTCAGACTTATATCGTTTAGGTTTAGTTATTTCTTTTATAAACAACTCAAGCTTACTCTGTAAATCACATTCCATCAAAGACAGATTGACTATTATAGCTTGAGTAAAAATGCTAGTAGAACTTTGGCCATTTTTTGATGTTACTTCATCCCTCTCCATTACAACCTTCTTTTATAGGTATCCATCAAATCATGAAGAATTTTGACAATTCGATCCATTCGAGCCTTCCATGCATCACCATAGATCTTAGGAAAAAGAAAACAACTAATGAATAACAATTTATACCTTAGATCTAAAAGAATGACTACTGTCATGACTTCACGAATAACATCTCAATATTTTTCAAACTTTGCAATCATCTTAAAAGTCATATTTTTTATCCAGCAATAGGTGATATTTCGCACAAATTCATTGCCAATCTAATCTCACAATTCTTTGGAAAGAACAAGTTAGATGTAAGGTATCGATTCCTTGAAAAAATCTCCCTCAACTTATAAAAAACCTTTTAAGTGCTCACATATAGTCTTTACCAACTCTTACTCTAATTCATCAGGCAAATTTTTGTAATTTCGATCACGTTTCTTCAAATGAGTAAATACATCTTTATATAGCAAAAAAGTAGTAAGCATCAAGGAAGTTGAGTTCCACTAAGTCTCACAATCAAGTACTAATTTTGTAATCTTAGTTATACCTAATTGACAAGTTGCAGTCTCAAATTTCTCCACTCTTGATGGTGTTGCTGACCAATAACTAATATTTTCTCTTATGTTTTTAATTTTTCTTTCCATCATAGATATCACATCTTTAACGATCAAGTTTAGGATAGGAGCACAACAACGCAAGCAAAACAAAGTTCCACCCAAAATCAATGAATTAGGAGAAAACTTTCCTGATAACATACTAATTATTGAATCATTAGTGGAACAATTCTCCAAAGTAATAGTTGATATTTTTCTATCTACATTCCAATCCACCAAACAACCATATAACTCATTGCATATCACTTTAGCTGTATATGGACACGGCACATATATAAATTTGATAATACAAATACATAAACAATTAATTAGGATAATATTCTTAAACACATATTAAATTTAACACAATAATTTGTAAGTTACCCGAGAATGTGGCTCCTTAAAATTCATGAGCTTTCAATGAAATGTGCTGTAACAACCATATAATCCTTTTTTTGGTTATTAGCAGTCCATATATCTGAATCGACCGCAATCCTACCCTGACAACTATCTAATAAACTCATTGTTTTCGTCTTCTCAATGTCATAAAATTTCAAATTTTCATTTTTAATGGTGTTTCGGCTTATTGGCTCAGTTGACAGTTGAAGTAGCTTTACCAAGTCACGAAAACCCGCATATTCAACAAAGGAAAGAGGAAGCCCGTGTAAGACAATCATCCTTGCAACTTTGTGTCTCACAACTACTGGATCACATGGAGATTCCATCGTAACACAACCAAGTTCAGTCATTCCACATTCTTTAACAGTATGATTTAGATACATTTGCCTTACATCACGATTTGTCCATTGAAAACATCTTTCCAAGTGATTTTCCAAATGAGTGGTTCCTTTCGAATAATGCACTTGGAAACTTTTTGAACAATAATTACAAATTGCAATGACTTTTCCATCAGCCAACTTTTGTTTCTTGAAGTGCTACGATACCATAAAAACATGGCTACCTTCTTCATCACTATTACCTCCTCGCTTCCTTTCACTTGTACCATCATTGTCACTATCCAATTGTTGAGACATTTCCATTTGACTTAAAAAATCTAGAAATTAAAAACTAAATTAAATCAACATCAAAACTTTAATACAAATTTTCAACGATGGCAATACAAATATTATAACTAGAACAATCAATATATACAAAATATTATATATTATGTTGATGTGTAAAGAGACTTTACTCAAAAAATTTATATTTGTAAGAACCAGGGTTTGGAACAACAGCTAAGGATGGCAAAACCAGTGATAATAGCAGTTGAACTAGTAGCCAACGGCAAGAGAAAAACAGCAGCATGGGATGAATAAAATCAACAGAAAACTGCAACCATAACATCAAGGAATAACAATTGAAACAGCAACAGAAATACAGTGGTAACAGCAGTAAAATAGCAAATATACAACGGCTAAAGGCAGCAGTAGAAATAGCTGTGTAACATAAACATAAGCAGGTTTGTGAAGTACAGTTATGAGAAAGGAAAGATAACTATGCATCTAACAAGCTTCATAATTCCAAGGATTAGTAATTTTGTCAACGATCCATGGACCTTGATAAAGGTCGGGTCATAAACCACTATCTTTAATCCACAATGTAACTATTGCTTAAATAAAATCCTTGAGCAAACTATGGATAGTATCCTCAACCGCCAGTATTCAGAAAAATTAAAGTTTTCAGATGCCCAGGGCAGAAGAATGACACTGGGCCAATTCAAGTTACGTATCTATACAAGAGACCGAAATGTCAAAAAATATATAACAGATCCAGTAGCCACACACCCAAAGCAACAACATCTCAATGAGACTAAAATTATCCAATTTCATAATTCAAGAAGACTTCTTTAACATTAAGCCACCACATAGTTAAGAACAGCTGTACAAAAACTCATCAGCATTCCATCAATTCCTAGCAATAGCCAAGGCAAAATATGTTGGTTCCAGATAAAAATGACTCAATATCTACATGAAAAATACATTTGAAAATGCTCTAGAAGCCAACGAAATTATTTTAAATAGCCAGAACCAAAAATATTTTTCTTATTATTTTGAAGTACTTCGTTAAAATAGACAAAACTGCTTTCTGAGATCAAATAGCCTGTTGATGAAAGAACTTTCAATGCCATCTCAAGAAATAAGATATTAGTAATTAAAATGATAAACAATTAAAGAAGATTCTTTGACAGACATCAGTTCTTATCTCGAAAGGGAAACCTCAAATGGGAAAAGGAAGCATGTGTTTTCAATTAACCTCAGTTATAATATTTGGATTTTTTTGAAATAATGCTAACCATAAATGAGTGTAGTTTTGAGTTATTGACCATTAATATAAAGGAGACATTTTTAAATCGATTTGAGTGGCAAAACTACAATATTTTAGTACCCTTTGTCCATAATATTATTACTTTCTTCCTCAGTATCATTAACCATAAAAATAAGTAAATCACTATATGTTTCTTCTAATATGGTGAACATTAACAACACTAACCCACTAAAAGATATAAGTAAAAGTGACCATCAAATTCTGTGAATATGAATCAAACATGGGAAGAAGAAGAGGAAGGAGAGATAAAGATCGAACCTTTTGTTATTTTGGCGGAGACTAACTTGGCACAACAGTAAGTTGTGTTTATTTACTTCTCTCCTGTAATTCCAGTAAAAAGATATTCAAATACAACACAGTTCTCGAAGACGAGAACCAAGCAATTCCTAAGTACGTTATAGAAACTTCAAGACAATACCCAAAAAAAAAAATCAAGTTAGTTTTTCCTTCTAAGTGATTACATTGACAACAGACTCTGACTTTATGGACTAACCTTGGCAGTACCGGTGCTGAGTGATGACTGCAAGATCTTGGTGGAGGATAGAGAAGATAAGAAGTGAAGAACGAGCGAACGAAAACTAAGGCAGTTTCGAATTTTGGTTTCGGGCCTTTTGACTTTGTCTTAATTTTATAGATGCGGATCCGGGCGAATGTTGCATAAACGTACTCGGTCCTGACATGCATGACCGCATCCACGTTACTGACAGGTGCGGGCCAACATTTGTAGACGCTGAGACGTTGGAAGCTGATGCTTCGAATAAATAGATTAAAATTGCAGGGGGTAACGTGTCCTCCAACCTCTGCTACATATGACCTTATGCCGATGGAAAGTGATGAAACACCACCTAGGATTAACTTCGATTCAGATTTCCCCTCCTCAACAAAAGGTTTATCCACGGAGACTGCAACGTAACCACGCCGAAAGCCATGAATTTGATCCGTTGGAATGTTCGGGGATTGGGAACACCCGAACATTTCGTGCTCTTAGAAAGGTTCTCCAGGAATATAAACCTAAAATTATATTCGTTATATTCCTTTGTGAAAGGAAACTAATTTGCAAGCAATTAGAGAAGTGTCCGGTTAAATAGGCTTCGAAGGCTGTTTTGGTGTTGATAGAAATGGCCTAAGTGCGGGGTCGGCAATGTTATGGATAACAGAAGGTTTATTACAGATTTGTTCTCATGACACCTTTCATATAGACTCATTTGTGACAAATGCTAAGAACTAAAATTGGTTAATTTACTGGCTTTTTTGGGAGTTTTGAAGGTGACAAACGCTCACACTCGTGGTAATTATTGAAAAGATGAGCTGCTATATGGGGAAGGGTCCGTGGATTTGTGGGGGTGATTTCAATGAAGTTATGGAATTGGACGAGAAAGAAAGCGGGAATGGAAAGAATTACACGAGGTTAAACAGTTCGTTTAGTCAATCAAATTGTGTGAGCTGGAGAAAATTAGCAGCATAGGGCCCAGATTTACCTGGGAGTAATAGAAGGTGGGATGGTGGTCTTATTAAAGAAAAGCTGGACAGATTCTTATGTACTGAAGATTGGAAGCAATTGTATGGAGGTTCAATATTTATTCATATAGAGAGTGCGAGTTCGAATGATCTTCCGATTGTACTGCAAGTAAGGAATCAACAAGTTGGGTATGAAGATCATAGGCATCATAAAGTCAATAGATTCCACTTTGAAGGATTTGGGGGCCGTATACTGTGTCAGGAAATTGTGGAGGATAGTTAAAGAGGTCGACTGCAGAGAACCCTCCAGAACCCATAGTTGATCCCCAGAAAAGGATAATATTATCTCAAGAGAAGCTTGGACTTTGGAGCTGGCTAAAATTTGGGAATCCATGATTAAGTTGAACCAGAGTTTTGAGAAACTGAGACAGTCAAAAAGTTGCGGACTGTGGGTAGGCAAGAGTACAGCTATGAAAATATTAGAAGACGAAATCGATGACATTTTGCGTGACGAAGAGGTGCACTAGAAGCAAAGATCCCGAATAGATGAAGGTTGGGGACCGAAATACGAAATTTAATCATAATCGTGCCTCGGTACGAAGAAGCAAGAATATGATCGGAGGTCTTCATTATACAAATGATAAATGGCGAGAGAGCCTGCAGGCTATTGAAGGTATTGTGCGTGAGTATTTGTCCAATTCATTTCGGTCTTCAAATACCACCAGTGATCAAGTTAAAGCAGTTCGCTCTCATGACCCTTAAACCGAAGTTGTCTGAGAAATTGCGGTCAATGCTCGATGAAGAGTTTACAGCAGTTGAAATTGAAGTGGCCCTAATACCCTATATCAGATGCTTCCTCGTAAAGCTCCAGGAACGGACGGTTTTTCAGCTGGTTTTCTTCCAGAGATTCTAGGATCAAATTTATCATTGCTGTGGTCAATTCTTGTTCCCAAATTCTAAGCTGGAATGGACAGTTTGGAGATATAAATAGAACCTATATTTCTTAAATACCAAAAGTGAAAAGCCCTTGCATAATTATCGAGTACAGACCCTTCATTCTCATTAATGATATCTACAAAGTGGTGGCCAAAGCAGTGGTTAATAGGTTGAAATTAATTCTTTGAGAGTTGATTTCGCCGAGTCAGAGGGCCGCTATTTCAGGAAGGTTAATATCCGATAATATTATCATTGGATGCGAGTGCCTTCACAAGATTCGGAACAGGCGGGTTGGGAAAAAGGGATCAGTAAGACTTACGTCAGGATGGAATGGACTTTTCTCGGGCTGTTTTGGAAAAAAGGGCTTCTTGGACAGAGAGGTAAATCTAGTCATGAACTGTGTTTGATCGATTTCCTGGTCGGTTCTGATTTCTTAAGTCTCAAAAAGGATGTGACTCCTTATTTATTTATTTTTATGCGGAAGCTTCTCCACTTTACTTCAACAAGAAGAAGAGGAGAAACGATAAATGGGGTAAAATTTGGTAGGAGAAGGTTACAAGTATCTCACTTATTTTTCGCGGATGATAGTCTGTTATTCTGCAAAGCTAACGGGGAAGAATGTAGGAAGCTGAAAAGACATCTTCACATCATACATAGATGCCTCACGGCAGATCTTCATATTGGAAAAATCTTCTATGCTGTTTAGTCCAAATACTCAAGACAAGTCTATGGGTTATGTCCGAGTATCCTAGGAATACAGTTAGTTTCTCACAATGATAGATATTTGGGGTTACCACGATGATAGGCAGGAAGAAGTTCAAGATGTTTAACTATCTCGAAGAAAATTTTCAAAATGGCATCCCAAGGTATTTTCGAGTGGCAGAAAGGAGACCTTAATTAAGGCAGTGCGACAGGCCATCCCAACATAAATAATGAGTGTCTTTAGAATTCCATTGAGTGTTTGTGATGATTTGCAGACATCTTTGGCTGCCTTTTTTTGGGTAGCACGAATTAAAAGAGGAAAAAGCACTGGTCTTCCTGATCAACACTTAACAGGCCTGACAAGGATGGGAGGATGGGATATCGGGACCCGAGTTGCTTTAATCAAGCAATGCTGGCTAAACATGGTTGGAGGATCCTTACAAACCCGACTTCTCTGGTAGCCAGAATACTGAAGCTTAGATATTTTTCAAATTCCTCATTTTTAGATGGTAAACAAGGCAATATTCCGTCTTACATACGGAGAAGAAGACGACTGCTGGAACATTGATTTGATAAGGAACCATTTCATCCATAAACAAGCAGAAGAAATAATGAATATCCCTTTACTAGCATGGAGGCGGACGATAGAATGCTTAGGCATTTTCACAAAAGGGGAGTTTCCGACGGGAAGAGTGGGCACATTGTAGCTTTCATGATCAAAATGAATATACCTTCTTCGAGTTCAGAAAAGAATGATAAATGGTGGTCTCCGGTTTGGAAACTACATGTGCCTCCCAATATTAAAATTTTCTTTTGGAACGCAATTGAGAAATTTCGTCACTGTAGCACAGCGCTCACGGGAGATTGATATTACAGACTTGTCATAAATGTAGAAGAGGACCCAAGGATATCTTTCATGTTTTGTGTGAGTGTGAAAAGAGCAGACAGGTCTGACAATTAGTGGAGGTGGTTTCAAAGGTGCTAAAGGTGAAACCTTAATCCTTTATGAATGTCTGCGGTTGTTTGGAGAACAAATGAATAGGCAAGAGTTACTTCGAAGAAAATGATATATTCATTGATTGCAATCCATGGGTTTTCAAAGATGACAATTTTACGACTTATAAAAGCTTGTTGAAGAAACTTTCCTGCGATTAATACTGGCCTTGCAATGGAGTTCAACGTGTCAAGCATCCATGGGAGAAACAGGTTCATCAAAATCTAAATAACAGTGTGATTTGAGAAGATAAGTCTACCATGTTTGCTGTGTTCATAGCTGTTGATGCAAGATTTGTACTCTTTTTCTCCTTTTGCAAGTTTTGATAGAAAGATGGGCCAAAATTGGTTTATGAGTTTGGATTCAAGGATGGGCCTGTCTTATTGCAGCCCAAGCTTGTAGAGCTGTCCCGTAGGACTCAAATTCATCTTAAGGGTTTCGATTCTTTCGATTGTTTTGATGTTACCTACTGGTCAATTTGGTTAGCCAGGAATTGGTCATTACATTAACAGAAGGATGAAGATCCAACTGTAACTACTCACAGAGCTGAGAATGTGCTTTTGCAAATTAAATCTAGATTCTGGAATTGATGGAATCTCCCGCTAGATGGCAGCCTCGTCTACCAGCTCTTATGAAGGTTAGTGTAGATGCTTTAGTTCTTCCTTCGAATTCTGTTGCAGGGATAGGTTGTGTTATAAGAGTCCCTACCCGACATGTTAGGCTTTCAGCAACAATGCAAAGGAACTGCAATGGCTCTGTAAAGTTTGCAGAGGCTACTGCCATTCTTGAAGGCCTCAAGCTTACAGTGGACAGAGGTTTGGTTCCAGTTATCGTTGAATCAGACTCTCTTTTCAATGTTAATCTAATCAATTAGGTAGTGACCGTAGGGATGAGCTACATTGGATAATTGACCAAATCAATTCTCTGAAAGTTCAGAACCTTATTTTGTTTTCAACATGTACTTTGGGACTGCAATGCAGCTGCCCAACATCTCCCGATTTGGATCAATGAAGTTTCAGAGAATATTCGATGGTATGTTTAGTTCCCTTGTTAATGAAAGTTTATTTCAAAATATATATATATATATATATATATAATAAATAATGAACATGAACTATGAATCATTATTTACTTTACTAAAATAAGAACTTCAAATAACTTTGATTTTTCATTTTTTTTAAACAAAATCATATGACCAGATCTTCAAAAACCTTTTGAAAATGCTTTTTCTTTAAATCTATAATCAAGAGGATCCTCAAAAGGACCACTTTTTGTTTTGGGCAATTACTTAAAAGAATCAAAATGTCATATTGCGGTGGGAAAACTTGCTTGCCTTCAACTGCATATTAGAATTTGGGTAGTTGAGGTTTCAAATACTGAGATAATGTTACTTATTTATTTTTGTTTGTCTTTATTCTTTCTTTTTAGATCTTCAATCTTCATCATCAAACTGTGCCAAATTAAACTTTCTTTCTTGTCCAAATTCTAAGTTTCCACGTTTTAATAATAAATAATATGTTGATGGCCCCTTTTCACCACCCATCTATTTCTTCTTAATCTTTTTAAATTTTATTTTCCACCCTCAATAACTTCCAAAAGATTTGTTGATCAATGTCATTTTAGCACGAATATCTTTCACAAAATTTATTAATAATTAGAATATCTTAGATTAAAAATATATTATATTAATATCTTAACAGAGTGAAAAACGTTATTGTTATATTTTAAAAATTTTAATTTTCACTCAAATTTGATATTTAATGAGTTTATCAATAATTGTTAACCTCAATTTTGAATAGAATTTAAGTAATTGGATATTAAAGTAGATTCCTTTTATTCTTTATAAAATGATATTAAATGACAATAATATATATATTTTGTTAAAATTAAAATATAAAATAGAATTAAAATGTTATAGAGGAAAGTAGATTAGATTGGGATAGAGCAAAAGTGCTTTTGGTTTTGCTTCATTGGCCTCCATATTTTTAGTAGTCACTATTGACGAATAATATCTCGAGAGCAAATATTGGGTTCACACTTGACACTAGGCTTTCTTCCGAGCATAAGGGTTTTGTTTTTTCATCTCATTCACAAAAGGGCAAAATGGGATAGATACTAATTGATATGAAAAACACTTTTATGATTTTCTTTTTCTTTTCTTTAATTTTTATTTCTTCATTTTTTGGTAAGATGGTATAATGATTATGAAAAGCACTTCGGTTTATATCTAGGCGTAACATGTGGAAGACAGAGATCATAATTTCCTTTCACGTGCTAGAAAAATTTGTAGGTGACCCGTAATTTTATGCTATAAATTTTCTCCTTTTTAAAATAAATGTTACTCTTAACCCATAATTTTAATTCAATCTATCAAAATTAATTTGTTGAAATTAAGATTACTGTAAAGTGATTTTATATGGGATGAATATTTTGATTTGAAAAATCTAAGAATTATTGTCCTGGTCAAACAATTGTAGAATTGATTTTAAATATTACTAGCCAAAGTCTTGAAGGTCGGCATGCTCTCAAGACTTGCAAATAAAAGAAAAACTCAGAGTTATATCGATTGTTCGATGAAAAAATTTTGATCACTAAGTCCGTGAGTGATAAAACAATAGTAAAGTAAGAAAGGAAACTAAAGAAAGTGAATAAAAGGATTGTTTTTGGTGTTACCACTCGAATACTTGTAAACTTGTAAATAGTAGTTATAAAGGTTAATGGATGCTATCAAATCTCTTCTTTGTTGGACTTGGCTCCGTTTTAAGTAAGTGATTGCCATATATATATATAAGCTCTCAAAGAATGGAATTGATAGATAATTTATTATAGAATATTAGTATGTACTATAAGATTTGTTAATTATCAAGTAATCATTCTATTGTCTCTCAATTGTTTTGATAATTTACACATAAGGGGTTATTTAATGAGTAGTTGTGTCATGTAAATATTAATAAAAAATACAATTAAAATGCATAATAAATGGCCTCTATTATTATATTTTTATTTTTAATATTATCAGTTGTTGAAGATGAGTTAAGAATAGAGACCTTCGGCATGATAAGAAAAATTTTTAATTTTTGCCTAGATGTGCCCCAAAATTATGAATAATATCTTTGATGGCAAGGTAAGATTAATAACCTCAATAAGACTCTAACCTTAATAATATAACACTTAAGTACATTTAAATCTCTGATTATATAGTAGAAATGATAACTTGATTATAACGTTCACTTTTATTAATTAAAAATAATTCTACAATAATATTTTTACTTTTAAACTAGAGTATTTAAATAGTCAGGATTTTATCCTTATAGTTAAGGATTGACTCCTTTTTAACCTAGCAATTATCTTCATCTTTAAAATAGATTCTTGAATTGAAAAATAATTAAATTTGATTTAAATAAATTTCAACAAAATCTCTTACAAGTATTAGCTTTATCTAGAAGAAAAACAAAGGTATATGATTCATTTAAATAATAATTTTTCTTTTGAAGATAAGTTTCCTCTTAGATATTACTGCAATTTAAACAAGCTAGTCAAGTTTTACATCACTTCTCATTTGACTAACACAACTTATTTATTTGCTTAGACTTTGAGATTACTATGCCAATTTGTCAACCAATAAACTTACACCTTTTGCTTGCTCATTATGCAACGGTCATTAGATTTTCTCTAATTTTGCTTGTGCGCATGCGTTTTCGAGAGACAAAGACTAATTAATAAAGTCTTCCTTTGCTTTTAATGTAATCTTGACTTAATCAAGAAACAAATCATATTATAAACCCATTAAAAAAAGAAGAAGAAAGGAAAGTCATCATTAATTTCAAAGTAGACTCCTTGAACCCCAATAATTAATCACTAATGAATAAGATTCTTGTACTATATTTATATTCATGGAAGAAGAATTGTATTCATGAAATTGCATCATGGTTAAAAGTTATTCAAGCCAACCCTTGACCAATAACTATTAACTAATTAAAGAGACTCTCGGAATAATGATTGTTATCGATATTTTAACTTTTTGTAAAGAAATTATCATACTTTTAATTATGTTAATCACAACCCATACGCTTTTTGCTTAGATATATCATTGCTTTTTCTTTGTATACCTCGCTCCCATTTTTATCTTAATTCCCTGTTTTGCATTTCTTACCCCAAATTTTTTAAACACAAAACCCTTTTTTCATAAATAAAAATATGATCGTAATATATAATAAACAAATCAAATCTAAATGTCTATTTCGCTTTAGGGAGTTGGTTCACAAGTTTAATCGATGCTGATACTATCAGTGCTTCTTCTTCGGGTTCTTTATGATACCATTAACTTTATTATTGGTGGTTTGTTTTGATATCTCGTTAAACGAGTATTCAATTGCTTACAATTGTTAAGAGTTTACTAAAATTTACTTTTAACCACGTTTATTTATAGTACTAAAGTTTTGTCATTATGATAAAGTTAATAGAATCAAGTTAGAAATTTCAATAATTGTTTCCTTATCATATATACATGATCTTTATGTACTTGACACAATAGCGGCGCGTGGTATAATAATAATAATAAGATGTGAAAATAAAAAGGGGCAAACAACAAAGGACATAAAAACAAATAGCTATCCAAAAGTTCAAGTGATGGAGCAATTGATTGAAATGAAGAAAATGTGTTAAAATTTGAAAAACAAGGATTATTTTATGGTGCATACATACTTATTTTTTTTAATATTAAGAGCCTACTAAAAGTTTAGAACCATACTATTATGACACTATTAGTAAAGTTTTATGCGGAGATTTTCGATAAAAGAACTAAAATTTATTTGAAAAAAAAAAAAAAGAAATTAGGAAGTCATTATGATACAATTAAATGTATGATAGCCTTCCTAGAAAAGGTACAAAAGGGGTATGTGGGGATGTATCATGACATAAAAGTGAATGAAGTGATTGAATATGATCATCATGATTAAGATCATGTATATATTCAATTGGATGTTGACGAGAATGATAAAGGGTGTGTGGGGTCTACCAATAAAGGATATGGATCAATGTTACCTGGTTGCAGTTTATAGTTGACGTTACAACTTCGATGTTATGAAAACATGTGAGAAAAAAATAAATAAATAAAAAGAACAAAATTAATATTGAAAGGGGATTTTATAATTAGTAACAAATGGATGTAAGCTTCCCTATTTGTAAAGCATACGCAATGCCCATTTTCTTTACAAGAAACATGCGAAGATTTTAACAATGCCAAATGCATGAAGGTGAGAAAAGATAAGAATTTCTTTTGATGTGGAGAGGACAAGAGATGGGGTCATACAAATGGTTTCAATTATGGGTGTCTTAATTCATATGTTAAGAAAGATTTTAATTGCAATTCAATATCCATATAAATATATAGATTTAATAATTTGAAATTTTAAAAAGTTACACACATTTTTTTTTCTGTTAATTAAATAATAATAGTTAAGAATTCATTGAGCAAAATTTATATTTGAGAAAAATAAATTTTAACCTCTTATTCGGAGATTGAATTTTGATGGATTAAAGGTGAAAAAACATCCTCAATCTAAAAGAATATATTTATAATATTTTATTTTAAATTTATTTAAAAAATATACAAATTAAAAATCGACCATTATTATGATAATAATCAGTGTGAATTTAATATTATCTTGTTTTATGAATTTTTAAATTTTTGAGACAAAATTTTGGGCAAAGTAGGTCCATTTTATTGAAAAATAATATTATATAATTTTTTAAAATTAAGATAAAAGTATATATAGGGTTTAAATATATTTTTAATTTCTTAGTTACCCAAAATCAAATGTAGATGAATACTAAAAGTGATTCGCATAAATTATTACAAATTACTTGATAAAATTTTAAACATTTTTATGTAACTTTAAATGGCATTATTTTGTATCAAATTTATAAATAAAATTCTCAACATTTATGTCAAGCATAATTTATTTTATAATAAATAATAAATAAATGAGATAAAAACAACTTAATTTATAAAATTTTGATAAACTAATAAATTAATCTTTGATACCAATAATTTTGTCTGTTTAACAAATTATTTTTGTAAAAAGTAATACAAAAATATAAATTGACGTGGTGTGATAATATCAATTTATAAAAATACATAATTAATAATATAAATTAGTATTATTACCCAATTTATGCAAATAAATTTGTATAAGAAATTTTTTTATTCCAGCATTTTTCTTTTGTAAAAGCCAATGGACCAAAAAACATCAAAAATTAGACGGTGGAGATCAACCCATCAAACTAACTAATAACCCCATGACAAAGCCAACAGTGGGGCACACTCTTTGATTTGAGTGTGCTGTGTCTGATATCCAATACTACTGTCCGGACAAACAAACAATCGTACAAAACTATACTCGTATTGATCTGACATATATTTCACGAGTCGATAGTTGCCGTTCCGCTAATCAATGATCAACGCCGTTGATCTTGCTATGAACGGTCGATAATCATCAGATCTCATTGATCATATCTGTCTGTTGTTTGGCTGTATTGGAAATGAATAGAGATGAAGAGATGGGGATTTACTGTGATGGATGGTGGTGTGGGACATTGAATACTGTAGTTGCGCGATGTATTGGATTGAAGCCTAACTAAAGTGGGTATAAAGATTCGAGATACCACATTCACGCGCGACAGAAGCAGCAATTGGGAAAAATAATATTAATAAATAGGCTGTTGGATTGGATGAGTTTTGTTCTTATCTTCTAATCTTTTTGTGCTTATAAGATATTTGCATTAAAATTTTTAATTTGGATATTTACTTTGTTTTAAGATGAGCTCCTAAATATTTTTAAATGGATCAAAAAGATCTTTGAGATTACCTTAATAGTCTTCAATTTCTTGTTCTATCGTACATGGATCTATAAAAATCAATTGCCACGTGCCATTTTGTCAACTCCATTCTATCGAGGGATAAGGTTTCGTCTCCGAGTATCCAAAACCCGGTCCACTGGCCGAAAGACCAGCCCCCCGGTTCAGTTTGCTTGTAGTCTAAACTAAGAAACTAACCACGTGATACGGTTAGGTTAGGTTAACCATGGCGTATGGTCAAGGTTGGTTTGTCTCCTCTCGTCATCATGTTGTAGTCAAAATGGTGTAGTTATAGACTTTTGGCCGCTTGGGACAAGAATTATGTGGTGGGTTTACGAGGAATTAAAATGGGTATTAATATTTTAATTACCTAATTTTACCCTCACTTTCTTTTTTTCAATTTATATCTTATTATTAAAATATAAATACATATTAAGATGAAAGCAACCTCTAATTTCATGTATTTTTCTTAAAATTTTTATCAATTAAATCTATTAGTATTTACAATTGGACACCGTCAATTTATTATGTATATTTTAAGATTTTGAATAAATTAAATTTATAATCACACAACAATAATCTTATTATAATAAAAAATATATTAAATTTGGTAATTTATTTTTTATATTATTGTTAGATAAGGCTTTGTGCTTTTGTTTGTACGTGTTAACATTTTTTCACCGACCAAAATTGATACTACAAATCTTTGAATTTTCGCCTTATCAAATAAAAACAAAATGGCCATTGTTCCCTATACAATAGAACAAAAGGATGTTGATGTTGGCTATTTTGAAAATATTGTTCATTCGAATGAAATTTTTTCTTCAAAAATCAAAATTCATAACATGCATAAACACATCATTTTCATTGTATATTTTGCCAAATTTGATGGTTATACAATAGTACTTATTTGTTGTAGAAATAATATCGTTCATCAACATCAATCTTCGGAAAATAGCACATTTCAAATTTGGTTAGATTTACTTTACACACGTGGGGGGTGAGAAAATTTGTCTAAAATGTTTGACACTTAACTAAAAATAATATAAATAAATAAATGATTAGAAAATAATAAAAATTACGTGTTTGTTAGTTGGGTTCAATCAATGTTGTTGCTATCTTTTTTATTTAGTATTATTGTTAATAAACCCGATTGATTAAATGGTATTGTAATGTATAATCTAATTCAATTAGTTAGTTAAGACTTTTAAAATCAATTTAGTTGATTAAAAAAGAATAAATTTTAAATTGTCCTTTCTTAGTAAATTTAAATTGATTGTATAGAAACCCAATTGAGTGTATTATACTCTAATATATAATACAATTCTACTAGTAAAGCTTTTAAAAATAAATTTAATTGATTTAAAAAGATTTTTTCTTATTAATTAATTCCGCTAATTACATCGTGTTCAAGTTAATCAAATAATTAATTAAAACAAATACGTGTGTTTGAATACATAATTACATTAAAAAATTATTTGATTTAAAATTTTAAGCTCTTAATTAATGGCTCATCTTTATTAGTATTAAGTGATTTCTGACCAAATCAACGTGATTGAAAATTAATGAAATTGGGAAAAATAGAGGAAACAAAATAAAATAGAAAAAAAAAAATACGAGTCATTAAATTAAACACGCAAGGGCAAAATGGTCATAAAAGGTTCAGTTTGTTTGGTGAGCCACTAAACGTAGAATATTACACGTATTATTCGAAATGAATTGAATGAATTCCCGTACGATTCCTTATTTCCCGATTTACTGTAGTAAGTTTGAATAGGGTACGGACGGGACTATTAAATTTAAAAATACTACTACACACACAAAATGCAGTCAGTGCTGTGAAAGAATACGTCCTTTCGACCTGCTGCTGTTACGATCCGTGTCAGATATTCTGTCAAAATGTCAACCCCATCCCGAGATTATCAGTCAATCTAACGGTTGAAAATTAATGCGTACAGCTTTATGATGGGATCAATTCTTCAGATTCTCACCACTGTGTGGCCGGAAGAGAGAGAGAGAGAGAAAGCAGACAAAATCATGGGATCTGCAGTTTTTTATTGCACAAAACCCTGCAATTATGGATCCTGCGGATCATCTTCAATTTTTAAAAGACAATAGTATTTGAATCCCTGAATTTTGATAAAATTACAATTAAGTCATATTATTGCAAAATAATCTCTCCTTTTTCTAAAAAAATTTAACTCCTATTGTTTAATTTTTTATTTTAAATTAACTAATAATTTAGTATAAAATAAATTTATTTTTATATTTGAATTGTTCAAACAAAAAATTAAATTAAATTATTACCCAAAATTCTTATTTTCAAAGTTAAATTTTTTTATTATTAAATAATCTGAGTTTTACAATTTTTACGTGACACATTTTTAATGATAATTTAACCTATTTTTATTATATAATTTTATGTTTTCTAGTTAAAAACTTGTTTGTTATAAAATAAAAATAAAAATAAAAACCTTATAGAAGGAATCAATTACATAACAACTTAGGCAGAGAGCAATGCAAATTATATTCTTAGTTATGATTTCCTTTTAAACTAAAGGACTCGGATGTTATTACTCATAGAAAGAACGACCAAATCAATTGCCCTCCATCAATCCATTATTTTGACCACATAGAAAGCAACCCATGTTTTTAAATTTAGTTCCAAATAATTAAGCTTATCTAACCTTCATTAACATGAAATTCATAATTTAAGTTACCTTTACGTATGGATATCACAAATATATTCTACACATGTATTTAAATTATATCAATAAAGTAATTTTGGAAGAATGTAACAAGTTTAACTTTTCTTTTTAAAGTGAATTACGAATAAAAATATTTTAAAAAATATATATATATTTTTAAATATTGCTTGATAAAATTATATAGTAAATTTAAGTATGCAAGCTAAGTAAATTAAAAGACATACAAAATTGATAGCTCGTGTGATTAATTGAATCCATATTTAGGCATTGACAAATTTTCTTCGCGCAAATTTCTTAAATTTTATTTTAGATTCATTTCATATTGAAAAAGGTTCTTAATGAATGTCAAAATAAATAGGATCTACCTACTTTATCCAAAATTTTGAAGAAATTTTGTTGGAAGCTTGACTAAAATATGAACAAAACCCATCATTTTAAAATTCATAAAAATATTTTTCTTAAAATTATTTAAAACACCTTTTAAAATTCTCCCTCTTCCTCTCTATGTATATATATTAAATTGAGCAAGGAAAAGTCACTATTAGAAAACTTAATAGTTATAAGCATTATATTTTAGGTACATATAACTTCAAAGAGAGCATACTAAATTACGTCTATTAATCTTTAAGCATAAAATTGTAATTGGTAAAAGGGAATAAATTGTAAGATTAATCGATTTTAATATTTTTATCTAATAAAATTATCAGCCTCGTCAATAGGCATATATAATAATTATTAATTTTATAAAAGTGAAAAATTATATCAAATGAGTTTAGTAAAATCAACAAATATAAGGTTTTGTAACTTTATGAATAATCTTTATCTTTAACAAATTTTTATTATATTTTTATAGAAAGAATGATAATTTTTTTTAATTATTTTTTAAAATGTCATTTATCTCTGTCAAAAAATTTATGATAAATATTTTTATAATTTTGAAAAATATAATTTACTTTTTTATTAGAATATTTATAATAAATACTCTTATAATTTAAAAAATAACAAAAATATCCTCTATTAAAAATAAAAATAAAAATTTTTATTATATAAATCTCTAATATTATCGTATAACTCTCTAATTTTTATCATATAAATTTATAAATTAAAATAATAAAAAATTTTAAAAATATTTAAATTTAATTTATGATTTTAATACTTTAATTTACAACAATTTATACTAAAAAATTTATAAATTAACTTTTAAGAATTAAATTTAAAATATTTTTATTTTATATTCTTAAAAATTTATAAATTTATTTTTTTATAATTTAAATTTATAAATATTTTATTTTATTTTATAATTTAAAATTATAAAAATTTTATTTTATTGTATTTCTAAAAATTAAATAAAAATAATTTAAATATTTTATTTAAAGTATTGAAAAATTATAAAACTTTATACTATAAAAAGGTTTAATTTATAATTTATATTTATAAGTTCTTTTAAAAAAATTATTAGTTATAAATATAATTTTATAAATTATTTTTTATTTTATAATATTTTATACTAAAAAATTTATAATTTAATTTTTAAAAATTAAATTTAAAATATTTTTATTTTAGATTTATAAAATTTTATGAATTTATATTTATAAATATTTTAATAAGAGATATTTGTTATAGATATTTTAATAAAAAGTTAATAACGTCTTAAAAAATAATAAAATATTTGTTATAAATTTTTTAATAAAAATAAATAATATTTTAAAAAATTATAAAAATATATATATTTTTATTTTTCTAATTATACACCGTCATGTTAATCTTCCTGTCCCTGGTTTTTTATCTCAAGGATTGAACTCTAACATAAAGAGGATGTTTTGGGCAACGTGCTAATAAGGTAATCAACAAGCTGCTTTGTTTCTCTGTCTTGGTACCCCCCGCCCAAAAAAAAAAACAAAAAAAAAACATATAGATAAAGAAAGAAAAGAGGTCAGCATCAGCTGCACGCTTTGCTTCTCGAACTAACCAACCTAACGTTGTTGTAGTTTAGACACATTCTCCGGTTGCGTGTGTTATGCTGATTTGTTTAGTTCCTGTTCTGTTCTTTGGTTCTTGAGTTTGTGAAGGGAATCTAATCTCTCTCTTTCTCTTTCTCTTTCTCTATCTCTATCTGGGTTTTCATTTTTTATCCTTTCTTTTTATCTGGCCTTTTTCTAAATCCATAGGGCAATAACCACATGACCTGATAGTACACAAGTCCCTTCTTATATAACTAGTCCCCAAAACCAAAGAATCCTATTGGGCGATCTGAGAAATAAGAAATAAATAAAAAAAGAAAATTTTTGCAGTATTGATAGCAAGCTTGCTAGCTAGCCACCTTATTATTGTAGCTTCTGCTTCTCCCTCCGTCTTTGCTTTCCTTGAGTTGTTTTATTTTTGGGATTTTTTTTCTCGCGGGGCTGGTTTGTCTTTCATGGTGTGGTATTATTATGGTTTGTTGTTGTGTCGAAGGGCATTCATGGGTTGAGGATTTGAGAGCTTTATACGATTGAGTTTTGGGGATTTCCTTTGTGTTCTTGCTTTTGGCAGTGAAGTTCTTGAGTGTCCTCACACTTTTTCCTATCTGGTTCTTTGTTTTGAGGGTTCAAGAACTGATTTTTTTATGATTTCAGGATGTTGGTCTTCTTGTTTTTGAGCTCTGGTTAAGCATTTTTGTGGTATATACATATATGAGCGTTTGAATGCTGAATTTTTTTTTTTTTTTTTTTAAATTTGTTGCTAGTTATTATGATGTTGAGTCTTCTAATTTTTGGTTGCTTTCCGTGTCTACCAGGTCCTTGCTAAATATTTCATCTTGAAAGTAGAAGAAAAGTTTGGCTTTAAGTCTGTTTTGTTTCATCTAAAACTGTTCCATGGAGGGTGTTTCAAAAAATGGCGAGGCTTGTCCTCAACTCCTGGATTTGATCCCCAAAGAAAGAGAATGGCTTAAAATGAGAGATGGTGAAGGATCCTCGGAGGAGAAGACGCTTGAGCTAAGGCTTGGTCCACCTGGCGGTGAAGATACCTGGCCTCTGAAAGATTCCAAAAAGATCAACGACAGACAAAGAGTTGATCAATCTCTTCTTTCTCTTTGTTACTCTTCTTCCATGAAGAATAACCAGTACAACAATGGTTTTTCATTTCTTCATCATCAATTTTCATCAACAAAGACCACAACAGTTACCCCACAAAGCTTTCCCGTTATGGCAAAGGAATCCTCACAGCCCTGTTGTACCAAAGTTGTAGAATTGCAGTCAGCTGCAGAAAAGAAAGTATTTTCATCTCCGTCTCCTGCAAAGAATACAGCTGTGCCCGTGCCCAACGGCTCTCAGAAAAGGTATTTCAGCTTTTCACCCTTTTCCCTCTTCGTTTCTCTCTCTTCAGCATATTTCTAATATTTTTTCTTTGACAAGATATTCGCTCGGAGGTCACATTACTCTATATTTATCTGTGTGGTCCATGCATTTTTTCTTCAGCTCTTCCGTATTTTTTCACTTGTCATGTCTTTTCAGTGCAAGTTTTGTACATTTTCACCGTGTTTTTGAAATTTCAACGCCCAGTTCTTGATGCTATTTTCTGCTTGGTCGTGACGGCTGATATCTTGTTTTGACGCTTTAGCTTATCTCCCTCCCCTTTTTAAGCAAAGTTTTGGCTTTTTCAGTTATTTACATCTGTCATGCACTTTTATCATAGTCTAAACCTTCTCTATTATATTATCTGCTTTATAATCCCCCTTATTTTCAATAATGTATTTATTATTGGCTACTGTCCTTTTTTTTTTTAAATATAATTTTTAGTGTCTAATTCATTCTCAAACGACTCCTCCAAAACAGAACTGCTCCTGCTCCTGTGGTGGGTTGGCCGCCAATTCGATCGTTTAGGAAGAACCTTGCAAGCACAAGTGCTTCCAAACCAGCTTCTGAGTCTCCAAATGGTGTTGTCCCAAACAAGGGAATTAATGAAAAACCAGCTGAGCCTAGCAGGAAAACTCCGTTCGTGAAAATAAACATGGATGGTGTCCCAATTGGAAGGAAAGTTGACCTAAATGCTTATGACAGCTATGAAAAACTCTCGGCAGCTGTTGATGAACTCTTCAGAGGCCTCCTTGCTGGTAATTTACTTTACTTTTAATTTTAATACTAATCTATACCCATATGGTCAATTCTAGCGTACAGTTTTGTAATATGGCGGTTAAATTTTATTGTCCAATTTAACTTCTCTTCATAATAATTGAATGAGAACAATAATATGTATTTCTTGCTTTGACAATAATGTGCACATGGTGGAAGATTATTGATGATTTTGATAGTTGTGTTTATAAAATATCATCAAATGGTATATGTGTCATCAGAAGACTTCTTGAATGTGATAGCTTGCCTGTGATTAATAATCTATTAATACTATTTAAATTTTTTGATACTGTAGCCTCGCCATCATATAGTCAGTACATCTAACTAGAGTTTAATTCAAATATCTGCATTAGTGGTTATCTTTATTCAAATTTTGGACCATTAGTTTGTTGTTTAGCATAGATTAAATTTTAATGATATGCTAAAGACTCAGTAGAGAGATGTGATGATGATATCATCTTGTTTGTCGTTTGTTTAGCTCAAAGAGATTCCTGTGCTGATGGAATACTGAACAAGCAAGAGGAAGAGAAAGCGATTACTGGTATTTGGGATCGAAATGCGGAATATACTCTTGTTTATGAGGATAATGAAGGAGACAGGATGCTTGTTGGGGATGTCCCATGGCAGTAAGCGTCTCTTTCGCCGTGGATCTGATGCATTTTTTACATTATTCTAATTTTCTATTCTATTCCCACTTCGTGATTTAGCCAAAAAAAATTTTGTTATTAGTTTGTCCGAAAAACAGCATTAAATTCCATTTCCATTAGCAAATGATTCGCTCTTTTTACTTACGTTTTCAATATGGAATTTGCAGCATGTTTGTCTCAACAGTGAAGAGGTTGCGCGTGTTGAAGAGTTCTGAAGTTTCTGCCTTAAGCCGTGAGTATTATACTGTATTATTTCATTAAGATTCTAATCGTGATTAACTAATGTAATCTCCCATCTCTAATTTTGAATTTGTATATTTTGTTTTTCCTCAGTTGGAAGCAGCAAGCAGGGCAAGATACAGGCTTGATGACTTTGCATTCAGATGAAAGATATAAGAGTTTTTATGTGAAGATTGTCCAGTAGAGTTTGAAGAAGAGACTTGATGAAATGTGTTTTCTCATTTTGACCTTAATACTCTGTCTATTTTGTATGAACATGTTGCAGTCACAGTAAAAATAACATGTAGCTGCTTATCGTATGTGTAATCCTTTAATTAACCTCTTCCCTTGATTTCATATTTGCTGCTCCAATTAAACTTTGAACAAAGCTTAATGGTTAGTATTTTATGTGTATTGTATAATTCCTCAATCATGTTGGCCGAGTTACTTAATGTAATTAGTTTGATAAATCTGGTTATAGTGTTTTTAACATGATCTATAGCCCGTTTGAGATTTAAATGTTGCGAATAAAAGCCAAACGAGCTCTTAGTAGTCCCTAGCCATTTGAATATTCTGGAAATCATGTTCGTAGCATGTTTGGAGTCGGTTTTCACTGCTGTTTTAGAACGAAATCAACAGTAGGTGGTGGTTGTTACGGTTGCTATTTCGATAATGACCTGTTGTAATTGACGAAGAACAATGGGTTGTAAAGCTTTCACTCTTTTTTCTTTTTTAGATTCCATGCAAACCACTGCTGTTAAGTACTGTTTAAAGTGTTCTTTTGGCTTTGGGAGGGGAGAAAGGTGAAAAAGTTTTACCCTGTGTTAAAAGGGTTAGACCAAAACCAAAATCATCATGCTCAAGTCTCCTTGTATTTATTGTCACGAAAGCTTAATTCATTTTGAGCCATTGATGATCGATGAATGAACAATGGATGTATTCCAATTTTCCCCATCAACACTACAAAATCTTATGTTCTGATGATGTACCGTATGATTCTAGACGAGATAAAAGTTTATGAACATGAATTGTGTGGTCTTGATTTGTTTGGTGAATGGGGTGCATGATAGTACAGAGTAGAGGAAAAATTGGGTAAAAGTTGAAAAGGGAATATCGAGATAACTGGGAAAGAATTGAAGTGTCTTGATCAATGGAGAGCTGCCTAACTTCTGGACGAAAAATAAGACTGAAGACTGCTTCCCAAGGAATTTGTGTTTGTAGCAAGGGGGGACTCATATATATTGTTCTTTGACCTGTCATTTTTATATCCTTTTCTTTGCAGTTTGCTTGATAAAACTATTCACATTTGGAAACTATTTTTTAGGATAACATCACTCATTTAAAAATGGTGATAATGTGACCACTGTTCGGGGGTAAAAATTAAGTTCAATACTATTCCAGCCCGACTTTGAGGTCACGATCCTGAGATAATGGCAAATGGAAGACAAATTTTGGTCACCCAAGATTATCCGCTTAGTTACATGGGAAGTAAATTCCATCCTAGACCTGGAGATTGTTACATCAACGCCACATTTAGACAATCCACATTCCAACAATACTCGAGGTGACTTAACAATCTGGGAAACAAATCACATTTTGGATACCAAGTGTACATTATTTCAGTGATTTTCACCGACCTCAGGTCAGTATTTCGACCCCAGATTCGTGATATTGACGTCAAAAAGAACGAAAGCCAGATTTCGATAATGTATGAAGTGACTTCACATGAAACGTAAATTCCATCTTCGACCCTTAGATCGTAGTATCAATGCCATGATAGGGGGGCCCAATACCGTACTATGTTCAAGGTTCCTTAACTGGATAGGAAGCAAATACCATTGCCGATCTCGAGGTTGAGATACGAAGATTATTTTCGGCTTCTCTTTGAACTTACCCAAAAATAAAAGGCTAGCAGATAAAAAGTAAATTTCTCAATGACTTCCAGAACGGTTAGCAGCTGTTAAATTAAAAAGGAAAATAATGAAAGAAAAATATGTGAGAACCGTAAGGTTGGGTGTAAAACTCTTCAAATCGGTAAGTGGCATTTAAGATTTTTGTACGTTCTGGTTGAGTGTGAAGTAACAACCTATAAAATAATTTTTAGGCTGATATTGATTCATAAACAATGATTACGGTACTTTTTAATAGAAATTGCTTGTAAGCCTTTTGGACAATGCTGATTATTCTCATTTTCTGATGTCCTATGTAAAAAGACTTATAAAAATCGTCATCGATGAGTATAAATATTGGTTGAGGCCAATGCTCCAAAGATTTGAAATCCTTGCCATACTGCACCCTAGCATAAAAAATTTAGTCTTTCTCTGTCTACTGGTATCGATAAAAAGCAAAAATACTCTTAACCTTTGTGATTTCATACATAATCATTTCCCAGATTCTAAGTTGTTGACTTTAGCATTAGAGTATTTTTGTGGAAAATCCAACATTACTTTGAGTTTTCTTTTTATGCTCACAAGCATCTATCACTAAGCCAAAACCCCCTTATCACTAAGCCAAGGCAATAAAAATACCTGTCTAATGTTTGAAATCTCTGCCTCGAAAGTTTCAGGCATCGGCATCAACAATCATGTTAACAGCTTGAATTGGGATTCACTCTTTGTGCCAACCTTTATTTGAAGAAATACTCATATGTGATTAGTAGTTAACAAATGAGAATATATAATAAAAAAATAAGTTGAATAATTTCAAATCAGGAGAGAATCATAATTCCATAAGGTTATGATACCTTTGAATTGAAATTAACTGTTGGGTTTTTGAATGAAATCTCACTTATTGTCATATCTAAGCTCATATAACAATTAAAAACATAGCTCTAAACACCAAAAATCTTTTTCATAGTCAAGCTTTATAAGATGTGATTGGCACTAGTGAATTAATTAGCAATGCTTAATATAGTCACATAACTTTTATTTATAAAATGAGATAGATATAGATGGTAATGTAGATTTTTTCACATCGGCTTATTGACTTCTTGTTGAATTGTCATTATTGATTAGAAAGCTACAATTTCTAAAATACTAATCAGTCTAGTTAACTTATTTGATCTTACTAAATTCTTTTAATTTTGCATTAAATATTTAATTTCTTTCCATTCCACACACTAAAACCCTCAATTCTAAATCCTTAAACCATCTTTCTAATTAAACAAAGGATGCAACAATTCTAACAAGCAATTGTTATATGTAAGCTTTCCTTAAATATATTTCTAATTATGTACGGAAACCTATAATCAATAGAATTTGAGTGACATTGCCTAGCATCTATAACAAAAGAGTGTTAATGAACTTTAGATCGCCATCATTTAACGTCAATGATCTTACATTAAGAATTTTTTCCCCTAAGGTTTACACAAATACAAGAGGATGCCGTTTTCTATGCTTTTGAATGTGAGCGAAATATGAAGCAATTATCCAAATTTTTTGTGCCCATATGAAGAAATATATATATATATATATACATACATACACACTTCAAGCTTGAAAGATTAAACTGTTATCAACAAAACAAGTACATGTATTTATAGAAGGCTCCCTATAATTTACTCCGTACATATCAATATTAACTAATTTCCTGAAGACCCTTCAAAATTTAAGAACATTTTCAAAACAAGAAATATAGACAACAGAAAATGAAATTGTCTCGAAATGTATATCAATCCATATTCTTAGACAAACTCCATCATTAATCAACAAAAAACTTATTTAGAAGAACAAAATTTAGTAACTGAAAACCTAAAATACAAAAATATATGCATATATGATACATACTATATTCTATATACTTTCTGTTTTATTGCTACCTGCCTGGCTACATCCTGCATGCCATACGTACAGTACTAGCACAAAGGTAGAGAGAGTAGACAAATTAATGCGTACGCATTAATCAGTGTATACTCTACCATACATGGCGGTGGCAGCGCCAAAGTCGGCAGAGTTTTGTGGTGGAAAACGCCGTGCGAACGACCGTTGAATTACAGTGATCAGTTTGTAACATATTGTTTGATGTTTTCTGATTGTTATCTTGGATCATTATAAAGCAAGAGTAGGCGGGATTCGGTTTTGTGAGTGGGTTTTTGTTTCTGGTACAATTTCCATATTGCCATTTTTTGTGCTTTTGGTTTTTGTTTTCCAATTTGCATGTGTGGTTTGTTTTATGAGCAGGTTTCAGAGTGGCTAGCACTATCAAACTGTCGTACATTAGATACATATTTGCAATTGCGTGGATGAAATCCTAGGTTTTATTCTGTTTATAGGTAATTGTAAGTGCTTTGGAGATGGGTGATTAATGTTGAAGCTTAATACTATTGTTTGGATCTAATAGTAATTTCATGTGATTTTAAAGTCAGTTTGATTGAAAGATCTTGTATTCAATTCTCCTAACGTGATTTATATATGTTTTTATTTGAATACGATCCATATGATAAATTTGTTTGGTACCCATTTTGCCAATGAAAAAGACTATTACAACCTCATAATATCAATCTTGTATATGAGGCTGCTTATCAAAACTTCAGGATATCGATCTTCCGCGGGAGAAGACGTATTAGAACGAAATATTACCTATCATCAAGTTTAACTTCACACTTTATACATACCATTTATATACTGTAATTTTTAGAGAGAGAATTACTATATACATAATTACGTATATACAGACAAATTCCATATACCGTAATTTTCAGAATACGCAAGGGGTATTTTCAACATTTCCAAGTTTATTATATATATATATATATATATATTCTCTTTAAAATACATTCCCATATATCTCCAACTACTGCCAGTGGTGGTGACACGGAAACTTTTCACTAAAATTCAACTGAGATTTCATTCTCCTTTGAAAGAACATCCACCACTTGTATATAGAATCCTAATTCAAAAGGGGAGATGTCTTCTTTGTCAAAGTAATAATCAATGTCACAGGGCCTCAAACTCAATCCCTTCATATAATTATATCTTTTGTACATCACATATTTTCTTTCCACTTTGTATGTTAGTAAGAAAAATATTTGAATTAAATTGCCAGTGCAAAATGTTTTCAAGACCCAATTTTGTGTTTTGCAGGTTAACATTGAAAAATGTGATTAAAAATGGAAAATTATGATTTCTAGCTTTAAAGTTTTCTCCCACGCCGTGCATAAAATGTGGGATCCCAGGCCAACTATCCGCGACAGAGATTATTAAGTTTAATTGTACTTGTGGTATTTTTCTAGTGTCTTCAAAATACAGATCATTTCAAGGTTGCTTCTTCCGGGGATCTAAGTTGAATGTCGACAGACCAATGTCACTTTCATTAACCAAGTCTTGCTCTTGCATCAGATAGATTTATAAAATATCTCACTATCGTCAAAGTTTAATATACATGTCATTGTTTTTCTCCATAAAAGGTTATGGCCAAGAAGTTCAACGAAAACGAGGACACGTACACAAGTAAAACTCGAAATTTTCAATTTTATTTCATTTCATCATAAGAACAAGTAAATACGGGACAAAAGAAAAATTGCAGGCCGAAGCACAAAAACATGGCTGTTTTCAGGTCCTGCTGGTTTTTAAAGGTTTTAATCCTCCTGTGTATCACATATTCCGTGAAGCCATAATTTAACAATTCACAGCAACAATCTCCTAAACTAAAAAAATTTTGAAAACCTAAGCATGGAAAAGGAAAGACGTGGCCAAAATAATAAAAAAGGGTGGAAACTTTCGACAAATTTGCAGAATACTCGGCCTTTTTAAGGACTAATCTTGAAGATACTTGGAATGTGATGCAGCAATAAGGGCAGCGCCAATGCCTGAGCCATCAATAGAGTGCACAATGACAATATTTTTGAATACCTCCTCTCCAACCAATTCTTTCAGGGTATTCTCCAAGCATTTCCTATATTCAGAGTAGTGCTCATACAATCCACCATCCATGGCTACCACTGTCTTTTGCTTCTCCCCATCCTTTGCTGTGTCCTTTCCCATTTTCTTCAAGACACCCAAAATCCCAGCAGCAGCAAGTCGGGCACCACGTGTGGCGACAAGTTTGCAAAGCTCAACAATAGTTTTTCTCATTCTTAGGGAGGTATTAGATATCTGCAGCAGAAGGAATAAGAAATGTAACATCTTCATGCTATAAAGGTCCTACAGCAATTCACCAGATGTCCCATCTTTCATCATCTGCCTAATTGCTACTATGTTCAAGGAATGTCAATCAAAAGTTTGGACATTCAACTTGGATCTCATTCACATCTTCCCAACACGAAGAAAGACACCTTTCTAATCACTTTATATACAATATCAAGGACAAGCAAAGTAAATGGGAAGCAGGGGTGAACAAAAATGAAAGCAATTTGACATCCAAAGCTCAAAACTTCTGGCGCAGGGGTATAAGATTAAAATGTACCTCTAAAGTTTCTTTTAATTTGGTCTCTACCAGCTTGAGATCCAGGGACGTGTCATGATGCATAGCTGACATGTCAGGTGTCCTGCAGATTCACACATAATGTAGCCACTCCAAATATGTTAATCTGTTTTACCATTACATGAATGAAGTTCAAATTACAAGATAATAAAAACTGAGGGAAATGATTAAACTGGACAAAATGCCAAAATTAATCACAAACTGAAGTTTGGAAAGGTAATGCAACCCAGTGAACTTCAACAAAATTATTCAAGGTAATTTGAAAGAATTTGTGGCAGTGAATGGATGTTCGCAATATATCTAATCTGCGTGCTTTTGGAAATTCAGTATGGACACCAGATCAAAATAAAGTTTTATGATGCCAAATGACTCGACTATGATGCCAAAAAATACTACACATGACAAATTATCAACAATACAAAATAGCAACTTCTTTAGAAAAATATTTTAAGAATATTTGGTGAGGCAATAAGATGCCAGACTCATCGCCCAGCAGCATCGCTAAATAGAGTTCTTCAGAAAAAGCAATGGCCATGGTTAAAACCTCTGAGAATTACCTCAATGAATAAGGAACTTTAAGTTTTGGTGGAACAGTGTCACCAAAAAATGCAGCTTCTTCAGCCATATTTAATAGGACTCTTCGTACAATCTCCCCCAAATACATACCAGAAATCAGTTTCTCAAAAATCTGTCACAGTTGGTAAAAAAATCTGAGAGGATAAAACAAGATTGCTTGACAAGCAAAAAAAAAAAAAAGAAGAAGAAGGATCACCAGAGTTAAGAGAGCATAAACATTTTTAAGTTACCTGTTCACTGGGGTTCAAACCCTCTGCATCCATTGCATTATCATAGTCGGTTAGCGGAAGATGCGATGACCTAAAGTTACCCCACTCCATATTGATAACCTGCAATTAAACGTTGATGGCACACTTAATAGTTGTTTCACCTTTTCCATTTATACATTGACAATCTGACCCTAAAGAAATTTATGTTGTTGACTTATAGCAAGTACACCAAGAGGAAATGTTATTTTGTTATAGAATTGGTTGAAATAATTTCCGCAAAAGGAAATTGCTAACCATCTCTCCAGATTTGGATGGTACACCATGCCATTTTGGAATTGCTTGTGCACGCTCCACATATGCAGCATTTGAGCCAGTGCCTAAGATTACAGCAACATCAACATCCTTGTGCGTGTATCTACCTCCAGCTAATGTTCCAACCGTATCATTGACCTAGTGTTGAGATTGCAAATTGAGGCTAAATTGAAAAACATAATCACAACGGTAAAACGATACACACCATATTTCACATCTGAATATCAGATACTGGCAACCCTGAAGGTAATTAACACTTTAACTTACAAGAGCTGACACGCTCATATCAAGGCCTTGTTTCTCCATTGATTTTGTCAACTGTGCCACCACGTCTTGGCCAACCTATTTATTCAAAAACAAAGAAGAATAAAGAAAGCAAATGGGTCAATTTTGAGACTTAATGTTTTAGTTCCATGAAATTTAGAAAAACCATAGGCATGCTCGGATGTCCCTAACAATTAAAATTGCCCCTTGATGATTTATAAACAAAATATATGAAGTTTCATCCAAATCAACTGTCCCAAAAAGGACATGAGATAAGACTAGTAAACTCGTCCTAACAGAGACACAAATGTTGCTTGCAGAACTCAAATGTCTGTTAGAATCTACATGCATTTCCATAAGATTTTCAAAAATTTCAGCATTTGAAACTCAAATCTTAAGAGTGTATGAGTCAAACTTACTTTCCGCTACTCACATCAGTTCCAGAGAAACTAAATCCAATTTCTGACATTAAAGTTGTCAATATTCAACTGACACAAATAGTAAAAACCACTTTACAAATTTTCCATCTATAAAACAGAATATTCGTAGTAACAAAGATGTCCACATTTGTCAGCCGAATATAAACAATTACAAAGGAAATACTGAGAAGGAACCTTACAGTCCTATATAAACCTGTAAATTAGCAACAGATGATTTAACAAAATATGTTTCTAGAGCTATGAGTGATCATTTCAAATCAGCAGAAAAATGGATTGTACGGGATGGTTATAAAGATGAGAACAAATCAAAAAGGCATGTTATTGCAAACAAAATTCCAAATAATACCCAATCTTCATAAGTGCTAATATTTACTTAAAATCAAAATGAAAGCAAACAATGAACACAAAGAATATAAAGTGATCTTAGGAAATCAGGATCAACCATTTCATCTATAGAGAAGCCCTTTGTCCACTTAACGAGGATCCCACTGTTTATGGATGTTTGCATCACAGGGAACGAGAAGGTAAAACCAAGCTCCCTCTGCCTACCAGGAGGCAGTTTGAACTCTTGACCCTCTTGAGCAACAAATTTTGCAAGTTCTGACGCAATATAGTCAAAAAGAGCCTGAAATCACATTCATTTTTGAGATTTACAGTACTTAATCTTAAAGTAGTTTCATTATGGTGGAAATATGGTTGGAGGACAGAAAACTTACCTCTGAGGATCCAGTCATCAAATGTGAAGGAATCTCCACCTCTGCAAATTCTTGGTGAACAAGGCCAGCATCCTTGCCTCCCAGTTGCACCCTCAGCACACGAAAATTGGTTCCTCCAAGGTCCAGGGCATAATATACTCCCTTCTCCTCACTGCAACGGGATGAAGAAAAGAGAAGGATGAATCACCGAGTTTTTATTTGTTGCTGTAACTAAAAATTAAATAACAAGTAGGTGAAAAGTCAAGATGATGGTTATTAGTAAAAATCCAAAAACAAAAGAATATGGGCATTAAAGCAACCAAAACAAGAAATGGTGAAGAATTGCTTTGAGATAAGGAAGTGGTTCGGATACACAGAAATAAGAATGTGTAGTAACTCATTCGTAATTGAGAGAAATATAAGAATTGTACAAAAATGAAAATTAATCTATGCCCAAATACTAAAACAGTCATTGTTCACGAAGTTTATATGTCCTATACAATATTATTCGAGATACAAGGGATTACAGACTAGTCCATTCATAATTTAAACAAAACAGATAAATGACATGCATTTATCAAAAGTCCCAATGATTCAAGAACCAAAATTTGAAACTCAACGCCTAAACAAACATGCATAAGAACAAGACCAAACAATCTTTTATTGTGTTCTTAAATTCGCTCCGGATATCAAATACATCGAATCTACAAAATAACCAGAACAAGAAACAACCCACAACCTCGATTTATCAATAACATCAATCAAAGTATCAAACACACACAGATAGAAGAATAGATTCAAATCTTATGTGTCTTACACGGAGTGAAAATACACACAATGAATCAAACCAGATCAAAATAAACTTCCATTACACTTATAAATCCATAAACATGAACGCACAGCTATCAGATATCATATTAAAAATGCATAAAAATTTATAACCAAATTTATACAAGGAGGGAAAAAATTAGAATACCCGGTTGGGAGATTATCCACAAAGGTAATGATCATTTTGAGTTTGCTGCCACCTTCAGATGCAAGTCCTGCATGCATCTCTACAGTCATGGCATCAGCCACTTGTTTCAGCTTTGGAGCAGGAGTTGCACACTTCTCTTCAAAATCCTTCAATATTGCCATCGTCTTCCCCCACTTTCCTTCCCTCTTCATCCTTCGCCGCACGACCAGTGCCGTCGCTATCCCGGCTGCCACTGTCGCGGCGCACACCAGCATCACTGTAACCTTTCCCATGTTTCAGCCCAAAAACAAATCTTTGCCAACCCCACGTCAAGAAAACACCCAAAAGATGTATAAAGGTGGAGTTTTTTATGTCTAGAATAAATGGTGATACATTGTAAAAACGGAGTAAATATTTGTGTATTATTTTGATGAAAAAGATATAAATGGCATGCGTTAATATGGCAAGTTCATTGATTTTTGAGAGAGAAGACTAATGACTAATTCAAGATTTCGAGTGATACGGCACATTTTTAAGGAAAGAAAACAGAAATTTTCGGAATCATGGCAAGTGTTTTCTGTGTTTCTGTTTTGTGTTTTGTGTTTTGTATCTCTCCCTCTTTATTCTTGTGCTGGGTTCTTCAGGGTTTGATGCTCTTCGATACACGTGTGTAGCGTCACTGTTGATGTTTTTTAACTGATTATATTATTAGAAAATCAATTATCTGATTAATTAAAATTAAAAGATTAAGTTTGGATGGACTGTGTGTTCCTTAATGAATAAATTATTAAATCCAGTTTACATGGTTTAATTTTGATAATTAATTAAATCTAAAAGATTGAATTTGGATTGGATTATGTTTCTTAATGAATAAAGTACGAAATCTAGTTTACGTCATTTAATTTTGATTGGATTATTTTGATAGACATAATCTTAACTTCTAAATCAAATTTGATAAACATTTTGTATAACTGTATGGTCTCTCTCTCCCATTACCCCTAGAAAATATAATGCTTTATTGTAATTAGAAGCCAATTTCACAAATTTGTACCAAATTTAGATTAATAAAAGTCATAAACCAATATAATTGACATAAATAAATAGTAATATAATTGATATAAATAAATAAATAGTATAAGCATTACCGTCTCCGAACGAACAATATACAAATTTATTGTTTTGAACATTTTTGTCATTGATCAATGCATTTGTACTACATTAATTTACATTTATTTATTTATGGCTTAAACAAATGCACATAAAATTCACCAAAAACTTGGAATAGGCAAACCCCCCAATTAACTAAACGGTTAAAAATATACTCTAAAATTAATTGTGCTAAATAGTTTTAAAATTTCTTTTTTTAATATATATAAATATTTTATAATTAGTTATAAAACTGTTTACAATTATTTACAAATGACATTTATATTATTTTGTATATGTTCAGTTGCTAATTTTATTATTTTTATAATTAATACAAAATAAGATCTCATGATATATTACGTGTCAAAATGCTATCTACAATGAGTTATGGATATAAGTACATAATATATGATTTAAATATATCCAAATAAATTTTCAGTTGAGATGATGTCATTAGGAATCATGACATTATATAATTGGTATGTTTTGTTACTGTCACTTATTAGTATTTGATAATAATAGTTAGGTAACGAGTCTCATGTCACAAGAGTTTAAACATGAATATTATGTTTGTGAACGTATCACTGAATGTGACCAAACGCGACAAATTACATAGGTGATTATTCACAATCAGTGATATATCGTACAACCGTACTAGTGTACTACTAGTCCTTTGACCTGAGATATCACAACTACCTTCTACACTGAGATCCATCGTTCATTTGTGTATATCGCATCGGGCTATCTAAACCTAGTAAAAGAAACTTAATAGCAATATGTTCTTATTATATGAGAACAGGTTATGATTAAAATGGAATCTGCTGGCTTAGATAATTGAGTTTGAGATCTTAGGTAAGATTGTCATACATAGGAATTAAATCTTTGGTCAAAGTACACATATTCGAAAATGAATTTTCAATTAAGTAGATCCTTTATATGATATGAGTTCTTGATCCTACGATTGAGTTAGGGGTTTGATAAGTTCATGACCCACACTTAATTGGGAGTCGACAGCAAAGAGACTTTATTACATAGACGTACGACTATATGGGTTCATATGAAATCATCATTGAAAACTTCGGTTACAATAAATTATATCGAAATGATGTGAAATATTCGTATATACTTATGTCTAGCTCATGGTGAACCCGGGCGGTTACACATAATAGCTAATTGTTATTGATTATGATTATAATATTTTCGTAACAATGAAAATGAATACAATCCGATATTGATCGAATAATATTTTAATTTTTTAATGTAAAAAATAAATTTTTTGACAATGATGCACTAGCACCTGTATGCTCGAGAAATATTTTAATTAATTAAAATATCATAAATTTGATTTATTGATAAATGGAGACTTAGATAATATATATTAGAATATAATAGAATTAATAAATAAAATTATTTATTTATTATTAATTAAATAAATATTATTTAATTACATTAAATTTTAGCATAACAAGTGGTATAATATGATTTTGTCATGTGTCATATTTTTTTTTAATCTTTTTCATTCAATTTTGATTGAATCAATGGCTATGATTAATTGTTTAATTTGATTAAATAATTAAAAAAATAAATATCTAATATATATTATATTTAATAAAGGTTGAAAAGTCAAACTTTACAATTAAATTATAAATACATGTATAATATTATAAATGTTATAATGTTTGTATATGCATACAATTTTTTCTCTCTCTATTTAATAATATATAAATATATTTATATTATTAATTTGATTAATGTATAAATATATTAAGTATTATTTATTAATATTGATTAATGGATGTTGAAATGATTTTTGAAATCCATTAAATTATGCTTGCCATGTGTAATGCATTTAATGTTAATGTTTTCTTTATTTTATTAAATTTTATTTGACAAATCATATGGCTTGAATGTGGATTACACGTGAGAGATGTGAAATGAAATGAATTGATTTGTTTTTAGCTTTGTTTCTTCTTCTTCCTTGGTCTTCTCATGGTGGTTATTGTTTTGGAAACCATAACCATGATTTTTCAAGCTTTTAAAAGAGAAATAAAAGAAAATAAATAGAGAAAAAGTAAAGGCAAGAAATGAAAAATGTTTTCATTATTCTTTAGCCTTCATTGATGTTTTCTATATGTTTTCTAAGTGTAGAAAACAATAAAAATGGCTTATGAAAGCCATATGTATTCTAAGTCTCCAATGGATGCAAATGGAACCATAATCAACAAGTTGGTGTGTGGATACTTTTGGAGGCAAGAGAGAAACTTCTTGTTGGATTCCATACAAAGAAAATAAGGTATGTTATGTGTTTATGTTGATAAATTAGCATTATACCTATGTTTGATTAGATAAAACTTGAAAAAATTTGCATATGTTAGCCATTATTTGATCCTTGCATGAATATCATGCTAAATCTATCTTTCAAGTGGTATCAGAGCTAGGGTTTTGGTTAGATTGCAAGGTTTTTATATTTATCAATGTTTAATGTTAATTATGTGTTCATATGGGATGAAATTGGGGCTTGGTTGGTTGTATTTTGATGATTATATAAGTGTAATGCCATGTTGTTATATTGATAGCATTATGGTTTTCAAATTAATGAATTTGAGCTATGTAAATTTATTGTGAATATGCATGTTTAATATGTATTAATATATGTTGGCATGTATAGTGCTTAATGAATGTGTTTTGACACATTTAATGCTTTGAATTTGATTGGAAAATGCATTAGTATGCATTACGTTCATAATGTATATTTTTCGAAAATTTATGTGTTTAATATTGTTTAAATTGGTTAAGCATGTTTATGGCATGTATTAATGTATTAGATATGTTAAAGAATGCATAAGGATGTGTTGGATTTGATTATACATTGAGTTATATTGAGAAAAGTTGAGAAAAACCAAAGAAATAGTGAAAAATAGCCAAAATTGGGGTGTAGGGGGCATTCTGCCTAGTGTGCGCGACGCGCGTGCACTGCACGCACCAGAATGCCTGCTAGCGGACTGGCGCATGGAGCGTGGCATGCCACGCATACCCAGCCTTCTCCTGTACTCGCCCTGCCCTTCCCGAACGTGTCTCGAATCAATTTCTTAAGTGATTTTGATCCATAAACATCGAGTTTTATGTATTTTTCA